>VZTQ01004643.1:0-202817 GCA_013400755.1 Pelecanoides urinatrix | reverse complement strand
GCTGTCGCGGCGGGGCCGGGCGGGCGCCGGGCCCCTTCCCCCGGCCTCGTCCCGCCTCCTGCCCTTGGCGGCGCCGTCCCGGCCCTCACCCCGGCCCCTCTGCCCTCCTCTCCCGCAGGGACGAAGCGCGCTGCGGCCGCCGCCTTCCACAGCAGCGCCGCGGCCCGCGCCAAGGAGGACTATTACCAGGTGCTGGGGGTGCCCCGCACCGCCACCCAGAAGGAGATCAAGAAGGCCTACTACCAGGCACGTCCGACCGCGGGCCCTGCCGGGGGGAGCGCTGCCGGGACGGGCGGGCGACCGCCGGGCTTGGGCTTGTAGCCACATAGAGGGGTAGTAGCCGCCCGCGGCCTCTCTTGTACGGCAAAGAACCGAAAAGCCATTGAGATCCCTGTGTTGGGACCCGCTGGAGACGGGGAGGGAGCAGTGGGGAAGCTCGGCACACGGGCTTGGGGATCTCTTCAGAAGTGTGGGCCGCCTGCGCTGTCACCTCGGGTCTCTTTCCAGAAGGTCCGGGGATTGCTGAAGAGACTCAGGTGCAGCTTCTGTAGTTCCTTATATTGGGATGATAACGGAAGATGAAGGCTTTTAACTCTCTAAAATACAGATAGTGAGTGCCAGGCCTTGCCTAATGTGTTTTTCCTGGCATGTGAGAGATGCTAAAGTAAATTACTGCTGCCTGTCTCTAATAGTTTGATTTTTGTTGTTTAGCTGGCAAAGAAGTACCACCCTGATACAAATAAGGATGACCCTAAAGCTAAAGAGAAGTTCTCTCAGCTGGCAGAAGCCTATGAGGTAATATGCAGGGTTTTATCGTCATGAAAAGGAGGAAAGATTGGAGGGTAGATGGGATGAAACATTTCTTCTTCTTGTGTGCATTTCCTGTAAAACCATGGCTATTTTTTCATTTCTTGTACTTTAGGCGTCAGAGCCTGTATCCCAGCGGTGTCTCCAGCAAATTACTTAGCCCAAGTATGTGATTTAGCTGGAAATGTTTTGGGCAGTTTGAATGTGTACTCTTTCTTAGCAGTGGGTGACTGGCACGGATGCTGTGGTCACTGCGGTGGAATTATTGGTCAGCTTAAATAAACAAACAGAAAAACCTGTCAGCAGTTACTGGCTGTTTGAGACAGAGGTACCTTCCACTGTGCCGCACCCCAGCCCCGTTTCTTCCTGCTCTTCAGCTTGTTCAGAATTTCTTTTGTGCTGATTTTTGCTCTCGTGGGTTTCAAGTTTACCCCAGCACTCATCACCAGCTTTCACATGATATATTAATGATCGAATACATGATGTAAGTTATTCTTGCTTATGATGACCTAGTAAGATTTTGTCATTTTCCTGATGACAAGCTGAGAGATACCAGGGGGGAAGCGGCTTGTCAGTAATTCATATGCTGCTGAGAGCTGGGCTAGCCCTCCTGATGACGAGAAGGTTTGAGAACGTGGGCTTGTGGTGGAAATGCCAGTAGCCTTGAAATCTCCCGAGAGACGCTGCTCTGCAGATCCAGGCTGTCCAGTTGCTCGGGATCTGTACAGTGTCCTGATGGCATCCGTCTTTTGCCTTAAAGGTATTAAGTGATGAAGTGAAGCGGAAACAATACGATGCGTACGGCACGGCTAGTTTTGATCCTGGCGCAGCAGGTGCCGGCGCTGGGCGGCAGTACTGGAGCAGCGGTCCATCGATTGATCCAGAAGAGCTTTTCAGAAAAATCTTCGGAGAGTTTTCGGGATCCCCTTTCGGCGATTTTCAGAATGTCTTTGACCAGCCACAAGAGGTATGAAGCACGTTTATTTTCTGAATAATGAAATGAAAATGAGAAATGAAAACCACAAAAGCTGGAGAGGGACACTAGTCTGTCACAGACTGCTCCGGGAGCAAGCTTAAGCAAAGAATTTGCTTCTGGGAATGTCAGCACATGAGTGTCCCATTGTATGGGTGGGAGAGTCATGTATTTTGGGAAGCCATGTGGATATGTTCTCCACATCTCCAGAGAGAATTTTTTTTTTCTGGGCTTCAGCTACTTCATTTGGTGTTTACTGACACCAGTTGGTGCTGCCAGACAATTCCATCATTGTAGAGGCTGCTTTTCTGCTGTACGTTGATTTACATATGTCTGCTTTGATCTGTAATGCTAAAACCCACAAAATACCTTTTAACTGTAAAACAAGCCTTCCAGCATTAGGTTTGACGGCTTAATTGTCTTAATTTTGCAACTTAATTGGCTTAACTTTGCAGGGGAGCCCATAATAAAACAAGACCTATTTCTTGTTCTTTGTACTGCAGCTAAATGCTCTTTTAAGTATTGACAGTGTTGGTTCATGTGCTGCCTTCAGAAACGCTTGGTATTTGGCACTTCTGGCTTTACTAAAAATGGTCTTTCTGTTATAAACATAATTTCCTATTTCGTGCAGTCATCTTTGCTGATGTAAAGAGTTTATTGAGGAAGAACAGATACTTTCATTGGGATTGAAAGCCGCCTCCCTCACCTGTTGCTGCGTTCCCATTAAACAAAGCCTTTAGAAGTACTAAGAGTTTTCCTGAGGGCAGAAAAATGCTTCTATTTTTACTTCCTTCTTTTCTATTTTTAAATCTTGTTTCTGCTACACAACTGCTCATCAGACTGATGTAATCATCATTCCTGTAATGTCTGCTATCCTTTTGTACCCCATTTTATTTATATGAGACAGATTATTGCTTCCTCAGATGAGGCAGAACCCTTCTGAATCTGTTTCTTCCCCCCCTGGGATGTATTTTAAGTGTTGTTTGATATTTGGCTCAAAACAATTTCAGTCTGCTTAAGACCCCATCGCATATCAGTTGTAGATTATGTCCATGTTTCCTGTGCAGTATATCATGGAACTGACGTTCACCCAAGCTGCAAAAGGTGTTAACAAGGAGATTGTGGTGAACATCAACGACTCCTGTGAGCGATGCAATGGTAAAGGACACGAACCTGGTACCAAAGCGCAGCGCTGCCACTACTGCAGTGGCACTGGCATGGTAAGTGCTTTTAAGACACGGGTTCTGCTGTGCTTTTCCTTGTTGGGGCAAGTCAGTCCCTTCTGCAGTGAGAAATTCTCACTACAATCATCAGCTTATGTCGGGTGAAGCCGAGTTAATGTGGACTGGATGTTAATAGGCACTAGGAAGATTTTCTTTGTATTAAAGTGCTCTGCCCAGCTAAAAGCATTAGCCTTCAGGGCTAGATCATCTGGTATCGTACATCCAGCAAACCATATTTATATAATGTAACAGTTCTGAAATGACTTGGGCATTACATGGGATACTTTGAAGTGAGGGGTGGAGGGAGGAGGAAGGTGATGGTAGCCTAAAGGTAATCATGAAATGAGATGCATGCTACTTACAGTAAGTAAAGGAATGAACACCTCTCCCGTGGGGACAGGCTGGGAGAGTTGGGGTTGTTCAGCCTGGAGAAGAGAAGGCTCCGGGGAGACCTTACTGCAGCCTTTCAGTACTTAAAGGGGGCTTGTAAGAAAGATGAGGACAGACTTCTTAATAGAGCCTGTTGTGACAGGACAAGGGGTAATGGTTTATAAACTAAAGGGAGATTTAGACTAGATTTAAGGAAGAAATTTTTTACACTGAGGGTGGTGAAACCCTGGCACAGGTTGCCCAGAGAGGTGGTGGATGCCCCATCCCTGGGAACATTCCAGGCCAGGTTGGACGGGGCTCTCAGCAACCTGATCTTGTTGAAGATGTCCCTGCCCGTGGCAGGGGGGTGGACTAGATGAGCTTTAAAGGTCCCTTCCAAACTATTCTATGGTTCTATGATCGAGCTTCAGGCTTTCAATTTCCACGCATCAAAATGGGTACCAGCATCAGCCTGTGACCAGAGTACCTTTCTGTGCAGAGCAGGTGTAGTTGGTCAGAGGAGACTGCAAGCTCTTCCCACCGTTTCCTCATGTGCTTCAAGCTGATGGGTGGCTTTCACAGTTCAGTCCATAGCTTAGTCTCCGTAACGTTTTCCTGGACACTGGCAATAATTCATGCAAGTGGATTGTCCTTGGATTCCTCAAAATAGAGATGTTTGTAGTTCTTTGTGAAATAGCACCGTAAGGAGCTTTGTTCCTTCCTGTGCATTAAAGCCTAGAGATGGAAAGTGTTGTTTCCCTTCCCCTTGCCATGAGATGCTTCCTCATAGTGATGGTTTTCAGTGGAAATCAGAACGCGATGGCAATTGAGTTTGATCCAGCTTCTGACAAGCAGCATCCTCTTCGGATTTCTGGGCCAGTTTTCTGCTCCCCCCTTGCTAAAGGGTATCACCGTCCTGTCAGGTTCCATGTGCAATTAGAGGGACTCGGATGTGCCGGCCCAGTCTGGCAGTGTTTTGTGGAAGTGAAAATTACCATCTCGGAACCAAATATTTGTACGATCTGTGTTTTCTTTACTAGGAGACAATAAATACCGGCCCTTTTGTAATGCGATCTACCTGCCGACGATGCGGCGGTCGTGGTTCCATCATAACAACACCCTGCGTAGTATGTCGAGGAACGGGGCAAACCAAACAAAAGAAGACAGTGATGGTTCCTGTGCCAGCTGGTTAGTGCTGTACTGGCGTGCTGCTCTCTGTTAAATAACTATGGTTATTTGCTTCTTGCCTCCAAAGCATGGCTGCTCCCTGCCAGGTGTGAATGTGAGAGCAACGTAAAAAGTTTTGCTGCAGAGAACTTATCTTAAGCGCAAAGCAGGTTGATAGCTTGGCAATTGAAAGGGCTAGTAATGAGATGAACTTTCTGGCCATGGATATAAATGTTTGCTTTGCCCTTCCTGAGCTGAGGGTTTGGTTCTTGCATGGATCCTTCTAGGCAGCTTTTGAAGAGTGAAACTCTCAAAGGGTTTTGTTGCCTTGGGTCTTTTGTTTGTCCTTGATGAAGCCTGGGGAGAGGGTGGGAATCTTGAAAGCTTTAGCTGGGCTCAGAAAAATGTGCTGCTGGCCTTCCTCACTAGAGAGGATAAAATGAGTGGGGGGGCTGAAGACTTGCTTCTTCGAGACTGCCCTGGGTGAGCAGCCTGTAGTTTTCCTGCAGCTTGTGGAGGCTGCCCAGTCTTCCTTAGTCAGATGCATTTCCCAAAAGAATTCTGTAAGGGGTTGAAGTAACGAGCCTGCTTGGAGCGTAGTGATCACCTCAGAGGTATAAATGTGTGCTGACACCTCCTTCCTTTGGCCACAGCTCTTGGGCTCCTGTGGAGAGCGTTAGTGTGCTGCCTGCTGGGAGGTCTCGTGCCTCGTGCTCCTGGATGTGCGGGTGGTGCTGCGGAGGCAGGCTTTTGGGGATGGCAAGAGTTGTAGGTATTCAAGTAACGTGGATTATAACGCAAGGTAACATTCCCTCTCTTTTTTCTGATTGCAGGCGTTGAGGATGGGCAGACAGTTCGGATGCCTGTGGGGAAGAAAGAAATTTTCATTACGTTCAGGGTACGTATCGTTATATTGTTGGCTGTTTTCCTTATTTAAGTTGGTTGCTTCTTCCCTTGGCAACTGCCTGGGAACTCTGACTGAATGGGGGACGGAGGAGGAAGAGCAAGTGATCCTCTGAAACAGCTGAGGTAACACGATCCACATGAACTTTCTGAGGTAGCAGATCTGCGTTGTAACAAGTGGTGTAACGTTAAGTCTGCTCATGAAGAATTGCGCTGCTTGTTTCGGGACGAGGCCCTTATGGTGGCGTGCATCGAAATGCAGAGTAGGTTCTTGATGCCTTGAGTCTTTGACTCGGCAATGTGAAGGAGCCGTCTGCTCGCAGTGGTGGGAGCGCCGAGGAGGGCTGCGGGATGGCCCGTGAGGGGCTGGCGGGTCACGTCTCCTTTTGCAGATACACGTTAAGTGCTGCTTTGCACACGTTTTGTAGCTGGGACCCTCTTCTCCTGTAGGTACCCTGTCATACGCATCTCTGTCAAGGAGAAAACTTCTTTCAGCACTTTGTGGTGCAGGAGGATTTAATTCTCTTCCAGCTCTAAGGCCACCGCAAAGGTGCTTGGGTCCCTCTTCTCTTCTGGCTTTCCCCTGTTCAGGGTACTGGACAAGGCAGTGTCTTCTCTGTCTCCGCAGAATCATACCGACACTGACAGATTAACAACAGGATTAGGGGAGGGAGTTGCTGAGATAGGAAGCAGGCATCCTCCTAAGCCTCTGGCTAATTACACCTATGTCAAGATTCTGTGTTTTTCTAAAAGAGTGAACATTAACTTGGACTTCTTAGCCCTGCGGTCTGTGGATGGTAAAGGGTCTGACTACAGCGTTCTGGTAGGTTTTATGATGAGAACTTCCTGGTGTTGTGCTCACTTCTGTTTGGAACTGCTTGTCTTTTAGGTTCAAAAAAGTTCTGTGTTCAGAAGAAATGGAGCAGATATCCATTCGGACCTCCTTATTTCAATAGCACAGGCTGTTCTGGGAGGCACAGCCAGATGTCAAGGCTTGTACGAGACAATCAATATCACGGTAAGTACCATTACATGGAAGAGCTTGGGCAAAAATTCATGTGGGACAGCAGAGCCTTCTCCTTTGCTGCAAAGATGGTGCGAATCTCCTAAGTCTGCCAGTGTCGCGTTTCAGACTTTTCAGGATTGAGTGTCAGGTAGTTTGTGACCTGCTTGGTCACAAACCTCCTTTCCTATCTCCGTGTAGGGACAGGGAAAGGAAGGGCCGGGTGGATTGCTGGACGAATCCCATCCAAGGTCTACAGACTGTGCAAGGTTCTTTACTTGTTCCTTCAAAAGCTTTTCCATCATTACTGACTGAATGTCCAAATGCATGAACGTACCAGATCTCTCCCATCCTACTTTGAAGCTTGCTGGAGTGGTAGTTAATTATAGTAGACATGTAATGTAATTACTATATATAAATGGTTAAACTAGAGTAATAAATGTGACCTCTCTGCATTCATAGATACCCCCTGGCATTCAGCCAGACCAGAGAATTCGAATGAGCGGGAAAGGCATTCCCAAGGTTAACAGCTACGGGTACGGAGACCACTACATTCACATAAAGATAAGAGTTCCTCAGTAAGTAAAGCTAATGCCAGTTTTTGTGAAATCTTGAACTTTTTGCAGAAAACATTGTTCAGAAAGATTTGGTGAAAATTCCGTACTGCTTTATCAAGATCATTAATTTCTCAGTCTGCTTTTAATTCTAATGTGAGGTAGACTTTTTTTTTAATAATACATTTGGCAATCCAGCTGTAAAAATCCTAAACCCTGGAAATACATAAGTAGTTCTTACCTTTGTATTTGCTGGGCTATCTGCGATTCTGTCTGGATCCCAGTTACATAAATTCAGTGTTCTGGCTTATAACACGTCTGTGCTCTCACACCTGTAGCTTAAAGGAACTGAAGTCCTTGGCAGTTGCTTTTCAGAGTGCTTGGCCACCCTCTGCTCCTGTGTGAAGGAAACTTTTTAGCCGCAGTTGGCAAGGGAGTTAATTTGCTGAGGTCTCCCCCCCAGATGTGTGTTCTGTTGCAGCTCCACATGGTTCTTAGCACCTATTCTGTTTTTTCACTGCAGTTTGGTGAATTGCAGTGGATCACATCTCTTCTCTTCCACTGAGGCTTATTCTTTATAGATTGCTCATTTTAAGAGCACCGTAGGGATTCACAGTGTATGCCTGGTGTATTAATCTTGTACTTCCAGTAGCTGCCTCTTGTGCGTGCTGCTGGAGGAGGTTAAGGAGGTCTGTAGACACATCTGTCCCTAAAAAGAGCTGTAACCAACACCTCTGTCTTCAACCTGCAGGAGGCTGACGGATCGCCAGAGAGCCTTAATGATGAGCTATGCGGAGGACGAGGCAGATGTGGACGGCACGGTGAACGGAGTCACAAATACAGCATCAGGTGAGCGGTGGGAATTAGTGCCTCTTCCTCATGGAGTTGGCGTGGGAGTGCAGGGTTCCTGGGGAGGAAGGTGAGCCAAGGTCACCTCGAGACCACGTGTCAGCACAACCTGTCAAGCATGTTATGTTGGAAATAGTTTTAGTATGATGTTAATAGGCTGTAGCACAAAGCAAGGAGGTAGCCTCTTCCCAGAAAGCTTCACTTGAATACTTACTGGGCAAATCTGTGCGTGATTAGAGAGCGGGTATTGAGATACTCCGGGGTCCTGACAAGTTTTGGAGTCTCGCTGTGGTGATGAAAGCTGCCTGCTCCCTGCTTCTGCCCCTGTGCCAGAAGTAACTTGTCTTAGTAGCAGAGGTAGAAAAAGAGAACGTGCTTCAGGCCAGTTTTCTGTGTGAGCTAATCTGTTGTGCTTCTGACCGCAGCGGGGACGTTCCTCCATGAAAGCTGCTGTCAAGGCTGCTCTGAGCCGTACTCTGCACATGGGGGAATCTTGGATAGAGACGTTCATTGGTGCCGAGCGCTGGCTCCAGTCAGTAGACAGCGTGCAGCGTGACGGAGGCAGTGAAGTCTGCTGGGAGCTTTGTAAAGCTGCTCTTTCGGCTCCAGATCAAAAATTTTGATTCAATTATGTGTTTTACGTTTCAGGGGTGAGGTACCTGGCAAAACATAGTAAGGCAAGAGCTTTGTCTCTTGCTACTGGAAAAAATTTTTTCTTTGCTCATATTGGAACAATGAACTTCTTAAAGCTGGTTGGATTTCTTTTTATGCTTGAAACCAAAAAGGGCATTTATGACTGCGTACAGCTAGGCAAAGGTGAGAGTCTTTCAAAGCTGCTAAACAATCCCAGGAACTCAGGTCCTCTCTACTACACATGCCAAAGCCTGAGGAATATAGGCTGAAGTTCAGGATATTGGAAGGCGGTATCTGCCAAATACTTACCAATGTTATGTTTTATAGTGCTTCTGTAACACAGAAGTTAGGTCTTTTCTGCTGAGGGTAAGCGTTAAAGGTCAGCCTGGGGGGAAGGGGAGAGATATCTAAAAAGCTGGCATGAAAGTTTTGTGCTTAAAGATGTTTATGAGCCAAAGGAAAAAAAATGCTCACCAAATTTGTTTTTTAAAAAGTAAACCTGCCAGTTTTTACCACAATTAAGCAGCAAGATGGATTAAAAACAACGCCAGTAGCTTGCAGCGTAGAGACAGGCTGAAAGCGTGTCCTTGCTCTGGGAAGCAGAAATACCCCGAGTGGATGGAGGCGTGTTCTGCCGCAGGCCTCAGTATTTCATACCATTGCATCAGTCTGAGCTCGGCAGTCAGCTGCGGGAGGACTGGACTTTGTGTTCTCTGTGCAAAGAAAGCTCGAGGAGGATGTCTTGTTATTGACGGTTTTATTCTAGAAAAAGGAAATTAGCAAAAAGGTTTCCTTTGTTCTTGCTGTAGCCACTTCTCGGAGGGACAAACAACTTCTCAGGACCTATTTATATAGGAAAATTATGCTTGTTGCTGGCAGAAAGATTCTTCATCTGGACACTTGTTCTGAAATACTTGTAGCTTTTTTCATGCTAGCCTGAGTTAATTTTCTCCTTGATACCGTGTGTCTGAGCATTGCATGAGGATTACTTGAGGCAGACTCCTGGTATAGTTTCACACTGCTTTGCTCTAAAGGGTCGCGACACGACCATGAAGCAGGAAGACAGATTGTTCCAGGGACCACCAATACAGCTTTTTTTTCCTGTAAAGTCATGCCTGGTGGTGGTCAAGTGGACAACTTGGTTTTAGTGGCAGACTCTCAATTCCAAGTTCTTGTTTCCAAAGCCTGTGGGGTCCCTGACTTGATTGTGCAGCATGAGAATTCCCTCGGCAGTTGGAGGGCTGGGGAGAGGGGAAGGGAACGGTGTTACCTGGGCTCACAGTCATCTTTTCCACTTCTGGAATCCGGGCTCCTCAGTGCTTTCACTGCAAGTGGTCCAGTACTGTGGCTTGCTGCCAGGTGCAGCCCTGAACGCGAGGATGCAGGCAAACCCAGCTGCCTTGACCATTCCCTGTCAAAAATAACCCTCTCATTTCGTCAGGGGTGCTGGCTACTGGTGGGAGATATATCTGACTGCAGCCCTTTGCTGTTTGTGTCCAGGTGGCAGGGGCACGGCTAGCGCTGACGCAGGCGGGGATAGGCCTGAGGCTGAGGAGAACAAGGAGGGATTCCTTTCCAAACTTAAGAAAATGTTTAGCTCCTGACACCCCATCCGAGGTAGGAGGCCTCTTGTGTTGTATTGTCCTCTTTCCCCCACACTAAGCAGAATTTGCACTTCTTGGGAGGTAGAAGCAGCAAAAGCACGGCATTGCTTCTCACTTAGCCTCAGGCCTTCCAGCCACTGGTGTGAAAAGCCCTAGCTGTCCCCTGTGACCTGCAGCAAAAAGCCAGGGACTAAACTGCATCGTTGCTGCAGCAAAAAGCAGCAAAAATGCTGGGTACATCTTCAGGGAGGTTGCCGGCCTCCCCTGCAGCTCTGCTTCCTTGGCTGTGCCTGATTCAAAGCACCGAGGGTGTTCCCGTTAGCTGGTAAAGCTGGGACCGGGCAGTTCTGCTTCCACCGCAAAGCCCGGGCTTGCCGGGAGGCGCAGGTGGGCCTGCAGAGCCTCCGGTGCCGGCACGCTCAGGCTGGACTCGTCTCTACCATGGGCTTACAGCACCAAGAAGGACTCAGTCTTTGTCGTAAAGCACAGCAAAGCCCCCGCCACACAAATGAGTACAGCGTTATAACTCAGGGTGCCATTTAGTTGGTGTTGGCCTTTTGCGAGGGAGCGCTCCAGGCTTGAAATCATCTATGGCAGACACCGGAGTCTGGGATTGCAGGGGCTCAGCTTCCTGTCACCGCAGGCTTCAAACTTGTCTGTTCCGCGTGGCTGACGAAGCGTGACGGCGGGTCAGGCGGGGAGGTGCTCTCGCGCCTGTGCTGCGGCGCCTTAGGCCGATTTGGTCAGGAAACGCTAAACTTTTCTCTTGCTTCAACGGCAGGGAAGCGTTCTACTGGAAACTAAGAGCCAGCCGCAGCTGATCATCTTTGCAGTCGGGGATGACTCTTTCTGGCAGTGAGCTCTGGAGAGTGAAGGATGTCAGTCAGCAGCACGGTGAGAATCCCAGCTGGAGAGGCTACAAACCACTGAGGCACCAACAATCATCGTGAAACAAAACCCACCCACTATCCTAGGAAATGGTAATGAAGGAAAATGCCAGCTTGGCAGAAATGCGGCTCTCTTGAGGTTGCTCCACAGTCTCTACTGCTGCTGGAAGCTTATTTGATAAAAATTAAAGTTGAAATATTATTTAGAATCCAAAACAGCGGAAATATGAAATAAAAGTTGTCCTTCCAGCACAGAGTGGAGTCCAAGATGGCTGCTGCTCACTTAGGTGCCCTTCTAGGTGTGCTTGGTGAACTTGTCACCGCTGATTTTCTCCCCGGAGACGTGGTGAGTCAGTGAATTTTAACCCCGTCTTCACGACAGCCCTGCTCGCTGTCCCGCACGTCTCTCCGAGCAGGAATTCTCCCTGTGGCCGGGAGTCGTCAGAGCCCAGCTGCCCTGCCTCCCTCAGCAGCCCTGGGGTTTCTTAGTCCTGCTGATTTCCTGCACAAAGAGCAGTGATGGAATCTGCACTTTGCCTCAGGTTTCCCTCCCCCCCGATAACTAAAGTTACAACACAAATGCTGTTGCTTCTGAATGGGTACAAGTTTATCGCCAAGCCCTTTGCCAGTTTGGGACAAAGTCTTTTATTATGTTAGCGCAACACTCGTAGCATAAATGATTGGTCAAAGAGTCACTGTTGTCTACATGTGTGAGAGTACAAGTGAAGTGGATCACTCCTTCCAGGTGGCGTTGAGCTCTTGCAGTGAGTATTTTCATGGTTACTGTAGCCCGCTGTTGTTAGTTATACCGTGCAGGTACCATCAGCCCACATACTAATCGACCAGTTAAACAAGGACATGTCGTAGTCTTGCCCTTCTTAATTTGCTGAAATAAAGCACGTGTTGCCTCCCGATTAAACTGTCTGTAAAGTGATTCTGTATCCATGTAAATAAGATTGACTTCATAAAGATATTTAACATGTGCTGTGCCTTGCTGCCTTGTCTGCGCTTCCAACCTTGCCTGTGACCCCCTTTCCCTCCCCCAGTGACAGGAATTAAGGTCTCGGACAGGAGAGGATAGGGCCGATGGCTCGAGCATCTCTCTGGTGGCTGCGACTGACTTTAAGCACATGTACAAAGAGTGCCATGCCCCAGAGCTCTTAGCCAAGTAATACCTTAAAGGTACAGTGGTGTGAGCCAGTGGGGAAGGAGCTTTTTAAGCGAGTGTTAAGTACTAAGGTTGGACAGTCTTGTAAAGGTTTTACTCAGCTCACATGGGCAGTGATTGAAGTTAGGTCTGGGAGCCCAAAGGCCAGGCCCCAGCTGAGAGCTGTCTGACTTGAGGAATTAGGTTCAGCTTTCAGGTTACAAGCGCAGGAAGTCACGGCACGGTCCCCTGTGCCAGGGTCCGTCTCTCCGGGCGTGCTGCTCTGCCCGCTGGCTTACCTGCGGTGCCTGAACCTGGTCCATGGAGAAGCCCCGGTGTTTGCCGTTCGCTCAGGAGCCTGCGCCAGTGCTGGCTGCGGGCCCCCCGTGGGTGCCTGCGGAGAAGGCACTGCCCTGCGAGTTCAGCCCACCGAGAGGTGCTGGTGCTCAGAGCTGCCTAGGAAAGGGGGTGATCCCGGGAAAACGGGATCCACCACCCTACAGACGTGAAAACACCCAAAATCACTAAACACCTCCCTGAAGATAGCGCGCAAAGGTAGCGCTTCTCCCAGCTGCCTGCCTGCAGCTGTACAGCTCTTGCTCTAGCTGCTCTAGTCTAAACAGTCTCAACCAAGTCACGGGAGAGCCTCGGAGCACACGCACGGACCAAAGCTCTCCCAGCTCTGGCAGGGTCAGCCTTTTACCAGGGCGCTAGTGGAAAGGCAGCGTGGCTCGGCGCAGCTCACCTCGGCCAGTTCCTGCTACCTGCCGCAGAAGCTCGGGTGGAAGAGGAGGGAGGGAAGGGTCCAAAGGCCACCTTGTTTGCCACCCACTGATGGAAGGTGTGGGCTTTGGGGCCGAGTTTCATGGTCAGGTCCACGTTGCGGTCTGGCTTCAGGGCGTAGAAACAGAACATCGTATGCATCTCCTTGGTGCCAGGGGAGCCACGTTTCTCATACTCCTCTGGTGAGATCTGCAAAAAGAATTGGGAGGAAAAAGAAACAGTGTTGTCGCAGAGCAGAGACTGCTGGGGCCTTTCCCTTAGACCACGCAGAAAAGCCGAAGAGGGCTGCATTAGAGCAGCCTGCCATGTTATTTCCACTGGTGAGGAGGGCTCTGCAAGTCATTTTGATTGGGTTTGAGTAAAGGAAGCAGCGGCCCTGCAGCGCAAGGGCAAGGCGGAGGAAAGCCTTCGCCAGAGCACGCTGGTGGGAGGCGGGATGAAGCAGACCACTGTCTCTTGGCTGGTGCTGTCCCTGGAGTTCTCCCCAGTCCCCCCTTCCTCCACCTGCAGCGTGAGGAAGGGCGGCGGTGGGGAAGTCACGGTGCACAGACGCTCAGGAGTTGGTTCTGGAGGTGCCAATGCGTGCTCCAGCCGCACGCAGGGACAGCGGGACTAATCCTGGACACCCGCGCTAGGTTGTACCAAACCCGCACACCGAGCTACGAGGACCCTCCACCCCGGCAGCGCCTGACCTTGCCCCTGGGGCGGGACAGCACTCGTTTTGCCAGTGCTGTCCGTGCTCAGCTCCCGCCCAGGGCCCCCGTTATTCCAGACCAACGGGAGAGCCCGGGCATGCGGCTCCTCTGCCAGCTGCTCCGCAGCCAGCAGCAGCCCGGCCTGGGCCGGGACCTGCAGGGCACCTAGCTGCTGGGAAGGCACCAGGATCGTCCCACCACCGCCTCAAGGCGGGCCGCGGGGCCCTGAGCCAGCTTCCTCCCCCTTCAAGAACATCACATCTGCCAAGGGCTGCTTCCTACCCTGCTGGCTTCCATGGTCTTGGCCGTCTGCTGGGAGAGGACAGCGGCGTACTCTGCCTCGGTGAGCTTGTCAGCGCTGAGCCCGATCACTTGGTCTACGTACTCCTCCAGGGACTTCAGCAGGCAAAGCACAACAGGCCCGATGTCCTCCACCGCCATCCCATCCACGGGGGTGTCCCCCACGGGCAGTGCTGTACGGGAGAGATTGATCCTGGTCAGAGTGCAGCCCAGCTCCGAGGAGGTACAGCTGGAGTTTTCGGCACCCAGCCTCGAAACACGAGGTGAGGAAGAGCTGAGAGCATCAGCGTGGCAAGCCGCGGGAGCACCTGCAGGGCTGAGCTCAGACACCGTGAGCGGCCAGAGCAGCACCATGACTCGCCTGGATCTGCAGCCGCACCTCTGACCTCCGGCATCCCAACTGCAGGGAGTTGGGGTGTCCAGAGACACTCTGGGATCTGCAGAGCAGCCCTCTGCACCAGAAACAGGCCACCAAACAGGTCTGAAGGACCATAATGCAGCTGCAACTTACTGTGGTCAAGCTGCCACAAGCCTCTTTTCCCCATCAGTCTGCAGCCCTGCACAGTGGGAGCAGATAACTACAGGACAGTGACCTGGAGAGCGCGAGGTCCTGTCTTACCCAGGACAAACATATCTCCCTGCAGGACCTTCTGTGGCTTGAAGATGGAGAGGAAGTTCTCCAAGTAGAACGGCAGTCAGATGGTCATGGTGGGAACACCAACTTCCTAGAAGTACTCTTCCACCACACCTTTGCCATCAAAGTGGAGCACCTCCAGCCGGCCCCCCGTCAGCTGCTTCACGTTCTCCAGGCCGCTGTACATGACGTGGCACAGAGCAAGGCGCTTCGACAGGTCAGCAAGCTGCTTTCCCTGGGTGAAGGGTGAAGCCAGCCATGAAGAGGGGAATGGCTCCCTTCGGACACACAGGAGCTCTCATCATCCCCACACACCCCCCCCTCCCCTTCGTTGCACTGGGCAGGAGGGCAGGATCCAACACACGCCAGCTGAGCAAGCTCCTCAGCATCTGGCACCCTCAGCTGGAACCAGGGCTGAGCAGACCCCACGAGCCTTGTGAGTTGCCCAGAGGGAGCAGAGTCCTCACCTTACACCACCCTACATTAGAAAGGCCCCACACCCTCCAGCTCTGGTGCTGGCTCCTCCACCAAGCACACAAACACCAGCCCTAAAGATCTGCTGGGGCCAACATACCTGCCGTAACATATCACCCAGGCATGGCCATCGTGCCACCTTGCAAAATCTGTCCTGGGAGTGAACAGCGCCCTTGGGGAAGGCCCCAGGATTTCTGATACCGCAGCACATTCTGGCCCCAGAGCTGCATGTGCAGAGAAGGACAGGACTGCAGGCAGCAACAGTCCTGGCTCAGCCCCCGGTAGGGTCTGCAGAGCCAAGTCTTCCCACTCCTGCTACTCTGACTCCCAGGCAGTGCTCTCCACCACGCCAAGTCTTGAGGCATTTAACCACTCCCTCAAGGCACCAGATCCTGGGGCCACCTGACTGAGAGAACAAGTTCTGGCTTTGCAAGAACCGGGACCTGGTTTGTTTGTGAGGCCTTGGGACTTTTCTGGACTGGCCACTTGAACCGTCAGGGCTGGCAAGGCTGCACTAAGAGCTGTCCCGTGACCCCCACCCCGATGCCACACGGCTGTACCTTGACCCCCACCCCAGGCCATTCTGCACATAGTCCCAGGCAAAGCAAGCGCCGGTACCTGTGTGATTTCCTTCTCTTTGCTGCAGCGCTCCCAGCAGCTGGTTACAACAAAGGCTCCGTAAGCACCCGCCAAGGCCAGCTCCAGTGATGTCTCATCGTCCTGATCTGCCTTCACGACCTCAGCTCCCCTCTGCTTCAGCTCCTCAGCCTCCTCCTTCACGGGGCTCCGGTCACCACGCGGACCCCGAAGGTCCCATCTCCCAGCAGAGCCCGGGCCACGCAGCCCCCCAAGCCCCTGTAGGCGCAAACCTGTTCGGAGCCCCGGCTTCCCGCAGGGCTCTGCTCATAAAGGGAGCTGGGGTGAGCTGGCACTGTGCGATGGAGCTGTGCGACCCCACGCTCTCCCCGTGACACAGGTCCAAGTCCCCCCAACCCATCCTCCTGCCAGCCCCACCGCCTGCCCCCTGCGCTGCTCCAGCCAGGCAGGCGCTTTCCAGACCCCCTGAACCTCCACGGGGCCCCAGAGCCCGGCTGTTCTGGAAGCTACCGGTGCCGCTGCGGAACCCGCAGCACCTCTCCCCCTCCTCCTCTTCCGCCGCCGCCGCAGCAGCAGCACTGTGGCCCGGCCCAACCCTCGCCCTTCCCACCGGCCCGGGCCAGAGCCCGGCAGCCCCCGCCGGGCAGGGGCCGGGCCTTTCCCCGCGCACTCACCGGTTGCCCCGAACACCACGAGCAGTTTCTTCCCAGCCATGAGGAAACGCGGGCGCTCCCGGGGCTCCGCCAGGCCGAGAAGCAGAGAGGTCGCGCCGCCGTGGGGGGCCGGCGAGGCCGCGGCTCAGCCCAGCCCCGGCCCCGCTCGGGCGGGCCTCCCCGGGCACGGGAGGGGGGCTGTGAAGGAACAGGCCGGCTGCGGGGGCCCATCGCCGGTTTCGGCGGGTGCCCGTGGAGGCGCGGAGCCGCGGCCCCTCACAGGGGCGCGTCGCGGGTCCCCTCGGCTCGGCTCGGCTCGGCTCGGCTCGGCTCGGCTCGGCTCGGCTCGGCATGGCTCGGCTCGGCTCGGCTCGGCTCGGCTCGGCTCGGCTCGGCTCGGCATGGCTCGGCTGGGCGGGCCTCACCTGTCCATCCCTCTCCCCGGCCCCGCCCACCGCGGCGGGCACCGGGCGCAGGCGGTTCCCTGCAGCCGGCGGGAGGCCGCGGGCTTTGGAGCATCCGTCGGCCGAGCCGCCCGCTTCTCCTCGGTCACTGCCGGCTTAAAATCTGCGAGCAGCTGCGTAGCCCCCCGGGAGGTGGTTAGGGGCTGTACCCCCTCCGCCCCGGGCACCCGCAGCCATCCCTTGTAGACCCCCGCGCTGCAGTAGCAGGAGGCTGCGCGTCCTCCGGTAACGTGCTTTGCAGGTTTCCCCGGGGTGGGAACCCGGCCGTTCCCAAGGGGCCTCCCCCTGCTCCCTCCGGAGACGGGGCGGTTCGTCATCCCCAGGCGAATGACCTCTGCGTGGGGCTGAGCCCGGGGAACGGCCCCCCGGCACCGCTGCCGAGCCACGCGGGCCCCTCAAAACACGCAGAGTTTTCTCCGGGGGTTTTCTACCCACCCCGGCGAGTTCTGTGTCACCTCCCGAGTCCGCCGGGCCCGTTAGAGACGCCGAGCGGGGGCTGGGCTCGCTGAGGGACTCAAACTCATCCTGCTGGGAACTCCGGAGGTTGAACTCGGTAAGTACGTCGGGAAATTTGGGTTTGAATCAAGTAAACAGCCGGGAAAATACATGAGGGGCATGTTATATACATTTGCAAATAAATGATTCAGATGCATTAATTAACATAAGTGAACAATTGCGAAAGCAGGAGGTAGAGCCCCGACTGGGGCTTCTGCACAGTCATTTTTGATGTGAGGGATCTTTAGCTGCAGCTTACCGGGAAGGTGACAGCTGATGGGACTTCCCAGATGCCGCCTCCTCTTGAAACCAGCCTCCCGCCAGGGCGGGAGATCACCAACAGACCTCACACTTGGGAGGGGAAAGGTTTTAACCCCCTACCAGGCGCAGCCCTGGGACCGGCAGGGAGCAATCCCTGGGAGACGCGCAGCCCAGAAGGGTGGCTGGAGGTCCAAACTCCTGCTTGCCCCCACCTCTCCTCCCCAAACACAGTTCACCACAAGCAGATGATGTGGCTGTGAGCCCACCCCGTCCCCCACCAGCTCTCCACCATGGGAGCTCCATCAGCCGCCATCATCTCCACCATCACCCCTCCGCCATCAGCCATTGACCACTTCTCAGCTGGACTTGACGAAGGGAAAGATGTGTAATTACAGATTTAGATGCAGCTTCATTAGAGCTACTCTTCTAGATCCCACCAGCGCAGGTCTCATAGCAGGTTGTGCTATTTTCATCTGCTTTCATCGCCGACTTCTGACCTCTCCCAAACCACCCTGGCAGCGGGAGCTTTTGGCCCAAAAAATGAGCTGCTGGGTATAAGCCGGGATGGCAGCAAACCCCACCATGGCGTGTGATTATCTTATTATTTTGGTGAGATGCACTTGCCCCCCTTCCCTGGGCTCTGCCCCGGCGCTCACGGAAATCAGAGTTATTTGCCGTGGGTCTCAGCGCTGCCATGCCACCCTGCCCACCTGCCTTCAGGGACTTTTCCACTCAGCATCTCAGAATTAATAGGATTTGCCTAAATAACAGCAAAACCTGTTACAGGATTTACAAATTAAGGTTTTTCTAGAAGAAAAATGCAAAATAATGATCAACCCCCCTTGCCTGAGCGGAGCTGGGGAGGGGAGATCCTGCCAGTCCCGCGGCGGCTCTGGCTCCTCGGGTGCGGATGCAGCGCTCCTTGGTGCGATGCGATCCACCTTTTTAGTGAGAAACTCACAATTCGAGAAAGCATTTGGCACTGGCAGAAAAATGGCTTTGGAGGAAGGGGATTTTATTCCTGCCCTGTTATTCTGCTCTTTGAAGATACAACTTGAATTTACTCATGGAAATGTTTCCATGCAAGGCCCAGCGAAGGGCAGAGCTGCTGCCACACCAGCCTCTTCCACGGGATCTCCCCAGCGTTTCTGGCTAGCAAGGGGCGTACGTAGCAAGAACCCTCGGCTCTCCCAGGCCGGGGTGAGCTCGTGGTTTTGCTTCGAGGGAATTTGGTGTAATTTGGACCTTGGTCAGCCTGGTTTTGTGGCTGTCCCGGGAGAAAGCGGCCGTGGCTGGGGAAACGGCCGTGCACCGAGCATCCCAGCAGGACAGACCCCGCTGTCGGGGGTGAGACAGGCTACGGGCGGTTGCCACGCGCTGCTGTTTTTCAGCAGACAACTCGCCTCAATTTGCATAGGCGGCAGCCCTGCACTGACAGGAAGGAAGGTTGAGCGCAGGAAGGGGTGAGGAGCAAACTGAAAGAGAGAAAAAAACCACCGGGCTGGTGGCAAAGGCAGCGGCGGGCGGCTGGGGAAGCCGGACCCACCTTCCCAGGTACTGCCCGGAGCATCACCCCGGCCGCCGGGTCCCATCGCGGGTCCCCAGGGGCAGGGGCAGCCAACTGGAGGGGCTTTTTCTACCTTGAACTTGAACATCCAGGCAAGCAGGAAGCAAAGCTCTGCAGATAAAGGGCTGAGCGGGGTCACGGAGGGGCTGCATCCTCCCGCCATGACGAGGATGCCCTCTCTGCTCTCCTGCTCCCACGCAGACCCGGGGAAGGCGGCACGAGGCCGAGGTAAGGTTTTGGTGGGTCTAGTTTTGCTTTGGAGGGGTATGGGGAGAAGGAGAGGCATGGCTCAGCCCTGCCGCCGGGGGATGAGCTGCTGCAGACCTCTTGCTGCGATGGCCATGTGAAATGGAGTGGCTGGGCCAACACGTGGCAGGGCCAGGAGCCGTTGGGCAAGAGGTCCCTGGGACGGGCAAGACGTGACCAACACCCGGCAGCACCCGGCAGAGCAGCCCGGCGCGGCCCAGCCACCGGTGCTGGCAGGAGCGGGTGCAGTGGGGCACGGCGCTGAGCCCTGGGTGATGGAGACGAGAGCGGGACCTCATGGGGGACCTGGCACTTCTCACAAATTCAGTCCCCTTGCCTGCTACCGCCTGCCCAGACATGAAGGCAGCCACGGCCAGGCTGCCCTGCCCCTGCAAAGCCTCGCCGCCTTGTGCGGCATCGGCTTTTGCCGCCATATTGATGTCATTGACTGAATTTATTCCACTTCAAAACCATCCAAAGGATTTTCCAATATGTACTGCAGATAGAAAAGGATGAGATTAGTGATACGCTCGCCCGTGGCACAGTGCAAAATGGCACCAAGGAGCGAGGCAGGGTCCTGGGTCTGTCGGCAGTCCAAGACTGATGGACCTCGAAGCCCAGAGCTGCACCCCCGTGTCCCCCTTTGGCAAACGGGCTCAGAACGCCTTCCCGGAGCTCAGCCGGGGGGAACAGCAACACCCAGGACTCCAAAGCTGCAGCTGGTACCTTCTTCAGCCCTTTTCACTGCAGGGGATCCCCCAACGCTGTGCAGGACCCAGAGGTGCAGGGAGCAGGTCGAGGTGATGGAGCTCAGCAGGGGATATGTGGCCGTGCACCCAGACACCCACGTAGGCACGGAGCCTGAGGCATGCTGGACCGTTAGGCTTAATCCTGCCGTTATTTAAGCACTCTAAGGTCATTAGGGGCACTATGTATCCTGTAGGTATGGGGAGAGGGCCAGCTGGAGCACCGGCTGGGTGCCGTCACCCACTGAGACGTCACCTGCGCCCGGGGTTTGGCCGCCGCCTGGAAGGGTTACCCGAGGCCAGACACTCCGGGCAGCCTGGGCAGAGCTCGGCACAAAGGATGTCCACATTGCATGAAAGTTTCTTTCTGGAGAACTCATGGTCACCTTTGGAGGGCCGAAGCTGCGGCTTCCGAGGGATGCTCTGCAACCCCAGAGAGCTGGGGCTGACCCCGAGCACCGGCGGGGGGCCGGGGTGGGTACCGCTCAGCATCCCCCAGCTCCCCGTCCCCTCCGAGGCCGGCGGATGGGGCTGGCGTTGGTGGCAGAGGTAAACTGGCAGGAGCTCGTTCCCAATTTTCATGCCGATGTCCTGAGATCTCATGGGTGAGAAGGGCAGAAGCTGTTTGCGGGGAGAGGATCTACTTTTCAATCAGATGCGCGCGTGTCCGTGGGGAAGTGTCCTGGGGGCACGGCTGGCTCAGTAAATGCATCATTCTTCATTTTGCAGCTTGCGAGGTGTAGCAGTACCCTGCAGGAGACCTCCTCTCTGAAATGAGCTTTGTTTTTATGTGTTTGGAATTACCCGTAGATTGATCTTTGCTTTTTCCTGGTGAGATTTGCTGTTGGGAGTGCTGGTATTCAGCCTGGGGGTCCTTCACGGCTCCTCAACTCCATGACTTGCTATTTAACTCCTGCTGTGTCTCGGCCCTGTTATTTCGGTTGGGGTTTTGGAAAAAAACCAAACCTGGTAGGGGTTAGGTTTGGCATAGGGGGTCACTCTGGAATTGCAATAAATTTTGCTAGCATTAAATCCCAACCAAAACCAAAAATAAGACTACATCTGAAAGTCATATGTAAGTCATAAATAAGTGAATTACCTGCAAATCTGCAAGTCTCATAATTAGGTATAACACAGAAGATACTTCATTGCTTTGCATAATTAACGTAAATTAATAACGTGAAATCTTTTCGGTTCTGCCAAAAGGTGGCAGCCTGCATCCTGGCTTCAGGATCCGCTCAATTAGGGGGGGATGGCTGGAGATGTTGGCTTGGCAACTGTTTCTGTCTGCAACTCACTGACCTCCGAAACGGGATCAGTTCAGGCTGGATATATGGCAGGAGAAAGCAATAAAAGCTCTGAAGGAGCCCGAGATTTGCTGGAGGAAACCCAGTGCTCCAGGAAGTGGTGGGAAGGTCTCGCGGGGCTGGTTTCTCTCCGTCCCCACATCTGGGGGAGGGAGAGCAGCGGTGAGATGGGTGCTGTGCTGCTGGGGCTCCAGCTGCACCGAGGCACGTTGCCCCAAACTGGAAACCTTTGAGGAACCGGCTGCACGGGCAAACCCCGCGGTGATGGGACAGGGCGAAGGCAACGGCTGGGCTGAGGGTTTCTGTATGTTTGGGGGCTCGGAGCCACGCTGGAGCATTTCTCTGCCCCTTCAGGTGCCTGGTTAACGATGCAATTATTTGTTCATGTAAAAAGCTTTGTGACGTACCTAAATACTGCAGATCAGCCCATTTTCTGATGTTTTCCATATGTGGGTCCCTGCAGCCATCCAGGAGCTCTTACCCAGCACGTTGGTGCCCATCTAGACTAGGCACCCTTCAGCCCTGTTCCCAGCAGGTTGGGAAAGCAGAAAAAAATTGTAGCCACTGCATTATTTCTCCTGCTGCTTTATTCTCCCGGTCAGAAGCCTTTGCACGAGCTGACCCGCCGCTTTCCAGCAGTGAGATCACATTTTGAAGTAGCGCCGGAGGACACCATCAAATAATTTCTGGTGTTAAAGCAGGCTTCCCCCATCAAAGGGCATTTCTCGGCAGCCGTGTTTCAGAGGAAGGGCTGCGGGGAACAGCGCTATGAGCGGCAAAACCCCCTTGCATTTTGGCCGCGTTTCTTCGTTGCATGGCAAAGATGAGTGAGAGACCTGGGGGACTTAATTGAACTTTCCAGGCCAGTTAGAGACAAGAAGACATCAAAGGGTGAAAATTGCTCACCGAGCTCCTTTAATTTATGGTGTCTTAATTGACCAAGCCACTGCCTGTGGGGTGAAGAGCAAGGTGAGCTGCTGCTGCAGCCGTGCCGCTCCCTAGATGGACAATAGGGCTTTGCTGTGGGGCCACCATCACTGCCAGGGGGAACGTGGACCTCTGCCACCTCTGAAACCAGGGGGTCAGAGCTGGGCAGCCGAGGAAGAGCGGAAGGACCTGGGTTTTCCTCCCGGAGGGAACGGTTGTGGGTTCACACCCAGCTACAACAGCACCCCTCACTCCTACGAGGGCTTGTCCAAGCCACGTGTGAAACCACCCGGGCAGGCGGGGATGGGCTGGTGCTTTGTCACCCAGCGCCTCTCGGACACTTACCCCACTCCGTAGGACGTGCTGCGAGGGGGTCTCGACGAGAGGTCCAGCCGGCGGGGTCTGTGATGGACTCGGCTGTGGGAGAGGCTGTGCCTGGTCCTCCTCCTGCATCCTGGCCACCAGCCCCATGGCTGGGCGGCTGCTTGTGGCTGAGCCCTTGAGTTTTCTGGTGGGAGAAATAAAGCTCAGCATAGATCTCCTGGCAGGAGGATGAAGGGAGGAGTCTGCAAAAGGGATGTCCCAAGCACCTTAACCTTGCACCATGGACCAGAGACTCTACCAAGTTTCCCTCGTCAAGCCGCGTTGGTGCTTTCTCCCTGGAAGAGGTTGGGTTTGACCAAAGAAAGCGAGCGTTACCTGTACCTGTTGGTGAGGCTGCGCCGAAGCCCCCCCGGTGCCCACGTCCCACTCAGGAGTGGGCTTGGGCAAAAGCAATGCTGCCTGCGGGCAGGGACCTCCTTGCAGTGCCTCTGACCGGCACGCGTGGAGGAGATCGCGTGGATCTAGTCATCCTGTAGGCCAGGTGGAGGTGAGGAAAGGATGCCGTGCCAGGAGACGGGCCAGCACACTGGGACACTGCGTTTGCCTCGCTGCTGTGATCAGACGGCACCTGGGGCTGAGATGTTCCCACCTGGACAGGGCCAGCTCCTGGAGATGACTTTGGGGCTGGTGGAGAGTGCCATCTGCTAACATAAGTGAAGCCGGGAGCAGTCTCAGGTGTGGAGGTATTTCCTTCTCCACCTCTGCTCTAAAAACAATTGGACTCGGTGAGCAGATACACTTCTTAAAAATAACACACTAAACCCTCAGCGTGGTTTGGCAGCAGCCGAGGGGGAGGGAGCAGGTAGATGCTCCTTCTCCGGGTGATGATTCACCAGTGCTGCCAAAAGTGGAGCATCTACAGAGATGTGCAACAGGATGTGGTGTTGGCCACGCTCAGCAAGCCCTGACGGAGGCTCTGGATGGTGGTGAGGTGGGTTCAAAACCGAAACAGGCCCTTCATCGCTCTGCCTGCTGCCCCACAGCTTCCTTCACAACACGGCGAAGGAAAACGCGAGCGGTTCACAGCCCTGCTGTCCCTCCGGTGACATTGGTGGCACTCAGGTGGCCCGCAGATGGCACGGTGCAATTAATGCAATCACTGTCTGCCTGAGAAAGGCTCTGGCATAAGTGGCGGTGGTAAAGGCACCGAGTTTGTGGCACACGAGGTCTGGGCAAGGATCTGCAGCGTGATGGTCCCGCCTCTGCCCCTGCCAAGTCCACAGTGCCGGGGACTCTGGTCTTAGCCAAAAGCTGATGAATGGACCCTTGGCTCAACCACAGCCAGCACCATGTTAGCTCGAGGTGGGCTCCCTTCCATGCTGCTCCTGATGCTTCTCCTCTTCTTCCACCAGGAACATGGATAAAGGCTGAGGAGCCTCGACGGACGCTGTGAGGGGGCCGGGGGGACGCAGGGCGGTCCATGGGACGGCCGTGCTGCTGCCAACACAGCGCTCCTCGCCCAGGCATCGCCCATGTCACGGGAGGCCTCTGATGGAAGGTGAGTGGTGGAAGGGCAGCCAGAGATCCATCGTCTCGGTGGAGTTTTGGGTTCAAAAATGGAACGAGGTGGGGCACCGAGGTGTGAGGACTGACAGTGGTTCCTGGCCCAAGGGCTTGGGGACCGCTGTGCTGGCACAGGGGAAATGGCTATCTCCAAAGATAAATGATCTTGCTCATCTCTGCATGGGCTTGGACTCCAGGAGGAAATGTCTTTTCACGATGGTGTTCTTTGCTTTCTCTGACTCCAATTTTGATAGCTGCTGCCTTGACCAAGCAGCTCATAACAAAACAGCCTGCCACAACTTTGGGATGGCATCATCTCAAGGAGAACTTTGGCAGGTTGCTCTGGAGGGCTCTGGTTTACCCCCTGCTACCTTCAGAGCCAGATAGGGTGCTCCCCTGCTGCCTTTCCCCATCACCCCTGAGCAACCTGTGCACCCAGGGCTTGTACAAGACCCAACTCTCCTGCTCTCCTCTCCTGCAGAGGCTTGGATCAATCGCTACCGCAAGCAGCTGGTGAGGTCCATCTCGCCACAGTTCCTGGAGGAGATCATCTGCCACCTGCGGAGGCTGGACCTCCTCACGGCGGAGGAGGCCGGCCAGGTGCAGGAGGCGAGCTCCCTGCCCGAGCAGGTGAAGGCGGTGGTGGACGTCCTGGCTGGCAAGGGCAGCTACGCCTCCCAGTCCCTGCAGACATTCATCGAGACCACCAATTCCCAGCTCTACCTTCACATCACTGTCTATGGTAGGCAGTCCACTTTGGACCCAATGAGGGGTGTCTGCACACGTGTCCTGGCTGTGGGCGCTTGCTGGAGCACCCCAAAATGTGCACAGAGCTGGGCAGGGTTGGCAGCTCTGATGGGAGTGTCCATGCAAGTGACGGTGCCATCTCAGGGTCTCCGCTGGGGAAGGACACAGCCAGGGGGTGACAAGGGCTCTCTGCCACGTCTGAGGCCCCTCGCTGCCCTCAGCACACCTCTCTGGGCAGCCCAAGGAGTCTTTAATGTCCTCAATGTCCAGATCACACCAGTCACTCCCAGCAGCTGGGCTGGGAACAGGGGGACGGCCAGAGGATGATGGATAGGCATCCTTGACCATCTTCAGGCTCTCCTTGCAACCCTCTTGCCAGGAGAGGTTTCCCTGGTTTCCCTTCTGGTTGGAAGGCTCCAACCTTGGCTGGTGTCTGCTCTGAATCTCTCGCACCGCCACCCCCAGCTTGCCCAGCCTTCGCTGGAGGGTTTAAATACGCTGTACCAGGGGCTGTGGTACCTGAGCCAGGTGAGGAGGACAGGTCCAAAGATGGTCACCAGATTCAGCCAAGAGTCCAACTCACCAGACAAGTCCACGGGGATGAGGCAGGGCTGAGGTCAAGCCGGGAAGTCAATCCAGAGGTCAGGATCAGGTTCAGCAAGGGCAGCCAGGTTCAGACACAGTCCAGCAGTCACCAGGCAAGCACAGAGCGATGAGGTCCAAGATCAAGGTCCAGATCAACAAGGTCCATAGCAGGCACAGGTGTGATGGCGCTGTAGACAACTGCTTCTACAACATAGCTTAGGCAGAGGCTGAAGGCCCAGGGCTGAGCTTAAATGGGCTCCTGGGCCGATGGGTGAGGCTGGTCAGGGCCATTTAAGCCTATTAGTGCCCTCCGGGCCCTGGCACATACCTTCCTGCCCAGACCTAAGGGCTCCGTGCGGTTCCCCTCTGCATGGGCATGGCAGAAAAGTGAAGCAGCGACTCTCATTTACATTTGCAGTTACCATCCTCCTCCTCCTCACCCCCCTGTTTCATTTCTCTCTGTGCAGAACCCATGGTGCAGAAGCACCTGGAGAGCCTCCAAAGCTACTATGGGAATGGCTTGGAGACGGGTCCCCTCCAGCGACTCACGAACCTGCTGCTGGTGGAAGGCTTGACCGATATCCAGCAGAAGGAGCACGACTTCCTGCAGATTGAAGCCACCAAAGGCCTACGAAATGTATCCAAGAGCATCCCTCTGGAGAAACTCTTCCTGCCTCTCTCCAAGGTCAGCATCCCACCTCGGATCTCTGTCACCATCGGAGTGGCCGGGATTGGCAAAAGCACACTGGTGAAGCTGTTTGTCTACACCTGGGCAAAGGGGGAGATCAACAGGGACATCATCTTTGTGCTGCCCTTCACCTTCCGGGAGCTCAACACCTATGAGAAGCTCTCTGCCGAGAGGCTCATCTGCTCAGCGTTCCCTCACATCACCGAGCCGAATTGCATCTCGGCGGGAGCCGCAAGAACCCTGCTCATCCTCGATGGCTTGGATGAGTTCAAGACTCCTTTGGATTTTTCCAACACAGTAGTATGCACTGATCCCAAAAAGGAGATCCAAGTGGACAACCTGATCACCAACATTATACGTGGCAACCTGCTGCAGGACGCTTCTGTCTGGGTCACGTCGCGGCCAACAGCAGCCAGGCAAATCCCCGGCGGGCTTGTTGACCGGATGACGGAAATACGAGGTTTCAGAGCTGCAGAGATGAAGGACTTCTTGGACCAGATGTTCCTTGACAACAGAGACCTATCCAACCAAGTCCTGCATCACATCAGGGCTAACAGGTCATTACACGTCATGTGCACCGTTCCTGGCTTTTGCTGGATTTCTGGCTCCTCAATCGCTTATTACCTAAAAAATAGCACTGATCAATCCCAAGAAACAACCGTCGTCCCCAGGACCCTATCAGAAATCTACTCCTATTATTTTAAAATGGCTCTGAGCAGTGACTGGCCAGAAAAGCCAAGAGAAACACTCAGGATCGAGCAGGCTGTGAACAACAGCAAGAAGATAGTGGGCAGCCTGGGCAGACTGGCCTTCTACGGGTTGCTCAAAAAGAAATACGTGTTTTACGAGCAGGACATGAAAGCATATGGCATTGATCTTTCCTTGCTGCAGAGCAGCTTGTGCAGTCGACTCCTAATCAAAGAGGAGATGCAGTCCTTCACAGCTTACTACTTCTCCCACTTAACCATACAGGAATTTCTAGCGGCTATTTATTATTACACGGCTGCGAAGCGGGCAATATTTGACCTCTTCACGGAGAGCGGGATGTCCTGGCCCAAGTTGGGTTTCCTCAACCACTTCAAGAGTGCTGTTCAGAGGTCGCTGCAGGCAGAGGACAGGCAGCTGGACATCTTTGTGCGTTTTCTCTCTGGGCTTCTCTCCCCGCAGGTGAACAAGCTGCTCTCTGGGTGGCTGCTGCTGAAGGACGAGCACAACAGCTTCAGGAGCCAAGCGATCAGCTTCCTCCAGGGCTGCCTGAACACCGACTATGTCATCTCCTCGCGGACAGTGAACACCATGCACTGCCTGCACGAAATTCAGCACATGGAGATCGCTAAGACTGTGGAAGAAGCAATGAAGAATGAGAGCTTGGCCGGGATGCTCACCCCCGTGAACTGCTCTGCCCTGGCTTATCTCCTGCAGGTCTCTGATGTCTGCACGGAGGAGACAAACCTCTCCAACTGCCTCACCTACAATGTCTGTAAGAGCCTGCTCTCCCAGCTCCTCTTCTGCCACAACCTCAGGTGAGTCCTGGTCAGATTGCACCAGGAGAAGCAAGCAGGGATGCCGGGCTGTGACTCAAAATCCTAGGTGTCAATGGGAGACACGGGCCCACCAACATTGTCCATCAGCAGAGAACTGCCCTGGGGATGGCACTGGGTCAGCTCGGCTTCTGTGCTTGAGTTTTTCCAGCTGTGATGGGCAGATGGGAGTGTAGTCCTTTCTCCACTTTGTTCTCCAAATGCTTCCTTTTGCGCTTTCCTTGTATCTTCTCCAGGCTGGACAATAACCAGTTTAAGGACAACGTGATGGAGCTGCTGGGCAGCGTGCTGAGCGTGAAGGACTGCCAGATCCAGAAGCTCAGGTAGGACCTGGCCCAGGGCAGACAGGCTGTTCCTGGGGATGCAGAGTGGAGCTGGGGGCACCTCAAAACCACTGTGAGGGTCCTCCAGGAATGTCTCTCCCACTGGCTCCCCAAGGTGCCTAGTGACAAGGACAGCCCCACACGATCTCCTGCACCTGGGCACGGTGACCTTACCCTGTCTCGCCCAGCCTTCCTGGGACTGCTGCCTCCTTGCTGTTCCTAAAAATCAGTGTAGAAATCCATGGGTTATCCCAACAAACCGCTTCCCAAGGTCACGGCTGTTTGCTGGACACCCAAGGCTCCGCATGGAGCATCTGACATACGGAGGGACAGGCTCCCGACCCCCGCACAGGGAGATGCCTCACCCCAGACAAATGGGTCCCCACTTTCCCACCTCCCTGCCCTTCTTTGTGGCTGCGCATTGAGTCCCCCATGCTGTGATCCGAGCTCCCTTTTCACAACATGAATGAATTTTAAGTCTGGAAACTCCCCTTCCACCCTGTCCTTGCAATCCCCTGCCTGGTGTCCACCCCAGGAGAGCAGACCTCAGAGCATCCCCCACTTTGCGTGGTTGTATCATGAACCAATTGCTCCCCATGGCTTTCCTCTGCTCACCCATCCCAGCTGTGTCCTGGGACACGCCAGGGGCTGCGAAAACCTCTTTCTCCCCCTGAAAAACACCCAATTTTTCTTTTTCTGGGCAGCTTGGCAGAAAATCAGATCAGCAATAAGGGAGCCAAAGCGCTGGCCCGGTCGCTGATGGTGAACAGGAGCCTGACGGCGCTGGAGTAAGTGTTCCCCCTTCACCAGCTCCCGCCACGCACGCGCTCCCCACCGGGAACCATTCCCATGGCTGCAGCGGGGCCGGATCCCACCAGCCCCCAAAGCCACCGCCGCTCCAGTGGTGAACGTAACTCTTGCGAGCTGCTGGCTTGATGTCCTACCTCAGCAGTGCCCAAGATTGTGCCATGTTGGCATATTTAGCTTAACGTGGGCACATGCCACTCTGGCTTTGCTAACCTTGGCTTTTCTGCCCGTCTCACCCCAGCCTGCGGAGCAACTCCATCGGCCCCACCGGAGCGAAAGCACTGGCTGATGCACTTAAAAAAAATCAAGTCCTGCTCTCCCTGAAGTAAGTCTCGACTTCTGCAGCACCTCCGGGAGCAGATCCCCAGGACAAGCCCCCTCCAGCCCTCTCCTGTCCCATCGAGGTTTTCCCCACCTCGAGGGCCAGCAGGTGGGGAGACCCTGGGCACAACCTGGTTTGGTTGTGCCGGGCAGCGAGCACGAGCGCAGCCGGCAGAGACCTGGTGACTGGGGCAGCCCTGGGCCAGAGATGCGGGGACCCTCCTGCCTCCCAGCTTCAGGGGGTCCAGGTCCAGGTCCAGGTCCAGGTCCAGGTCCAGGTCCAGGTCCAGGTCCAGGTCCAGGTCCATCCCTCGCGCGGGAGCTCACAGTGTGCTGGTGCACAGGAGGACACATCTCCCATGGGAGAGGAGGGAGGGAGACCCCCGGGCAGGGATGCTCGGGGGCCAGATGCCCTTCTCACACCAGGGACAGGGGCAAGCAAATGCCAGGGCAGGCAACCACAACCCTGCGTGGCCCCTCACCCCTGTGGTGGCTGCCGTGCACGGCTTTGCTCCTCTCTCCTTGCAGCCTGCAGCACAACATCATCAAGGAGGATGGTGCCACCTTCCTGGCCGAGGCCCTGTTGAACAACCACAGACTAACGACTCTGCAGTGAGTGACCGGGACCTGCTGTCCCCTCTCCCAGCCACCCAGCAGACCAAGGTGCCACTGACGAGGATTTGGCACCCAATATTCATGGGTGCCTTCCTCCCCTTTGCAGCCTGCAGAAAAACGCCATCGGAGCCCACGGTGCCAGGAAAATAGCAGAGGCGCTGAAGCAGAACTGCAGCCTGAGGGAGCTGACGTAAGAGCAGCACGAGGCGGAGGGACGGCGACGCCAGCGCCACGTCTCCCGGGATCTGCGGGCAGGAGCGATAGGCAGGGGCTGGGCCATGCGACGCAGGCAGGATGGACTCTGCTAGCTTTGCCCAAGGGGGTTGGCGTGGGTGGAGGGGGGCAAGGACCTCCAGCGCTGCTTTCGGAGCAACCCTGCGGAGATGCTCTCCGTATCTCTGGGGATGGAAGGAGCCACGTAAAGAACCGAGAGGCTGAGTCTTCCCTCCAGCAGAGGCAAGCGGCAGGTCTCCAGGCCCTGCGGATACATTAAAAGCTATTTCAGCTCAAAACCAAGATACAAGAACAGAGGTGTATGTAGGTTGGAAATGAGACCGCAGCTGGTTCATGCTTATTGCTGGAGCAGAAAGAGCCTGGGGGAGGTGAATCCTTTGCCGGCAGATCTAAGGTGGTCGCAGCGCGGCTGCTGGTAACGCCTGTTCTTCCTCTTGCGTCTTAGACTCTCCAGCAACTCGGTAGGAGACAACGGCTCGGTTGCCTTGGCCGAAGCTCTGAAGATGAACCACAGTCTGCAAAGCCTTGAGTAAGTCTCCCCTCCACGCCTGGTCTCTTGCTTGCCCAACAGCGCCCAGCCCAGCCTCCTCGCTCCAGCAGCACCTCCCACCCCCTCCAGGCTCCCTCCCCTGCCCCAGAGCCCCTCGTACCGACCCAGATCCTCCCCACGTCTCTCCCACTCCACGTCCCCTGGAGCGGCACGGGGCCCTGCGTGCTCCGTGCAGGCTGGAGCACCACGCAGCAGCCCCAGGCAATGCCGGCAGCAGCCGGGCTGGCCCTGAAGGAGTTAATCCTCAATGCAGATGATGATTTTTTTTCTGCTTTTGGAGGATACTAGCAGCTTTGGGCCTTCCCTCTCTCAAATGTGATGGGAATTGGCTAATGAAGAAGGTAACAGGGCCTGGCAGAGTCAGGGTGGGATGGTGCAACCTTCGTCCCTCTTGGGTATGGCAGCCAGCGAGGACCGTTCCTCCCGCCTGGCTGGAGCAGAGGGCTGATGGCTCCTGGGGACAAGCTGCCGTGCCCTGGGTCCGTCACCAGCTTCCCAGGGTGTGACAAGGACCCAAAGACTGCAGGAACCGCAGCCCCAGTTGAGCCAGCAGCCGCGGTGGCAGCCGGCTGGGGACATGGCTGCCCCCAAGTGCCAGCAAACCCTGTCACCTCTGCTCGGTGGGGCCAGCGCTGCCGTGGTGAGCAGGAGATGCTGGTCCTGGCCTGCTGCTCCCTAAGCTGGTCCTTTAGCCTTGGCTCCCCCTTGTCTCCCGTGGCTGGGAGATGCCTGTTTCTCAGTGAAACGGGCACTTTTCACCCCAAACACGACCCCACAGCCTACCTGCGATGCCAAGACTGACCCGCGCTCATGTCTTCCCCTGTTTGTCTCAGTCTCCAGAGCAACTCCATCAGCAGTGCTGGCGTCACCGCACTGACAGCGGCTCTCTGCTCCAACAAGGGACTCATCAACCTCAAGTAAGTGACAGTCCCTCTGGCCACCCTGGCTAAAAGCTGCTGCCGGGACACGGGATGCGAGAACTTTTCCTTGTGCCTGGTTATTTCCACAAATGCTCTGGGGTGCTGAAAGCAGCCTCTGTCCCTCCTCTGGCTGCGAGCATCTTCTCTCCATCTTAGCTTTCTCCCCTTGGGGCAGCATCGGTTCAGCTGTGTCTGGCAATGAAATGATGGCAGCAGGGGTGGGAGGCTGGGAAAAATGGCACCCCAATGGCATCGGTGCTCACAGCTGTAGGATGCACCTGGAATGGAGATGCAGGGAACGGAGATGCAGATGCTGATGCAAATGCTGATGGGGATGTAGGGAATGGAGATGCAGATGCCGATGGGGATGCAAGTTAGACAGACTGCCTGTTGCAACAGATGGTCTCAGCCCCAGAGTGGGGGGCGAGGGGGGCGGTGGGGGAGCAGCCCATGCCCTGCCTCGGCCGCTCCTCCCCAGCCCCGTGTCTTTCCCCAGCCTGCGGGAGAACTCCATCAGCAAGGAGGGGGGCCCCGCCATCGCCCGTGCCCTGCGGACCAACAGCACCCTCAGGAAGCTGGAGTAAGTCCCATGGGCCCCGGGAGGGCACCCATGCTGCTGCACGGTGTCGCTGGAGTTGTCCCAAACTCTGTGTGCGTGACCTGCGTCCTCTGTCCCCTGCCTCTAGCTTAGCGGCGAACCTGCTGTACGATGAAGGCGGCAAGGCCATTGCTTTGGCGATGAAAGAGAACCGGGCGCTCACATCCCTCCAGTGAGTTTCCCCTTGGACCTGGATGGTTTTGAAGCCCCTTGCGTGGATGCGGGGCAGGGACCCTGCTCCCGGGCCTCACCCCCTCCAGGCCACGGGACGTGTGGGTCTTGCACATGGGGTCTTGCACATGGGCCCACTACGCTGGATGGGAGCGAATGGGTGCTGAGCCTGCAGGGATCGGGGCGTCCTCGCAGACCCGGACTTCACCTCCCGGTCTCTCCTGTTTGCAGCTTGCAGTGGAACTTCATCCAGGCAAAAGCTGCCACGGCCCTGGCACAAGCACTACAGTCCAACAGCAGCCTGGCCAGCCTCGAGTAAGTGTGGACACGGGTGGGCAGCTCCTGGGCAGCGTCTTCCTACTGGGACCTGCCGAAGGACTCTGCTGCTCCAGGGGAGGTGGCTGTGCCTGCTGCCTCCTCCATGCGCTCCAGTCCAACTGTGTCCCCATTGCATGTCCCTGGCTGGGGATGCTGCAAGCGCACGGTGGCCCGGGGGCCACCCCAAGCCATTTGGGAAAGCCTGGCACACAGTGCCCTGTGCTTGCTGCCCGCCTCCCTGCTCCTGGGTGCCCAGGCCTTGGGCAGACGCAGCACTTGCATGTCTTAGCTTGCAGGAGAACGCCATCGGAGACGAGGGAATGGCCGCCCTCTCCGCTGCGCTGAAGGTCAACACAACCCTGGCAGATCTCCAGTGAGTATCCAGGCTATGGCGGGGCCCTGGCATCGCAGCCTGTCTAATTAGCTTCTCTAATTAGCACACCACCGCCACCTCATGACATGCGCTGAAGGGTCCTTCTCTCTTGCAGCCTGCAGGTGGCTTCAGTTGGCGCGGCTGGTGCTCAAGCCCTGGCAGAAGCCTTGATGGTCAACAAGAGCCTGCAGATCCTGGAGTAAGTGCTTGGTGGGGCCACCAAGTCCCCATGGCTGCGACACCGCTCCCTGGGGGTGTCCAAGACCCTGATCCTTAGCTCAGCACCGCTTCCACCCTTGCATCGTGTCCTACCAGACTTGCCTTGCCTGTCCCTTGACTCGCTGGTGTGGGGCCACCTCTCCCACCTCTCGCCCACGGGCAGCACGGGGCCGTCCCAGGCTGTCCTCCCTCACCGCCTGCATTCCTCTGCAGCTTGCGGGGAAACTCCATTGGCGTGGCAGGAGCCAAGGCGATGGCCAACGCGCTGAAGGTGAACCGCAGCCTCCGCCGGCTCAAGTAAGTACCCCGCTCCCCCGGGCGGGAACCAAAAAGAGCCTTTCCCGACCTTCCTGGAGGGAGCAGCGAGGGGACAGCCAGGCCAGCAGCTCTCAGTGGGGCAAACCCGTGAGCCGGTGGCTCTTCCCAACGCCCACGCACATGGCATGCATTCCCTCCTGGTGGCCACATCTCCCTGGCTGGTGCTTTCTGACCCTCCCGCCTCCCGCAGCCTGCAGGAAAACTCCCTGGGCATGGACGGAGCCATCTGCATCGCCACCGCTCTGAAGGGCAACCACGGCCTCACCTATGTGAAGTAAGTGGCTGCTGAGCTGGACGGTAAGGCAGGGACGGGGGAGACCACGGGAACCATCAAGAGACCTTCCCCAACTCTGGCACTGCCCTACAGGGACCTCCCCAATGGGGCCGGGGGCAAGGGCACCCTGTGCTCCTCCCGACGTGACGGCCACCATCCCCGCGCAGCTCTAGATCCCACAGCTCCTCTCTGGGGTGAACAACCACCCCAAAAGTGAAATACTCTCCAAAATATCACAGGGACGGGCTGGTGCAGCCCCTCCAGCCCCCAGGGGCTTTCTCCAGCTTCTCACCTGGCTGCCTCTGGGCTCTCAAACCCAGAGTCCCCTGTGACCGGGGTCCCAGCAAGAGCTCCTGGATGGTGGAGGGAGGGTGCAGATGATGCTGGTGCAAAGCTGGGGTGCATCTCTCATACCCACCAAGGATCCCGCTCTGCCTCGTGTCCAAGCCTGAACTCTTCTCTTTGCTCCCAGCCTGCAGGGGAACCACATCGGCCAGTCAGGAGCCAAGATGATCTCCGACGCTATCCGGACAAACTCACCCGACTGCGTCGTGGACGTGTGAGGGTGCCTGGCTGCAGCAAGGAGGTGGCCCGGTGGGTCCCTTCGGCCAGCGTGCCTCCACAGGGAGCTGCTCGGCCCTCCACCCCCCATCTCAGGGAGGAGAGCTGGGGCAAGGAGAGCTCCTGAGCTCCCCGGCACGGCCGAGGAGGACCTGGGGCCTCCAGATCAGCAGTGCAGGAGGGTTAAGACTCGCTAGTGTTGAAAGCTGAGGAATGTGCGACCATGTCCCCATTCATCCAGGCCCCGGGGGAGCTTCAAGGAATGGGTGAAATGCAAACAGGAGGGAGGAGGGGGCAGATCCCACATGCCAGCCCTTCTTGTTTTCATGGGGGACTTACCTGCCACCGCCAGCAGCAGCGACCCCCTCCTGTGATCTCCACGGGGTTACAGCACTGTGCGATAACCGTGCCCCAGACCGGGCGCATCCTGACCGCCCCGGAGCTCTGCTCGAGTCCCTGCGGAAAAATGTTGCAACACCCCAGCCGGGGCTCCAGGGCTCTGCTCCCAGCACCAGCTCTAGTTCTGGCAAGGATCCCGGGAGAAGCGGGTGAAACACGGGCAGGATTCACAGCAGCCCCTTCTCACCTGCTAAACACAGCCCGGTCCTGCAGGCTCCTGCTGAAATCCCAGAGAGAGATGAGAGGTTTGCCATCTCCTTGCTCAGATGAGAGCGGTGCTTGGGACCTGGGCACTTCAGAGCAGGGTCCTAGGCAGCGAGTGCGACCTGTGTCTTTGCCATGCCCTCAATAACAGGTTGGTGCTGGCTGAGCATGACTGAAGCGTTTGTTAGTGCTGTTCTCTATCAAAGCCTCTCGGAAGAGACAGGCATCCCAAGGCATAGGAGTGGAACCATCTAGAAAGACGTTGGGAAATAAAGAGTCCTCAGGATAATGGGAGGAAGAGCGGGAGGGTGAATGTAAGAGGAATAGCACTGCACAAGGATGGGCCTTGCACAAGCACACATCTTGGTGCTACACTGGGACTGCCTTATCACAAAGTCCTGCCTCTCGAGTTTAGGCCGGACTTCTTGGGTCTCCTGCTGTTGTCATCGGTGACAAGCTGTATGACCTTGGGATGTGTCTTCCCAACATCCCAGCTGCAGGCAGGGTCCTCCCCTAGGTCACCTTTTGGGCAGGCGGCTGCTGAAAGCAGAAGTGCCAGGTGATGCCCTCGTGTGCGTGGCAGAGACCCAGTGACTCTCCAGAAGGTGCCAGGTTTGCAGGTGCATCAGTAGCCAAAGTATGCACACCCCCCCCCAGAGCCCCCCCCAGCCACTGACCCCTCTCCCCACGGCACCCCAGCCAGAGCCCACCCCGAGCCGTGCTGCCGCTGCAGTCAGGGCAGCGAGCAACTGCTTCAGGGACCGCTGTGGGCTGATGCTGGAGAAATGCTGGGCTGAGCTGGGTGATAGGTTACATACTTGGAAATAAATCGGTTCCTAGCTGAGAAGACGCCTTGTGCTGGCTTCCTCTCTTGGCTGTGGATCATTACACGTGACGTTCGGGGTGCCCTGTGCTCCGTTGCCCCGGCTGGAGACCCCACACCCTGCACCGGTGTGACAAGAGGGCTCGTGGCTTTTCCATGAGGTGTCAGGGGCTGGCACACGCTCTCCAACAGGATACAGTGACGCTGAGTGATTTAAGTCACCGTTATTTCCGGGCAGACTGAGGCTCGGGTCCAGCTCTGCCCAAAGCCTGTGCCTAACCCTGAGCTGAAACGTTACCTGAAACACTGACGGAGAGAGCGACCAACAACCCCAAGACAGCTCCCATGCCCTGGAGCTCCAGGAAATGGGCGTTAACAACAATTTGAAATATATTTAATTGATCTGTCCGCATATGCACATACCTAGCTATACACAAACACTCCTGAGGTGAAAGCGTCAAGCGCTCAGAGGGTGCACGTCCACTGGCACCGGGGCTGGCTGCTGTCGGCGCTGCTGTCCAAGCCTGGCGCAAGAAGCTGCAATGCAAAGCACGGCTACCCCAAAACCTGGCCGGCTGCGCTGAAAAGCTAGGTGGCAGTGCTGCCTGAAGAGGCTCTGGTTCTGTGCACACAAGGTATTAAGTCAGCTTTCCATTTCTGCCTACAATATAGAAAATAACATAGAAAACTGTAACTCTGAAACTGCAGCCCAGACTTGGAGACTGGGCCCAATCTCGTGGGAAATCTCTCTCGCGGGTCAGATATGTCTCAGCACACAGGGAGAACCAGAACAGATTCCCTGCATAACATGGAAAAATGTTTTCAGAACAGGTCCTAAAATCAGAATATTCTCATCCCTTGGGAGGGGGATGCGGCGAGCACACGCTTTCTCACTGGCTGTCACAGGACCACCCTGTGGCTTTGCAGCAGGAGCCTAGCACCAAGAACACCATATCCCGTGTCTGTCTTTGAAGTGAGGTGCAAAATGCCAATAAGCTTTGCAGGGTGCAAAGAGGTGTCCTAACTGTCAGCCAGTTCAGCTCAAGCCTGTTTGATTGCGTGCATTTCAGCACATCACTGCACCCACATATGTCCTGTTACCACACAAAACCTGCGCTGTATTTACCTGTAAACTTTTGTTCCACCTTGACGTGACCTTTCAAGCTCTGAGCTCTGCTGATGGGGAACTGCCTTGGGTGTGAAGGTTCTCTTGAGGCCAGAAACATGGTGAGTTGAAAAAGCTCTTGGTTTTTCAAGTGACTCGTGTATTCCTTCCTTCAGCACAATAATGGAGGGGTTGGACCTGGCTCTAGACTTCAGATGGGGGGGAAAGCAAAGTACTTTGCTGATATAAAAAAAGGGAAGGGCAGGAAAACAGCCTGGGCTCTTGTCTGCCCTGATGAACACACACCAAAATGAACTCTTCTAATCAAGCACTGATTTCTGCTCCCGTGAAGACAAATCGTGATGCTAAAGCAAAGCTAAAAGAAAAGAAGCGGCACACTAGACAAACTCCAGCTTTCAGCTTTTGTGTTCACCTGAATACAATTTCAACAGATGGCATCAGTATAACTTGCTGAACAAAAGCTTTTGGCCCATTTGAGTGCCTAAATCTCAGTCGGCCCCAGAAGTACCAGTATAATTAAAGGGCTAATTTCATACAGATTTAGTTACAGTGCTGTCTCGCACAGCTGCTCTCGGAACACTCAGGCACAGCCCACTGAAATTTGAGGTCAATTCCCACTGACACAGCTGAAATACTAAGAGATGCTGCACTGAAGGTGGTATTTGAGGACCCCTTCACTAGTTTCCCACTCCCTTAGTGCAACTGGTGCTGCTTTTTGTGGAGGCAAGCCCTTGATTAAGTAAAGGGTATGTTTAGGACAAATAGATTCAAGCCAGATTTAAAATCAATTTAAGTGTGTTCCCAGGGCAGCTTTTCATCCGGTTTTATTAAGCAAAAAAAAAATCCAGTTGGACTTAATAAAATGCAGGGAATCAAGCAAACGATGCTCACTGAGTGCAACTTTTGGCACTGCAGTGCATGAAGGCCAGTTCTAAAGCAATTATGGAAATAACCACACTCCACATCACTGTGATTCTCATTACGGATAAACTGCTCATGCTTCGAGAGTCACAAGACTGGCAATCCAAGTTTAATTTTCAAGTTTAATGAACATTATTTACTGACTCCTGAATGCACGCTGACAAGTGCTTTTCAAATGGCAGGATATTAGCTCCTGGCCTGCACGCTCTCCAGGAGCACGTTTATATTTCAGATACCTCCTGGTCCTGCTACTAAAGGGTCAGAAGTCATTATCACTTTCCTCTAGTGGCTCTGGCTTCCTTGCTCGGTGTCTGGATTTGCTTGGGGAGATTTCCACGCTGTCATCTTCCATATCATCCTCCTCCTCATCTTCATCTTCATCCAGGTCAATCTCACTATCCCCCGAGTCCTCCTGCAGGAAAGCAAACAGAATTCATGACCAGTTCAGTTCTCAGATGGCAAGGCATCTTTGCCAGCTCAAAAGTAAAGGACAGCGCTGCTGGCTGACGGTGAGTCGCTTCTTCCCCTGCGCTCTGTGCAATCACACACCTGGGGGTATGGGGAGGCTGGCTGTCTGGACTGGTATGCATCCAGATTTGGACCTCTTGCATTTTCTGCAAGAGGTTTTGTCCAGCTCAGGCTGCTGTGCTGCTGGCCTTCCAAGATCATGAAAAGCCAGAGCTCAGCTGCCTCTGGGAGCTCACAGCCCACATGGCTTTTGCCGGCAGCTCCCGACTTTGCTAGACACTGGCTGCTCCGTTCAATTTATTGCAAATCTCCTTCCCAACTTCACAGGGCTGATAAAAACAAACTCCCTGACTTCTGCTCAATCTGTGGTATTAAAACCTTGCAGGATGTTTAACTTTAAAGTGATACCTATTGCAAGACCAAAGAATCAAGGTGTAGTGGAAGAAAATTAACTGCAGGAGAGAAACCCACCTGTGCCTTGGTGATGATCTTGCGTGTGCCTGGCCGTGCTGGGGCAGATCTCCCCTTGGAGAACCAGAGTGGAAAGAACAGGAGAGGCAGAGCAGGGAAAAAAAAAGTACAAGAACATAAAAGAAAACAGAAAGTAACCAGAATAGGAGCAGGGGAGAAGGCAACAAAGCCAGGTACAGCTCAGGCATCATGTGCCACACCAGCAAGTGACAGAGGCTGGCCATACAGCTGCTGGCTCTTGGGCAGGCTGAAGCCTGCTCTCTTCTCAACTCCATAACCAAATTAACTCTTTGAGGGGTTCAAACCAGCCTCACTAGTTTCCTTCCCTGATCTCAGACACATAGATGCCTGCACAGGTCCTGAAGCAAGCCTCTCAGCTCTGGTGTCTGCTGAGACGCTGTATTAAGAGGGCAGAGCCATGAGACAACCAAAGTGGCTGCAGCTGAGGACGATAAGAGGCTGAAGGCTTTGGCTTTCCACACCAGGATGTGCTGGGGCTGTGCCAACAGGGAGACATGGGAGAAAGCTGTGAACAGAAAAGTCCAAAGGAAGGAAAAACTGCAGAGAATGACTATCCAAAGCTGGCAAGAACATGGTCAAGGACAATCAGGCAGCACCGTGACTAAGGTCACAACATCTTCACCTACAGCACTGGCACTCCCGACCCTACCCAGAAATGTTTCTGAATGCCAACAGCATAAATCATTCCCCAGAAGGCAACAAACAGCCTTAACCATATCCAATCTGGCTGCAGCAAACAGCAGAGCACGGTCTGCAAGTTCCTTTCCAGAGAAAAGGTGAGGATGGGCAGAAAGAAGGGCAGCTTGTCCCTCTCCAGCAAGAGACTTAACTCCCTTATCACTGCAGTGCCTCCAGGTTTCTGCAATGAACACTTAACAGCAGTGGTATCTTCTCTCTTCTGGCCCTGCCTGCAGGAGAAACAGTCTGCCCAGAGCTTTGCACGGCTAACCTAGCAGTGTCAGACACGGCAAATGGCGTTTGTATGCGGTGGTGAACATTGGGAGTTTCCTACTATTCTTATGTCCTGAAGGGGTGGATTCCCCCATCTGCTTACCTCCCGTTTTAAACCCTCTCCTGGGGACCCTGGAGTCACGCTAGCTCCATTAACCTCTGCCTCCTGATCCAAGACAGTGCCTTGCTGCTCCCCCAGGGTCTGGTGTCTGTAATGGGCTTTTGTGAAGGGATTTCTGACAAGCAAATTCTTAGTTTCAGAGAGGCTTAATTTCTATGCCACAAAGGCAGCAAAAGGCAGGGCAGTACTGAGAGAGACGGATAATCCCCCAGCAGCACAGGGCTTCTTGCTGGGCGCAGAGAAGATGTCTGAACTCGTAGCATGCCCTCCTCATCTAGACGGGCAGCACTGGGTGGGGTGTCTGCTGCACAGAGACAGAAAGGCTACATCTACTCCAGGAAACTAACAGACAGCACAGGTTCAAACACAAAGTCACAGTAGTTTTTAAGTGTTTGTACTATTTCCTAGCACAGTTTTGGCCTGTGCCAACTAGCACTCTCCAAAACAATATTCCAGCATCACCTGGGGAACAGGACAGCCCCACTGCTCCTGGCTGGCAGCTTGGATTCCAGCACCTCTTTGGGATGGCGGGAGAGCTTACTGCATGGATGCCAACCATACCACAGCAGCTGGCTTCAGCTTCCTAGTACAGATGTAGCCACTTAAGAGTGCCCAGAGGCACAGAAAGATTGCCCATATATGCCAAAGGCTGAGCACAGCAGTCACAACAAGTGCCTGCTGTACAAACCTGTGTGTTTAGCCACTCTCCGCTCACCAGGTCAACCATAACCAGATGCAAAGCCAGTAGCCATGGGACAGCTTTATCTGCAAGGCAGGGATCCCAAGGGGCACAGCTCACAGTTCTGCTCTCATCCCTGTCCCGTCATCTGGAGGGCTGCAGGACTGATGCTGTTAGTACAGGCCACTGAGAGGGCTCCAAGGAGTGTGTTTTTAGAGCAATGTAGGGGATTTAGGTCCACACATCTAACTCCTGCTACACTGCACTGATCCCCTCTTCCCAGCAATCTGCCCCAACAGCTTAACAAAACAGCGTTCCTGCAGCCTGTGTGCCACTAGTTATGCACAGCAGGCTGAGGCTAAAGCACAGAGACTCCAAGAGCAAAAGAAAAATAGGAAAACATGTGCCTGTGCAGATGAGAGAGCAGCCAGCTGGAAGAAAGGAGGGGAAAAGCAGGCCTGGAGCATGAAGATTCAGCAGGTAAAAAGGTGTTTCTCTAGCTGAGGAGAGGGCTGTCATTCTGAAGCACTGTTAGAGAAGCTCTACAGGCACACGGGACAGTTACTTACATCTTCCTCCATGTCTCCACCTTGCATTGTTCCCACGATCCGTGCGCCAGGTCTTCCTGCAAGAGCAAAGAGAATCTCCATAAAGCCTGGCTCACGGTTAACACTGAGGGAGAATGAAAGATAAAGTTCAGAGTTTACGTTTTAGAGGACTAGTCAAACGGCAGTGAGAGGATGAGATCCCAATGCATGTAAGGTCACCCCCACTGTTAAGCCTCAGAGCTCAGGAGAAGGTAGAAGAGGGTAAAGCTTACAGTAATTCCAGTCAGGATGGTACTTCCAGAGCTGCCTTATGCCGGTATGACAGTTCTGACAGGACAAGAGGCAATGGATACATTAAGAAACAGGAAATTCTATCTGAACACAAGAAACCACTTTTTTTACTGTGAGGGTGGTCAAACACTGGAAAAAGGTTGCCAAGAGAAGCTGTGGAGTCTCCATCCATGGAGATATTCAAAACCCAACTGGACGTGGTCCTGGACAATCTGCTCAAACCTCCTGTTTGAGCTCTGTTTGAGCAGCGGGGTTGGACTAGATGACCTCGAGAGGTCCCTTCCAACCTAAACAATTCTGTGAATTGGTATATTCCTTCCTCTGCTTTGGTACACAGAGAACAAAAGCCCGTCTTATCCATGTGGTGAGCCTTCTGCCCTTTAGAGAGCTCACTGTGCTCAGATCCTTTCTGATATTCCAGTAGGGACTGGTATCTTGCAGGAATCCTAGGCAGTGCCAAGGCAAACCTCAAGAATTTCTTATTGAGAGTTGGATGTGAAGAGGGAGGTGGAGATCTCGGGGTTACAGGGAGTTCACTAAAAAGGGAGAACAGACTTGCGCCTTGCTTTGTTACTTTTTGCTACGTAGAGGCCATATGAAACGGGGAAGATGCTAGCACGGTCTCCTTTGCTAGGAAGGAGCCCAGGCGGTGTTGGGAATGGGTATAGCAGAGTTGTGACTGGGGAAATTCTGCGTGTGGGCTGACTGGGTGACTCAGCCCTGCCTCCCGCAGCCACCAGAAGTCACCCAGCACTAACCAGATGCTTATTTACCAGTCCTGCTGCGACCATCGCATTTCACCACCTGTTTATCTCCTGTCATCACTAGTTTTCTCTATGCCAAATATGGATTTTTCCAATGTCGACAAAATCTTTTTTTTTTTTTAGCATGAAAACAAAGCAACTTTAAAATATATCCTGTCAAACCTCTTTTGTACCTCCCAAAGTACAAAAGACGACAGGCCCCTTTCATCCCCTTTGCAGATTGATTTGGGTTAGTTGTAGCAAAAAGCTGGTTATCCCATCCAGAGGTCACCAAAAAACCCTTGTTGCATCAAGGCAGATTTAAAGGATCTTATGTCTCTAAATAAAAAGCGGTGTCCTCTATCCATTGGGTTGCTGATAACACAGGCAGTGGAGGTGGAATTATAAGAAGATTCCTGAACACAAGATCTCTCTTCAAGCTTTAGAGCTTTTTTTGCTCTAATTTACACTAGACTAAACTATGTAAATTTGGAGATGATTACAACTGACATCATTAGACGACGATGGAACCACATTTTTGCCCAGCCTACAGATGGCTCCAAGAGTTTAACTGCGATTTTGCTATGTAGAAGGCTCAGCATAAAGCATTAGATAGAGAATTATTACCTCAAAAGGAGAAAGCAGCAGGGAGCTCCTAAAATTTGCTGGTAAGACAAAGCCGAGAGAGATCCTGAATATAAAAGAGAATCAAGATATCACATAAGGAGAGCTGATGAAATAGGACAGTTCAAAAATGCCAAGGGAAGAGCTTAGAGAATGCTAACAGAAGGCCTGCAGGATGCTGCCCTTCCATCAGTGGAAACAGTAAGGACATCTTATGGGCATCTAACTGCTTACATCTGGAGGAGGACGAGAACCAGGTACTGCCCAGGCTTTGATCCCTACATCGTTTAAGCCAGGAGCACCTCTTTGAACTAGCAGCTGTGGGATCAGCAGGATTAGGTCCGGTAGCACAACCCTGGGACACTCACAGGAGACACCCAGGATGCAGAGGGCCTGGAGCTTCAGGTTGTGCACTATGCTGTAGGCTAAACAGGAAAGAAAACAGACTTTCCACATCGGTAGAAGAGCTTCCGTGACAAAGGCAGGAGCGTTATTTTAACTTTCAGATCGTAAACCCCCAAGTTTCCGTGTGTGGGAGCAGGAGGAGTGACAGACGGCCGCGGTGCGTTTCCACGTGTGCTGGGGGGAGGCAGTCTGCACGGGACGGGGGAGCTGGCAGGTACGGGGGTGTTTGTCACTTGAAATCTCCTGGGTTCCATTTTCCTGGGCTCAGCTTGCTGCGGCATTAGTGCTGCACCACTCTGGCCACAGAGGTTCACGCGGCTTCCAAGCGGGTGACAGCCTGTTATGTTTACTTACAGATAATGTGAATTCAGCCGGGACAGGCTGTACAAAGTGATAATTAGGTAAAATGTTAGTAATGAACAGACTGTAATTCACTGCACCTTTGGATTCAAATCTAATCTCCGTGCAGCGCCACAGTTTATAGTCACTGAGCTATCAAAGATCAGAGGTGAACGTGCATCCACGATTTTAAGCCTGTGAGCATTTGCCATTTTTCCTCTGCATGTGATGCTTGCCATTGTACTAACCTCTGCAGCTGCCTACAATGGATCCACAGGACTAGAATGACTTACATCTTCTTGCCCAGCAGTGGGTATATGTTAACCCTGTGCCTGACAGCAGGAAGCGACACTTAACCTGAGAGGTTAGGACAACCTACCATGAGGGGAAGGTAGATTTGCAGCTGAAACATTTTGCTCCCAGTTTGGAGATCCGCGTTCAGTCTCCAGCTCTTAATGCAAATTCACAGCGTGAGCTCAGGTAAGACACCTCCCTGCCCTCCGCATCACCTCTGCACACAGCAAATTGCGATAAATCTTCTACCTGATCGTTCTGACCTCCATGCCCTTTGGGCACTGCGTTCTGAAGCGTGAGTGTAGCCCTTAGCACAAGGCCCTGATCTCAGCAGCATTTTCTAGGCATTGCCAAAGTACAACGATTAATTAAGCACACTACAGTTGCTGCCCAGGATGAGCATACTTCTATTTATTTCTTACACCCTCCATGAAAAGGAAATTTGCTCAAAAGTGAGTCACCTGTCTCAATCCCACCATTTCAGACCTACAACCTCTCCTCCTTCTCCACTAGGTTCAGTGTCGCAATGGCCATAATACAGGCTGAAAGCGTACAAAAACACTGCCTCCCTCCCACGGAGCACTTAACTTTGCTGACACAAAACATACAGCCAAAGACAGCTCGGTTGGGAGCAGATGCTGAGATGGTGGGAGGAAGCTCTATTTCAAGTTAAGACAAATTCATTTCTGTGAATTCCAAACTGCAGCCGCTTTTTGGTGTTTCCAAACACACTTGATTGCCCCCTTTCCCCAGCTACATGAGCCTGGTAATATTGTCCAGCAGCTGCTATATCAGGAAACTAAACACTTGACAGACTTGTATCTGGGGAACAGGAATCTGCAAAGATTCACACAGAAATAAATGAAAATGAGAAGAGCAGTTCTATCAGCTTTCTCCCCAGATTAGTTTCCTCCAAGCACTGGCAGTTAGACCCAGTGGCTCAAACACTTAGTGTTGACTGTTTTTTCCCTCCCGCTTAACCTGAAGAGACAAGGAAGAGATTAATCTGACTCTCCAAAATTCTTTTATAAGGTTTACAACTAGAACTTGATTTGCTTTACTAGAAAAGTATATTCACTCCAGGAGCACAGACACAAGGACCCACTGTATGCCGTGTGTACAAAGCCCCAGTCAGGATAAAATTGCACTTTGTGAAGTTCACAAGGAAGGAATTTATTTTTAAGAGTTCATAGAGAGCAATACCAGTTTGGTAGAGTCCTCTGAGGTGCTCTGAGAGCAGGTGCATTTGTGAAATTTTTCCCCTTGACTTCATACTGCTGGAGAACTTGAATCCTGCTAATGCACAGCCAAATACCTTCCTGCCAGACCCATTCTTTATGCCTCAGCCTTCTCCCTCTGCCACCACCACGGTACATGCGAAATCCAGACCCACTGTCCTGGTTTCGGCTGGGATAGAGTTAAATTTCTTCCTAGTGCTGTGTTTTGGATTTAGTATGAGAAGAATGTTGATAACACACTAATGTTTAAAGTTGTTGCTAAGTGCCCTGTCAAGGACAGCTCCATGCTCTACCAAATGCAGAGGCTGGGAGGGAGCACAGCCAGGACAGCCAGCCCTGTCATACCATAGCCATACCATGTGATGTCATGCTCAGTATATGAACGGTAGGCGTGATCCAGGAAGTACCGATCGCTCCTTGGTTATCGGTCAGCGTGGGTGGTGAGCAACTGCATTGTGCATCACTCATTTTGTATATTCTATCATCATTATTATTATTATTATTATTATTTTCCCTTTTCTGTTGTATTAAACTGTCTTTATCTCACCCCACGAGTTTTTCTCATTCTTACCCTTCCGCTTCTTTCCCCGTCCCACTGGAGGGTGGCGGCGGGGGGGTGGAGTGAGCGAGTGGCTGCATGGCATTTGGCTGCCTGCCGGGTTAAACCACGACACCCACTCATCTCCTCACTCTCACAGACTTTGAATCAAGGCAAACACATGCAACGAGACGCCTGCAAACACCAGGGCTCATGAAGAACCATCAGGAAGAGAGCAGCCTGACCAGGTTAGAAGAGTTTTTTGTTCCTGTTGCTCTGTACTTCTTGTTAACTGCCAAGAAATCAGGCGGGGATTCTCAAAGGAGCTCTGGGGTTACAAACAATAATCACAAATGCCACACAGAAAGGAAAGTTAAGAAGAGTTCAGTGCCCAGCAGAGCCTATGTCAAGGCTGCTGTTCATACCTGACTCACCTCTGCCCACTTGACGCCACATCAGGTCTACAGCTCTCCCTTCTGTGCAGACAGCAGAATCTATTTTGGCCTCTGAAAGCATGAGATGCAGAGTACCTGCAAGCCCCAGTATGTGAACTGCAGATTCCTGCTATTTTTGAGACTCAGGCCTGGCCGTGCTGGAACTGCTGGGACTGTCAGGAGGACACTGACAGTTTCTTGAGTCTGCAGCTGAAGTTTGCACGTGCAACACCCTTGGCAAATCCTCTGTAGTGGCACTTTAGTTATCAAGTGTGGCATGACTCTGAACAAGACATTTTCTTCTGGGTGTTTTTTTGCCCTTTTTTTTTCCCCAAAAACCACAAGCTCCAGGTACTCTGACTGCAGCAGTGGGGAGACCCTGATCACTCTTTCTTAAGAGTTTCTGAACAGACTGACGGGGGGGAATGACTTGGGAACAATAAAGAGGGAGACCATATCCTGCACTAAGCTGCATGCCAGTAAGAGGCAGCTGTCCCTACGGATGAAGCTGAGAGATCAGAGATGGGATCACACAGCATTTGAATGATGCCTAGATAACTGCAGTGGGCTTCAGCATGATTCTCTTACCAAGATTCATTTCCACAACAGAGAAGAATGCAACATTTTGAGAAAACCTGCAGATTTGTTATCATCTTGTATTTTTAAAGACAAATGCACTCACATAAGTTTCTTGGTCTTGGTCTCAGAGATGTAATTTCCTTTAGGAACCAGAGAGAAGGGAAGAAACAGACTAGTTACTTAACGTGTTTTTAAAAATTAGGCAGGTGACAGCCACAGGAACTCAATGTGAACAAGACATCCAACAAGGAGCAGGCAGCTTTTGCACATTCCTAATTGAATCCCTTCATTCCCCTGCATATTGATGGCACACCTGTGGTTTCTACACACCTGGGGAGGCAAGAGGGAAGGAAAACATTCTAGAAATTCAGTAGCAGAAATCCGAATGTGGGCACAAGCTGGAAAGAGAATTTCCACAAGCGGAGTCTGACCATTTCCACTGAGAACAGGACTTTCCTACTTTTCAGCTTGCACGCTCTATGGAGGGATTTGGAAACAGGTCTGTGTAGACTCACCTGAGATTTCTTGCTACTATGCCAAAGCTCCCATTCTCCCTATAGGATTGAAAAAACGATGGCTAATTCAGCCTCCGCAGCCTTCCCCCCCAACATGCAGGGTACCTTTGGCCCTTTTCCAATGTCTGCTATCCAGCTCCTACTTAATAATCACAAGCTCAATTTTAAGAAGAAAACATCATCGTCATAATTAAGAAGCTAAACATCATCATCTCAAAACACTGTCTGCCACAAGAGCATCATCAGCACGCTTTGGATATGTGCTGCTCTGCGTGCGCTGCCTCTGAGAGATGCATCCGTACGGGACCGGGGATCCCCGCAGGCCTGGCTACAGCACAGGAGCAGTGGGTGCTGGCAAGCCAGCCCACGTCCACCGAGACACGGGATCACGCTCTCTGTCTGCGTCCGAACTCACCTCCAGTTTGATTGTCGCATACGTGGTTCCACTTCCTCCAATGAGGTACGCTTTGCTTTCTTAATCAAACCCCTTTATTCTCATCTGCTGCACTCAGAGACTTATTTGTTCTTGCTATGTTAAACAATGCAGGTTTTCACAGGCAAAGATTTTATCTATTCAGTAGCAAGTACACTTGCTAACCTGGCTGCCAGCACATCATTACCACATTGATCCTCTGGGTCAGTTTTGCAAAGGTAAGAGGCTCCAAGAGAGCTGCTCTCTCACTGTTTGACTTTGGACTGATTGTTTACTAAAAACATTCAGAGTTTTATAAAGCTGTCTTCTTACAATAAAGACCAAATGGGACTGAAGTTGTTACGGTCTCGGTAGCAAAATGGTCTCTGTGGTCCAAACAGGACAAAAATGCCCCTTACACCAACATTACAGAAGGAAACATAAAAGCTAAAACGTTCGGATAATTGGTTTACAGGAGCTGAAAGATCCTGGCAGCCTGCAATAGAGGGTGATTTACTATAGACAGGCACAGTCCCACAGTTCTGCAAGTGTGGATCATTTCTGCTTCATTCAAGAGTGTTTCCACTGCCTACCTTGCTCCAAGCACAGCGTGTGCCAGTCTGCCACGGCCCACCCAATCAGCCAGTGCTATCGCTGGGAGGAGGAGAGATCCTGAATTTGCTCGTGATTCCAAAATGCATTTCAGAACTCTGGTCCGAATGAGACTGGAAAGATGGATCTGCACATGTAAACACAACATCGCTTCTGCCACTTTTGATAGCGTGGATGAAAAAAATCCACTTTAGTTCAAGGGGAAACTGGAAAGGTTCTCAGAAAAACAAACAAACAAATATCTACTGAGGGTTAGACTACATTTGTGGAAACCACATCCAGCTCAGGAAATCCTGATGAGGATTGAAACAGTTTGAGAGTGGGAGGGAACCTGAGGGAAGTTCCTACACTCTTCCCCAAGCATTTTCTTTCAGCCAGTGCTGGAGACAGAAGACCAGGCCAGACAGACCTCATGCCTGACCTGGCATGGCAGCTCCCTAGGACAAGGCTTTGCGTTCTTCACCCTGATGTCCACCCCATCTGCATGTGAACAACCATCCTGCTGCAAGGTACTGGTTTATGGCCTGTTTCAGGCAAGAGGTTTCTCTGCACTGCAGACGGTTAAGACCTTCAACATGGCAAGAATTTCTTTTTCTTTGGTTCTCTGAGAAAACACAGTCTTATTCCAAACGCCATCGCTAACTCACGGTTTGACCTCAGGGAAGTTCATGCATCTATTTTATCTGTGTAACAACCTCGCTTATCTATTGCCAGACAGAATAAAAGTGGATGTGAATTTTTATTCACATTGACAATGTTCAAATTAAAAGTTTCAGATGATAAATCAATGTATTCTCTTACTTACAAAAGCAAATGATTAGTGACACATGGATTTATTATAAGCAGCTCCATCAAGGAGGAGACTTGCCTGCAATTGTGATGTTGTGATAACAAAACAGGTTGTAGTTTCACAAGCCCAGTAAGCCAGCATCTGCCAGTTTGGCAACTTTCTTCCTAGCCATTTATTTTCACCCCCATGCCTGCTCCCTCTTTGTTCAGAAGCCGTCCTGGCTTCCTAAAACTGGGTTTGCTGTGCTGTTGAATCAGAACCATTGAACTCAACGGAGGTAGAAGCTCCATAGCGCACTACAGGTTCCTCCCTAACCTGCTGCTGCCTTTTCCTCTTTGTACATGGGGAATAAGGGTTCAATTTTCTCTCTGTACCACAGGAGCTAGCCGCCTGTCAGGTCTCCCCCATTCTTTTCTGCTCTACGGGAGACTAAATCCTATACCTTCAAGTTTTTTAATTGGCTAAAAGAATAAAACCAGGAGCAATATTGTCAAAGTTGCATTTAGTTTGAATTTTGCTGCATCTAGACAAACCTGATGAAAGGATTCTTGAGGGTGAAAGTGTGTTGATTTTTCTCAATTATACCAAGTGGCCTAATAACAGAGATGATCTCTCCCTGAGAATCTTGCCTCTATAATGGCAAAACACACTGGGGTACCTCCCCACCTATTACAGACAGAGGGAGGAAGTCTTCTTTTACAATACTAATAACCTGGAAATTAGAGATGTAAAACTGAATCACAGCAACTACAGGAACTGACCACAGTGGACCATTTCTCCTTCATTTGAGAGCAAATATGGCTCAGAAGCACCACTGTGTAAGGAGACACAATGCTTCAAAAGACAGTGATTGAAATCTCTTGAATTGAGTCAAATAAAAAAGCAGTAATTAATAGAAATAATGTTCTTGTCATGCTGCCTTAATAATTAAGTACATGTTAAATGCAAACTACCTGTGCTGAAGTACATGTATAGATTCTTGGTGTGTTTAATGACAAATGGCCAGTGAATGTTCAGGCCTGATTTTCTAAAGAAGCTGACTCACCTGACATTAATCTCAAGTCTTGACACGACTCCAGCACTTCAGCTGGTGAGGGTCACACAGTCAAACATATAACTGCACTATCGATAAGGGTCCTGGACCAAAGGGGCCCGTTTACACAGAGAGGTGCAGATTTGAGCCTGTTCTCAAGGTTGCTTGTCACGTAAGCGCACACTCTGGATCAGGCTGGAGCTCCCAAAGGAAAGCTTTGCCCTGACTGGTGTCTTGATACAGTCCAAGCTTTTGTTCCTATGTTCTGGACAGATAAGAATGGGCAGGACTGAGCAAGCTCACTCTAGCACCAGAAGCAGAGATTCTGATGAGTTTTGCTAAACAAGAAGTGTAGGCATGTTGAACCAAAGCCAGTGGTACGGACAGAGGGCTCGCTGTTAATCTCAGTGTGTAGCTACAGCTAGAGCAATTGGGCAACCTGCCCAAGATGATGATGAGTAACCTCAGCAAAGCAGAAAAGTGAGCCAGCAATCCTTCCCTTAAGAGTCTAACAATGTTTGTATCCAAACATTGGTTTGTGTACAAACCTTTCCTTGAGAAATGAAAATGTAAAAATCCTTAGTGAACATTCGCGTTTCTACCACTTATCAAGAATTTTCAAGTTTTATGAAAAACAGAGGAACTGAGGATAAAAATGCTTGAATTATATTGATTTGAGAACTTCAACTTCTTGCTCTGGTCTCAGCCAGAGAGGGGAGAGCAGAATTCAACTCAGAAAAAACACATATTTGCAGTTTATCTAAGTAACAGTTTCCAGCAGAAGTAGTGGCACATGAAATTACCCACAGAGGCACTTCATCCAGACCCCAGAGAGGTGTTTGCTGGTGGTCAGAATCACTCACCGCTAACAAGAATGCCAAGGAGAACTAACCTGATTTCCTGATTTCATTTTGCTTCACTATAGACTAAGCCGAACATTTCTTTTTCCACCTAAGTGAAACACAGACCGTCAGACAGTAATTTCTCCGAGTTGCTTCTGACCAGGGCTCTAGTGAAATCAGCAGCCAGAGGCTGCAATTCCACTCCATAAATAACGGCAGAAGCCAGACGTCCTTCCCTGAAAGAAATAACTCAGGCGTGTTGCACCCATGACTATGTCAGTGCAGGTGGCTTTATGGACTCGCTAAAGGTCTCCTGTTGAAGAAGCCTCTACTAGAATGAGTGTCAACAGCTAAAGGGAAATAAATGCTTTGCAATGAGAAATGGTATTACTTTTCTAAGGCTTTGTATAAAGCTACTTCAACAACCAGTAAGGCAATACCAAGGAAGGACTTTTCTCACACAGTACTTTTTCAGTAAATAATCCTTAATTTGCTCCCCTGAAAGCACTATGTTTTCTCCACAAGACACCATCCTCTTACAGCTCATGAGAACTAAGCAGTGCCAATATCCTTGAACCATAACAAGGTCTGCTGACATTTAAGGTTACTCAGATAATTCCAGTATATCCTTCTGAATAAAGGCAAATAAGGAAAGGTTAAGATACCTTGCAGTAGTGTTTCCGTGGTGGTGCGCTGCTTCATGATTTGCCTGTCTTCCACTTCACTGTCGGATCCTTCATCCTCTTGAATCTCTACATCGGAATCATCATTATCTGGTTAAAACAAAAGCAGTTGATAAATATCACTCAAACCAACCCACAACTCAGAATAGCAGTTGGACGCAAGAGATGCTGAGATGCTTGCAGTCTCTACCTTTGTTCAAGTCCAAGATTAATTAAAAATGCAGTCCCAGACAGAGCACTCTACTGACGAGCCCAGGGAAATAGTCCACATTCTAAAGAAGGCATCCTTCTACACAAAAGTGCCAAAGCAGCATAGAATATAAACAATTGTCTCGGGACAATCCTCAGATGGTACCATAAAGGTGCTGTTCTAAATACGCTCTCTGGGTATGAAGCATACATAGAGTCAGAAGATACTATTTCAGCAATTGATTTAAAGATAAAAACCTTTTAAAAGCCTTTGGAAAGTGTAGGGTTATTAATACATCTCCTAGTCTTTTACCCTGACATAAGCAATATCCAAAACCATGCCCTTAGACTCTTTGCCTTTCATTTAATCATAGGTTAGAAAAGTACAGTGAGCCATCCCCAGATAAATGAAAGCAGTTACAGCCAAAGCCAAGATTCCTGGAGAGACAGGAAAGCTTCCCAAGATGCAGGAACTTCTTAAAATATTTTCATAATCTGCTTTTGTTTTCTTCTTCCTATCCAAACTAAAGCCTATTTGGTCCCTTACTACCAGTTCCCCAGTCACCGAATTGGAACAAACCTAAAGGACTTAGATTAAATTGTCCTTCAGATGTTTGAAAGGATGACAGAAGTCTTCAGATACTTAAAAGTGCCTGCAAAGAAACGGGCAGACCCTTCTCCCTGTCAGCGGTATGAGTCCTGCCTTGAGGTTCACACGCACGGTCAATCAAACTGATTCTCCTCTGTGCCTATTCTGAAGTAAAACAGTGGGTGGAAAGTTGGTGCAGAAGTTTGTGGAAAGCTTGGAGCAGGCTCTGCTCCATTTAAGTCTCCTTCCATCCCATGAGCTTTTTCCCTCTCTCCTTGTTCATGCCAGCCTGCTTGTGCAAGCTCCTTGGCTCACTAAGACCAACTCTGCTTTCCAGCTACTGCCCACTCGTGATTATTTACTTCCCTCTTCAAACGTTCAATCAAGGAGCCAGATCCTCAGCTCCTGTCACCTTGTGAACTCTCCTCACTCCTGCAGAGATGAGCCCCCCTGCACCAGCTGATCCTACAGCTCGGCGCTGATGCTGTGTGGTGGCCTGCCTGCGGGAGCTCAGGGAATGAGCAGTGCTGTGACAAACCCAGCAGGGCCAGGTGGGGGGTCAGCACCCGGAGCAGCAGCAAGGGCTGTTAATTATTTAGAGAAAATAGGCAATTCTTTCCCAGGTACATTTAATTACACACATCTGAGCTGAAAATGGAAATAACTACTTTAATTATGATTAGTAATGAGCTGACACATCTTTGCAATATTTAATTATCAAATAATATATAAATATTAGATACTCTTCCATAATCTTTTGCATTGCACTATTAACTTAATGACAAAATATAACAGCAAGGGATGTATGTGATACCGTAGTAAGATTACGAGGCTCCAGCTACACTGTGTTGCACTTTCTTCTTTGGCAAGTGAAGGAATCACTCACTGCTGTGTGACCTGAATGCTGTTTCTGTTTACCCGGTATTCAGGGAAGCGAGGATTTGTTCAGCCCTTGCCCAGGCAAACTCCTTGGGAAGAGCCACGTGGAGCCTAAATACAGGATTCAGGTTCATGCTCCATTTGTTAAAGAGCGAGACTACCTCATCTGCGATGGCTGCCACTGCTACTACTAAAACGCCCTCATTCTTATTTTGTGGGTTTGTTTTTTTTTTTCTCCTTCTTTTATTCTTTATTTTTTGAGCAGCAATTCCTCCCTTTCAGGTTTTGTCACTTGTGCTCCTCCTGTTACGCAGCACCACTGGCCAGAGCTGAGGATGCTGCAGAGAGCCCTTATCATTACTTTGCCAAACCACTTCTATTTCATCCCCATTAGCACTTTGTGCTTCTCACTGGGATCTCCTGAGCATGAGCTGCCAGCTGAGGGGGGGACTAATGGAGCCAGTCTCTCCGCTGACAACCCAAAGTGGCAAACCCAGCCCACACCACTTTGGGAATAGGACTTACAGCAGAGAAGCACAGCAATGCAATTCTGCTCCGGGTGGGGGCACAGATGTAACAACACGGGGTTTAATTTTACATTTTGCTTTTCTGAAAACCGTTTTTTTAAAAAAAAAAAAACCTTTTGTGGGAACAGACTCTCAGATATAACACGTAAAATATATTTCCCTTGGGACAAAGCAGTGGTAAGCAGACAAGAACAAACAGGCATGAATCTGCCATCTTCCTCTTGCTGTACGTCGATGTGCTCTTTCCTCACTACCCACGCTGGTGGCTTAATGCCCTCCTGAACCGCGTGAACCCTTACAGCTCCTGTAACACTCCTGGGCACTCCGGCCATTTCTGACCCATTTCAACTTGCAGAAAGGAAGTTCATTTCATCATGTAATCCCCCACAGTATCTTTCTGTTGGAAAGTGGGACTTGCAGGCAGATCCCGTGGTAAGTAAGTGCCCTGTGATAGAAGTGATACCTACTGTGGAGAGAGCATCAGTGGCTGGAGGGCCCCAAGCTGCTGCTTTTTGAAAGGAAATGGTTTAAACAGCTTCCCCCCCCCGCCCTCACCCATCCCTTCTTTCCCTCAGGTTCTCTGCTATTTCCTTTAACCTTCTCCCCCACTAACTCAGATGCTGTAACTCTTGCTTGTCAGTGATGAAGTCGCAGTTTTCTGCTGTTCAGCCCGTGCGTGGATGCCACAGAATACCTCTGGCAAGCCCCAGAAAAGCATGCCTTGTGCCCCAGCTCTACCTCTTGTCTTTCACAGCGTGCTCGACAAGCCAAGCCAGTAGCAACTGAATGCCTAGCCTTCATTTACGCCTTTAAAAATCCTGGATTACTTTTCAATACAAATGAAGAGAAAATTAATCAGGTGAATTATCAGCATATAAGCACAGTGCATAATTTTTCCTACCAAGTTGTGACTTTGAAACACATCTTGTTACAGTTCTATGGCAAGAGTTTGGATTTTCTTTGTATAGCCTCGTTGGAATTCTGATGCACATACCCCAACACGAAGTGTCACTGTGCTGCTATGGTGAACGCACACCGGAGGATCATAAAAGTGGCAGATGCAAATGCAAATTCAGCAACAGTAAAATCTGTGCTTCCAAGCCTCCTGCTCACCACTTGGAAAGACGTCGAGCACCTTTTCTTTTACAAAAAAATAAATGTATTGCTCTAACCCAGCTCAATGGCTGCTATCACCAAGCCCGGCTCTGTCCAGTGTACAGTCCAAGTTATCATCAGCTGAGCAGAATCGTGCTGGGCCAAAATCCCAAGGACACAGAAGCAGAGTATATTGCTGAAAATTTATTTAAATACACAAGATAAAGACAAGCTGAGTACAGGCTCCTTAGGGGGACGGAACGGCAGACTAGTCTAATGCTGTGTGTGACCTGTCCTAGCCAGAGCACTACAGGGTTCCACCATCCTCCATCCCTCAGTGTACATGCCCAGCGTGTCCAGTTTTCAACAAAATATTCTTGGTATTCATAAAAAGGTGACAATTCAGAAAGTTTCATTTAACAACATACAGAAAGAAACTACTTGGTGCCCTGGGAGAAGTCACAACCACATCTGTGTAATACTGCAGAACAGAAATTACAATGCATCAATTCCGGGGAGACAAGGAACATTCTTTATGGAGAAAATGTAGATTTTTCTTAGTATCAGCATAAAGCAACGAAGATAACGCATATTACTACAAATACCCAGGTACTAGTACTTGGAGTACGGAACACATTCTAATGGAGCTGGCTTATGAGATTTGCATGGGTTTACGTGAAGATTAATTGACTTTTCACAATAAACTGCTATTCAGCAATCCACGTGCCCAAATTTCGGCCAACGCTGGCAGCTTACTGGAGCTTAAGGCTGGTATTTTAACAAGCTCCTGTATTTTTACCACGAAAAGGTAACCAACAGAACAACTCTATAAAGGGTGTTTGGCCCATTTCCCCACTGCTGTGATTTACTGCACAGAGAATACTGGCAAAACATCAGACAACCTGAGAGAGAATATACTGCCTTACATTTCAACATTTCCATTTCATAAAGGTGGGTTTCAGTCAACTCAATTAGTTTCATTTAAAGTAGTCCAGCCACAAAAAATACATCCTGGTTACAACGGAAATAATGCATCTTCTGAGAGCAGTGTATTTGTTCCAAAGCATACCTACTGTTTCCAGAAAAAGCCAGAGCAGATACCTGGACCGATAATACTATATTTAAATTATTTAATTTTTGGTAATTTGCAACGCTTGAAGGAAAAACAGCATGATTTAATAACTTACCAGTGATTTCATTACAGATTTGTTAGTTTGCATAAATATTCAAATATTTGTTAGTCTGCATAAATGTATCCAACTGTAAAATAAGAAGGTACTGTGGTGAAGATAATGAGCCAAAGGACATCGCTTATTGATATGCTTTAGAATTAGATGTAAGTGTTGTTTAGCATGTTCAATTTCATAATAAAAATCAATGCTTTGAAAACACAGGCACTGGCTGCACAGCAATTACTGGATTCAGCAGGATGTTGATTTTGGTGAAAAAAACACCACGAGAAAATCAAGCAGGCAGCTGACAGCCACTTGATCCAAACTAAAATCCATTTAATAAATAGCATGAAATTTTAGAACAGGAAAAAAAAAAGGGTGGATTGGGATTTTAATGTGACCAAAGGGAGAGTGAAGTTCAGTTCCCACTTGAAAGCCTCGGTTCTACCAAACCCACACTAGCGTCTCACCAAACGCAGAGACACCAGTTGCGTACATCAGCCCGAATACTTACAGACTTGCAGCACTGCAATTTGAACAGGAAGAAATGCTTTGATATATACATTTCAGCAGGGAACATCCTTTGTCCTTAGCACAAAACTGACATCCTTCATCTGATCTCTGAGAAAAGTTCATCCTGGTACTGAGAGAGTGGATCAAGGTCCAAACACCCGTGGCTCCTACTAACTTCAGCAGAAAGCCTCGATGTTCTGACCTTCGTATACGCAGACTGGGCGATAACATACCAACAAACGCCAACCAGCAGTATCCAAACCAGCTACAGTATCCAAACTCCCATTTTTAACTGTAAGCATGATTAACCATGGCCCAGGGAAGCAATAGGTCTCTGTCACTGGAAATAATTCAAAATAACTCTCGATGACAAGATCCATTTAAACTGGGATTTGTAGTCTTGGCACAGGAATAAGTAGCTGAGATATTTTTTGGCCCATTTTATAGAGAGGTCATATTCAGTGACCATAACTATTTCTAATGATCTTGAAAGCCAAGAATCCATCAAAGTACTATTAAATTAGAACATAAATTTGCAATTATTTAACAAGCAAAACACAAGACTATTGTGGACAAATTCCAAGTATCTGTTACAAGAAGACGGATGGTCTGAGCATCCTGCTGGTGACAGTGCTGAGCATTAGCAATATCATCCAGCCATCTCGCCCTCGTGGGAATTACCCAGCGACTCACTGCTATACTTGAAATGCCGCAATTGTTGCAACGGGGCTTTTTGTTTATCTGCTGTCAGATTTTAAAGCATCAGTTCTGGAGTAGAAAGGGTACAAGAGATTCAGTGCAGCACCAAACTGCAACAGCGTCGTGCGATTTGCTATCCAAAGCACAGCATCTATTTGCTCTGTTTAATTGAGCAAGACGATAGAGCTAAGCACATTTTGCTTGGCTGTCAGAAGAGAAAGAGTCAGCTCAGCAAGTAGAACTGGCCAAGGAAACACTTTGGTTGTGTATCGAGCAGAACTGAAGCTCTCCGGGAGCATCAGTTAATCCTGTTGCTATTGCTGAACAATATTGAACTAGTGCAAATTTCAAAATGCTGTGTAACATGGGTGTTTATTCATCCTACAGCACAAGCAAGAGCATGCAGGGTGGGCTGACTGGAGCGGCACACCAGGAAGTGGTACAGTCAAAGAAAAATGCAGTTTTACTGCATTGAAAATGCTTTTGCAAACTGAAATAAAATCCTGGGCGTAGCATTACCCAAAAGAAATAAAGGAAATATTTTGAAAAATTCAAAGGGTTTATTTTTATATTTTCAAAACAAAATATTTTACTTTTTTAAACTATTGTTTATATCGCCTGCTTTTAAATTGACAAAAAAAAACTTAAAAAGAAAGAATGCGAAAAAACACACGTGGAAAAGTGTGTAAAAAAGTGAGAAAGAAAGATCTGTAAATGTAATAAGCTGATTAGTGTGAAAAAATGTATTTCGGTCTAGAAACATTTTCATTTGTTACTTTTTGCTCAGCAAACACGTTTTTCCAACCTTGGATGAACTTGAAAAAACATTTTGAATTTATGCTGTGGTCAGTGACCTTCCTAGCCCTCTCCTCTCACACCAAACCATCATCAGAGCAACTCTTCACGTATCTACATCTGACAATAGTTCTATCAACAGCCTTCACAGTGCTCATCCGAGCAGTGTCTAACACAACGTTTTAAGAGTCACTGTGCCATTAACCACAAGGAAACCAAGCCCTGAGTTTCAGTCAATTGGCATGTGTCACTTCGCACCAACCTTGGACGTGCCACAAGGGCAGCATGCTGTGTGAAAAACACCACATCGTATATTGGTTTCTCTAAGAGCATCTCATGTGAAATAAAGATTACAAAAATAACAGCAATTTACTTACCACTCATCACAAAAAACATTTCTGTACTGCTGCAAATACCTAACTGCATATATTTTCATCATGTAAATAATACTCAAAGCCTGATCTGTATCTAGAGTTCAACATCTTTACATAATTTAAGAATAGCTTTTCACATAACTTAGTGTTAGCTTTTCTTTTTTTTTAGTGCAGTGGTTTTATGGGGATGCTCTGTCAGAAATAAAAGATGATTTGCAACGTATGCTAGCAAAAGAAAAAAAGAACCAGGCTGTTTCTGAATTACATTAAACATTTTTACAAATTTTAGGTGAGTACCATGACATATCCACAGGCTTTGTATATTCTTAACACAAACGTGCACAATTCAACCTACATTCCACAACTCTTTACAATAAATATGATCTAGGTTTCTCTGGTGTTAGTTCAGCCTGAAACTCATCTGAGAGCTGTCCAGAATTACTGCAATTTCTGCTGCAGAGAAATGAACTGTTAATTTGCAACCTTTCTTACCAAATTAGCAGGAGATAAGGTCAAAGGATCCAGACAATAAGAGAACTGCATCAATTACAAAGGCACGCAAAGGTAAGAGTGCTTATAGGGGCAGAATGGATGCTGACTTTTACCAGTTAACGGTAACAAATTTATCACCAGATTCCAGCCTATGCTGTTAGAAGAGCTTCATTAAGTGTTTTGCAGCTCTCAGGGGCAAACTGTAATGAGAATTAGAGAACCTTTCCTTTTCCTTGCAGGGGACACTGTCCCCGTGCTACCCCTCTGCGGAGGAAAGCCATGAATCTGTTCAAACGAAGCTCACTCCACCACCCCAGACCTTCAAGATTCATCCAGAGAGTCTTAGGATACTGGGAGACATCAGGCCAGCCCGCCCGCTTTCCACCGAGCGGAGCTGCGAGGGGAAGAAGCGAATCCCTTCGTCTCCAGAACCCTTTGCATGAGCAACGCCAATGCAGAGCAGGGTCTAGTATTGAACAATGAGCAGTTCGCACTTGTTCCTTTTCCGGGTTAAGTGAAGGTGGCCCGTCCACCTAGGTTACGGCCAGATGTCGGTTGGCCCGGTGAGCGTCATGACAAACTTCAAAGATTCCCACTGAAAGAGGTTATTATGACCGTCAAGGTCTGGTGTGGCGTGTGTTTCCACCACTCAATGCCTACTGGGTTGCAGCCAGCAGTGGAGCTTCCTGGTGGCATGACACAGAGGCCAATCCAGTCTTGCCCTTGACCGCGTCAGTCACGGATCGGTAAGAGGGTGAGGGTATAGACGTACGCGACTGCCCCGTCCTCTAGAGCTGCCGAGTTTGCCCAACTAATTTGCCCGTGGGCAGAGGCATTTGGGCAACGATACGATATCGCTGCTGTAATTTGTTTCACCGCTTGAATACTATCAAGTGGTTGGTGAGGCCACTCGCTAGCGAGGGAGGAGCCATAATTCCCAGTCTGGGGCTGAGGTCAACTCAGTTACCCCAAAGGGCATCCGGCGGGACCACGTGGAGGTGTGACCTCTGCAACTGAGCCCAGATAGCAACTATGATCCCGTCTTAAGAGAGCTAACAGTCCTGCGAGCAGGCGCAATGTGTTTGTTGGGTTGAAGGCCCAGACAGCAAAGTCCTAAATTTTTTGACAAACTGAAGATGGAAGAAAACTTAGGATAAAAACACTTTGCTTTAGGGGGGGGGCATTACTCAAAAATGCAAGTGGAATAAGGAAGTGTTTTTTCCTCCCAAAACTACTTTAGAAAGACGTTTCTGATGGTGAAGAAAAGCCCTTCTTTAATCTTCCTTGTGTCTGTCTCATTAACAGGGCACATCCTGTCTCAGAAGGAGATGTAGCATGCAGAATCTCCAAACATAGGTGAAGGAGGGTTTAAGTGCTCATGCCTGTAGCATTTTACGCCGTTTCCTCACAATACACACAATGCTCACAGTACTCATTGATAAAAACGCTATCGGCCAGACCAAGCTTGTAGGGCTCTCAGGAATCCACTATGGCAGAAACCCCATCCCTTATCGCGCTTCCTACCTCTAGTGTGAATTTAACCATTGACCTTTGGGGTGGTTGGGCAGGCAAAGCTGTTCAGTGACGCTGCACCGATTCTGCTGCTGTTTCTTTGTTTCCTCTTGTGCAAAAAATGTATTTTTCTTGTGGCTAGAATTCTGCGATTATTGTAACCTTCTGTAAACATGTCCCTAATACGGCACTATGCCATTTAAGACACCAATCTCTGCATTCTCCTTCCAAAGCAAATCTCTTGGTTTTTAATTGTATAAAGGGCATCATTTAACTAATAATGATAAGAGGAGAGTGGGGTCTGGTCTAAGGGGAAAGCACAGCTTGGTACCTGATCATTATATGTTAGCAAACCGTGGTCTCAGAGAGCTTTACAACATTCAGTAAATTAACCTTACAGCACCCCGTAATGAAGCCATGCTCCATGCTCGTTACTGGGGAAACAGCCTCCGAGAGCCAAATTTATTGTCTCAGTTACAACCTCTGCAACTCTGCAGACTTCCACACTGTGTGCAGATAAAGGCAGACTGGAGCTGACAAAGATGACTTGATTTTCCAAGGTTATGGGACAATCAATAAATGAGCCAGCACTGAAAAACAGGATTTTGGTGCTTTTATCACTAGAATAATTACTAATTATGACAATTAAGTACTTGAATAAAGATGTATTATGGCAATATTTTTAGGTCATTAAGTCATGATCACGTGTTGTTAGGTGGCAGTTAAATCACTCACTAAAAGGCAAGATTCACATTATTTCTGTTATGCAAAATGATTAAGTTTTCCAAGTGAAAATCCACAGACGAGGAGAAAGCAGGTCAGCAAATTTTCACAGTGTACTTCATAATGCTAATTACTGATGATAGATGTTCTTCTCCTCCTGAACTTATTTACCCTGGAAACTGTCAGATAGCAGGACCTGGACTTTTTCACTCAAGTAAATCCTTGAAACAATTCCATATTCTTGTAATTTATATTACAAATCCTATGTTTCAGCTAAAACTTCTTCACTGCATTGACATAAGAAGATGAGATCAAAGATGGGCAGAAATGAGTGAATTTCCTCTTTCATGAGCTTGCTCTGAAAATCTCTGCCAGCAAGGCAAACTGTGAAGCACAACTTTTATGTCCTTACTCAATTTCAGCTTTCATGAACTCTCCCTCTGATCCTGAGAATTAACCCCCCTTTTATTTTTTCTCACTACCATATAAAAATGCACATATTGCAATATTAAATTCACAGGGGTAATTAATGAGGAAGTTCTTGCTGATGCTTGGCTCAAAAGGAGCAAACTCTGGTTTGTTAGCTTTCTGCAAAATCTCAAGAGTTATTATTCCCTTCTGATCCTCAGCTAGAATTCTAATTAATTAAGAGGAAGTTTAGAAAAAAAGAAAAAACTCCAAATTTTAATTGCATTCACATTTTGCAGGTACACTAAAATCAAGCAAATGCAAGCAGGCAAACGTGGACCCTGCTTTGAAGATTAGTGATATTAAAGGGCATTTCAAGCTGAGAATTTTTCATCTGTGAAAGTTATGATCTGATAGACACATCAAAAAGAATTAATCCGAACACATAACCGAACTCCATGCCATGCAGTGTGGCAGACTAACTGCTGAGGACAGAAATTATATTCCGGTTTTGCAAGGCACACCAGCACATGTGTAATATGAGGCAACCAAGCAGTCCCACAAACCAATGAGACTGGGTAGAATCCTCTAACCGAGTTTGTTCGCAAACCAGCCTTTCATCAGCAATCCCACTGTGCTGGGACAAGTGCCCATATAGGCTTTTAGAATAGTAAAATGAAGCCTAAAGTCTGCTCACTGTAATTGCACAGGATGTTTAGTGGATGACTGCTTCCATCCCTCAGTACTGCAGGTAAAATTTACAAGGCAGAGGAGCATTTCACAGAGGTTAGGTTCCCTGTTTCACTGTTGTCCTTTTAAAGCTATAATAATTCCACTTTTTCTAATATAGCCTGTTGACTCTGTCATCTACCCCTTCAGGATTGTAAGTGAATACTTATACATAAAGTAGCCAGTACTTCACAATTTTTCTGCTAATACAAGCAATGAAGAAATCCCACTTACTTCCACTCTTAAGCAGGTGCTGTTCCTCTTCCTTCAGCCTGTTCTGCATAAGACGTAGCATGTTTGCTGCTTCCTGTAAGAGGTGAAGACAATGCAATTAGAAAAGCTGCCACATTGCCCAGTCAAGTAGCTAACTGGATGGTCCTACAACAGCAGTTAAGGGCACTCACAGGCAGAATGAGAATAGAAAATTTCAGCATTGAAAATACTTTATGTAAAAAAGGTCTTAATTGAAACATGGGAGCTCCTACTTACTTTGCCCATGAGGATCAGGGTATAAAGCATGTACCCAGATGAAACAGTGCACTGAAAATCAACCATACATTCCCACCGGCTGAAACCTCACTTAACACATTGAAAATGAGTTCATTTGTCTTCATCCCACAGAAAATTATTGCTGTTACAGAATGGAATGGGCTTTCTTTGGAAAGCAGTCTTTGGCAGTTGTTTTCAACCAATACTCTATTAACAGAAGCAGTTTGTGAAATGACTGCAGCTTCATAATACACAAACCAAACCAGAATAAATTCACGCATTACCATGCATGCAAACAAAGTGGGAGCAAAAAGCCCTATGAATAAGCTATATACTTAATAAGCTATATAGCCATATACTATACTATAGTATTCAGGTGCAAAGGATGACAGTAAGACTGCTCAAGGTGGTTTGTTGATTTTCTTTTTTGAATATAACAGGTTGTTAGATAAAAATATACTGAGAAACACTATTGTAATGACAGTATGATAAAGTTATGACAAATGCAGTTCAGAGCAAATGGAAAGAGGTAGGTAGAACGGCGGTTGCTGTGCTGAGGAAGAAAAGCAAATCACAAGTCTCGACCCATTCAAATGAAGGCCAATGATAATAGAAAATGTTGCAAAAATTCCCACAAGGACTTATAAAACCTGTCTTGCACAGTCAACCGAGTAAGGAATGCGACAGCCCAGAAGGGAAGAAGCAGGCTGATGGTAGCGGGGGGAGTGGCGGTTAAGACAGACGTTCTCATTCCAGCATAATGGATTAGTAAGAAAACATGGCTGGCTCTGTAGACAGTAACTGATGAGAGTAATTTTAATCTTCTAGGACGCATGCACTTGCAGAGCACCACAAACCTGCTAGACTAAAGGGACTATTTGATTGCTGAACAACGCAAAGCAATTGTAGGAGGTGTTTCGCTGAATTCATTAAGTCCTCCATCCAGTTAGGACTAAAATCTAGCAAAGATACCACAACACAGAATTTTAGGAATTAAGGTTTGCCATTGCAATAGCAGCATCAGACAGAAAAATATATTTTTAATGACATCTAGTCATTAAAAGTTTGGGTAATGTTAATGGTGAATAGCAAACTAAACTATCAATAGAGTAGGCAGGATATGAAGACAATCAGATTCAGAGAGAACCTACAATACTAAACAGGTGGCAAACAACTGATGGAAGGATTTAGCCACAAATTTTGCTAGTTTTAGTCTCTTCTACAATGCCAGTCAAGCAAGACAACTAGATGGGAATGCTAATTAACTGTGGATTGAACTAAGATTTTTCGGAGTCTTTGATTTTCTATGCAAAATATGCATAGAATTAAAGAAAATAAAAAGACACCAGTTGCTTTGACATGGTCAAATCTGCACATTTACAGTGCATTTGCAGAAAGGAAACATGGGCTTCTGTGGGACAGAGGGAAGCGAGAAGAGCATCTGACAGTGGTTGAACAGTGGGCAATCTTTTTACACTTTCAGATGGAAATGTGTATCCGCACACATGGCAATAGTGTGCTAGCTGAGAAAGGAAAATCTCCTCCCACCAACCTGTAGGCAGCAGCAAACCACCAAGTCCCACCCGGCACACAAGGAAGTTGCTGGAAACAGAGGCCCGGGGACTGGCTTGCGGGATGCATCACCACTTGGCATAAACATCTGTGCCTTGGGAGTTGAAATTCACACTGAAAAAGCTTGCAGAGATGATGTTTACAGGTGGTAAGGGGAAGTGATGTAAATCCCCCATACCTGGTGAAAAACCCAGCTCAGTGCCTCGCTCAAGGCCACAGAGGGAATAAATTCTGATCCAAAAATCTGCTTTGGACAGTGATGCAAAGTGCCTGCTGTACAAACTCTCCAGTATTAATAGAGACAATGGCCCCACAGATACTAGGAAGACTGCAAATGGTTGCTTGGGATTGTAGAAATAACACTGCAATACACATAGAAAGTAACATAAATAACACAAATAACGCAGCAGGCATGACAGCTTCCAGGGCTACAAAGCAGAAAGGTCGTGATGCAAAATCATTCTCAATGAGACACTCCAACAGCAACTTGCAACAATATAAACTACTGAAATCCCTGAAATGATGGATATATATTCTGCAGGGAAAAGCTAATTCCATCTGCAAGAATGAAGAAGGAAAAGACACAAGCATATTTTTATAACTTGTTTCATGTAGGTTCAGAACATTTTAAGTACCCTGTTAAGGAAACTGCTCTTCTTTATTAATTCCTTCTATAAAAAACAAATGACAGTGAGGACAGAGGAGCGTGACCGAAGATTAAAGGAAAGGTAAGATGCGGTTATGGTAAGTGGGCCAATAAAGGTTACCTGCCTCCTCTCGATCCATGCTGCTGACCACGATACAAGTGACCTCTGTATAGCAGCAACACATCTGCACGCTGCCTGCAAACCTGCACGGCTCAGTCCCGCTGGGCAGGGTAACCACTGCAATGATTACCATTTTCCATCCCCCTCAGTGTTAGCAAAGCCTTTTTAAAGACTGATTAAAGTCATGAGGCAAAATTTTCAGAGGTTTCTACCTACTGGTGTTTCCTTCGGTCTCTGTAGCACATGCCCATTCTAAGACCTCCCTCTGCAACAGTGGGTCCCAGCATTTTCTGACTGGGCCTCACAGTTGCTATCTTCTTTCTCTACCTCTTCCTCCCCATCTGGTTTCTCCCAGTCAGTCATTAGATTTAAAGATAGTCAGTGATTTAAATGAGTCTTGCCCCTGTCCCAGCAAACTTTTACAATACAGCCTCCCCACTGCTACGTCCTTGGGACAAATGGAGTAAGTGAGGGATCGGTCAGCCACCTGAATCTCAACCCACGGGCTGTTGCAGCCTACACAGTGCATATGGCGAAGAAAATCTACAGGGAGGAAAAAAAGAAAGGACATTTCCCAAATGTCACGGGGACAAATTCATAAACCCAGAAAATATTTTTAAAATGTTCACAGACCAGTGAAATACTGGGTACAGATGCAATCATTGCCTAATATTGTAATTCCAGGCACAAGCTGAAGCTGGCAATCCAGATCCAGTCAAATAAGCAGTCACCCTCCCCTGCACCCTGGGCCACTCGCTCCCTTCCCTTTTCTCACCCTGCTGACTCTGGCGCAAGCATTTGTGCAGCGACACAAAAGAAACCTGGTGAAAACTAATACATCAACATAAAATTAAGCCAGGCAAATTCTCCACTGCAGTTCAGCATGTGGCTACGCAAATTCTTGACTGGCACAACGGAGGACGGGGTGTTGCAGCTGTGGGCAAAACAGCAGGGGTAAGAAGACGGGGTACTGTTTGTTTCAGCTTCAGTGCTGGTTTATGGACATAAATACAAGAGAAATGAAGTCTAAGAAAATAGTTTAACCATACAGATGAGCCACTTCTCCCTCCTTCCTCTAGCCTCTTACCTGTGCTGTTGCAGCTTAGCTGCAGCCAGCAGCTTAGCTGACCTCGTACTAAGCCAGCCCAGAGTCAACTGGCAGGAAAAACATTGATTTCCTACTGGTTTAGATTTCCGAGTAGCTTGATGCATGGTCGGTCAAATGCCGCTATCAGCCCAAGGGAGCTGCTGAGGCTGTATCTCATCGTCCCTTTCAACAGCAGCCCATCACTGCATCAGTTTAGCTCTGCTGCCAGACTACACCCTGCAAAAGCTTATCAAAAACTGCAGCAACAAAAACTGTTTCAAAAGGGCAGCCTCAAACCAGCTGGAACCAGGAGAGCATCAGTTAAGTGCTGTTTACAGTCCTTAACGAGTAAGAATTTCAAAGGAGGGGCCAGAAGTGATGGCAGATCATACATCTAGAAAGTAAAAAAAATTTATCATGTAATTTTTTGAAGTTACATACTCACTCAGAATCTGCAGAGAAATCTTAGATCTTAGTGAAAGAATTACAACAGCTTCATTGGTTTATGATTTTGAGTTTAAAAACAATAACAACTTTTAAACAGCTGAGTCAGAGCAGCTTCAGCTTCTCTTTCTCCCTGCTGCTTTTAATGACTGCAATCACCAGGCTGCATTTTTTGGCCTGACCAGCTTCCACCTTCACTGCAGACACCACTCCCCACACTTCACATTATCTTAGTAGATGTGATTTTTATCAGCTCAGTGAAAACAAGACCATGCTAATCAGAGACGTTTTTCTGTTTTAGGCTGGCCACTTTTGCGTGACCCAGGGCTTCTGAAATGTGACAATGGAGAAAAACTAAGGGCGTGATGACCTTAACGTCACAGATGCTCTTTCAACACATTATGTCGTACAAGGGACTTTAACAGACTCGCGCTCCGCACAGGACAGCAGTCAGGTTTTCTGCGCAGAGCGGCAGAGTGACAGCCCATGAGACAAGAGAGTGGCCTTGCCTGGGCGAAGCACCCGCGGGGAACGGCCTGGGTGCCTGGGGACTCTGTACGAGCAGGAGCCAACGTTCAGGCGCCCTGTTCAGTCTCTCCAGTAAACAAACAAGACTGAAATGCTGCAGGCAAACACTGTATGTATCTTAACTCTACAAGCAAACTTTACCCAAATTAAGTGGCAGCATACACCGTGGAACCACAGTGTCAAATTAACGCAATTAAAGTACCAATTAACACAAAATCAGAGCCAGCCTGCCCTGTCAGAGGAGGCTCCCAGGCCCTTCAGGACACCAGAGATTATTGAGGCTGAAAATCCTGCTCTAGAGGCAGAGAGATCTCTGCCAAGATGGAACTTTTCTTCCTCTGTCTCATATATTATGCAGTCTTTCCTAGGTGTAAATCTGCCCTTTGACAAGTAATCAAATCAATCACTTTGCAAACTCGGAGCAGCCAGCCTAGTGAAATGGGCAGCAAGGCAGGACTTTGTTGCTAACGCTTAGACCTGCAGAACAACCCGGGCTCCAAGGGATCTTCAGAAGCCCCTAGCCCAACCTCCTGCTCAAAGCAGGATCAGCAACGGGATCAGACCACAGTGCTCAGGGCTTGAGCTAGTTGGGTCTTTAAAACCTCCAAGGAGAGAGACCGATCAACCTGTCCGGGCAACCTGTTCCGATACCTGACTATGCAAACAGTGAAAAAGTTTCCTTATATCATCAAGTCAGAACTATTTTTCATTGCTAGTAATTTGCCTGTGTTTTTTAGCATGTAAGAGTTCAGTTCACCTTAGTCACCAGTTACATCACAGCTTTCCACAGCAGGCACCTTATCCTGTGACAGAGAAACAAATGGTCTATATACAGTCAATAGCAACAGGAAATAAAGAATCCTTTTGTTGACATACTAGGACAAACAAAGGCTTTTAAAACAAATAAGTTTTACTTATGTTTACAATCAACTGTGCCCAATTCAGCAAGAATGTTACCCATCTTCTACTGAATGCACTGAATGCACTGAAGACAAGTGTATATTTTTTGTAGAACGGAGTTTGAATGAGCACAATACAGATATTCCGTAGCTCAATCTACTTTAATTGGCAAAGCAGATGGCTCTCCATCTCGTATTTGACTATGAAAGTCTTTGGAAAACAGCAATAAACCAAACACATGGCTGTTTGGCAGAATGTTTTAATATCATCTAACCTATTGCTCTGCAGACAAGTAAAACGTCAACTGAGTTCCTACAGCAGGGTGAGTGGGAGTTGGCTTTGAAAATCTTTTTACAGAAAGCTATACAACAGCAGAGCCTGAGAAATGCTTTATTGGCTTTTTATTTCATATGCATTATAATTTCTTGAAGAGAAGGATTATTAAACAGCATGCAATTACAACTACATGCAAACTACACAGAACTATGTGCAGGGTCTGGGGTGGGGAGGATGGGCTGGGGTTTTTTTGTTTTTAAAACAGAGGCCAATATGCCACCATGGAGAACATCCTCCAGCAGCAGACCCACAGACAACTAGCTCTGCCACTGAATCAGTGTTTGCCTTAGGGCAAGTGATCCAGGATTTGAATAAGCCACATGATTTCTTGACTGCCAGTCCTTTATGATATACCTAATGCTGCTGAGTATTGTTTTAAACAATAAAATCAAGTTGCTGAAATCACGACATTGAAAACAACTCTATGCCCCTGCAGACTGCAAAGCAGCAAGTCTAAAAAGACCCAAAACCAGAAAAAGAACAAAAATGATGCAGTATTTGATAATTTAAAATATCTCTTTTTTTTTTTTTTTAAGTTAACCTCAAAGTTTTGTTGGGAAAGTTGTGGAGAAAACACTAGCGGATTTTGAATACAAAGAGTTTGTGCCCTGGAGCCAGCTGGCAGATGACATGGTTACCCCTAAGTAGAAAGAAAAGGAAAAGAAATGGGGAAAACAGGAAGGGGATAAGTATGAAAGAACAACAGGACAACAACTGGAGCTTGCTGACTTTTTTTTTGTTCGAATGCTAACATTCCAATTTTTGCCTAAGCTATTTCTTGTGTTCTCAGACATCCTCCCAATCCCAAAAATCTCTCTAGACATCTCTCTCTATGTATAACCTTTTCACTTTAGTAAGGGAAAACAGTGTTTACTTCTGTTTTGTTTGTTTGTTTTTTTTTTTCCTAGTGATTTGCTAGAGAATAGTGGTAATCCTACTGCTCTGTAGTACACTTCAAGTGAACCAATTTGATGATGGATTGAATCGCCTCATCCTCACCTTGCCTATTAATCTCAGCAGCTGTTTCTTGCTTTGTTATAGAACAAAGCAGCTGAGATTAGCTCTTGCTACGCGTACACAATGGGATTTGTTTTTCATAATAGAGTGTTGCCACTCATTCAGCAGGGGTGAGATAGAAGGACAAGGAGAAATTGTGCGGTGCCCGAACCGGGAATGTGACAGTACTCTTAATAAAAGGAAGCCTGCTAGGTACAACAGAAAGGTACAGGAACACAACATTGAGGTTGCACAGCTAAAGTTCATGATAGCATGGGGTGCCAACCTACCTGGAGCTGTTCTCTAAGAACTGAAGACGATGCTTCGTATCATGCTGAACTACTACTAAATACCTCACCTTAAATTCATGTCCAGTTTTATGATTTGAATTGGAACATGACTATAGTTATGCTTCACTAAAAGTGACTGCAATGCTACAGGTTTTCTTACCTTTTTATTCTGTTGAGGAATGAAGACTACGGGAGAGAGATAAGACCCACGTGAAAAGTAGGGCAGAAGAATCTTTACCGACAGGCTTGCTAACCTATGAGTAGGGCTTCAAACGAGGTCTGTCAGGGAATGACGATGATGACAGCATGACGAGAAGTGGGGGCACTGTGAACAGTGAAGGGGAGTCTCCGGTACATTCCTTGTGAAGGCATCACAAGCGGGAGCCCATCTCAAGTGCCTGTGCACAAGTACACGCATCATAGGAAACAGAACAGGAGGAATTAGAAGGTGCAGAGGTGAATAACCTTGATCCCACCAGGATTACAGAAATGTGGTGAGACAGTCTCCATGTTTGGAGGGTTGCACTGGATGGATATAGGCACTCTAGGAAGAACAGGCTGGGAGGCGAGGAGGAGGGGCTGCTCCCTCTGCAAAGGAGCAGCCTGAATGCGCTGAACATTGCCTTGTGATAGGTGATGAGCCCTTTGAGAGTTTATGGTTAAGGATCAGAGGACAAACTGCTGACCTAAAACAACACAGATCATGCTGCATAAATTAATATTAATTTTAACCTTTTAAATGCTTATTGTTAGCAGATCATCTCACTTCAGTAAAAAAACAAAACCAAAAGTCACAGCTGGCAGTATTACCAGAGGGGTCCTTTGGTTTCCCATCTCTTGTCTATAGTCATTTGACCGGGACTTGCGTTTTCCTACAAAAGTTACCAAAACTGAAAACTAAAAAATTCCTTTCCATATCACACGATGTTGCACTGGGCAAATAGTGTAGAACCACAGTGAAGGTGGCTTACAGATGCTTCGAGCCAGCAATAAAGCAGGACCTTGGCCTTCTGGCACAGAGAAAAGGTTCTGCCTCTAGAGGTTATTCTTCTTTGACTGATGATGCCACCTCAGTAATTATGAAGTGCCATCACTGTGATAGAGCTTTCTGATGAATACAGGAACAGCAACATCCCCCAACCCCCAATATTAAATAAAGTACAATGCTTTGGAGAATGTGGTCTCAAACAAACGAGCCACTGCTTCAAGTACAGAGTTCTGCACCAGAAAAGAAAATGTGAACTTCTAGCAGATTCTTTGGATCCCTCATCAAGGTTCATACTAATAAATACTTAGCTTTTACAGACATTTATACATCTTTACTGTTTTGGCCTGAGGAACATCTGAAAGCCATCACCACTGGCCATTTAAACTTTCTTAGAGGTCATCCTTCCAGTGGATGAACACACATTGCAATAATTGAAAATCATCAGCCCCTATTATAAGACCATCTGTCTCCTCCTTATTCGCATTATTCCCATCTTCTCCCTCACTTTCATGTGCTGAAACAGTCATCGTCTCTCATCGTCTCTCATCGTTAATAGTCATTTTACAGCAATCATTTCTACTGAAACACATATAAAGCATACTTGAGAGTATTTTATACACTTAACTGATACTCACCAGAAATCAACTGTTATCATAATACTGGCACCACCAATGTTGGTGGAAAGGGACGGAGATTAATTTCTGCTGTAGTGTCATTATTTCACATTATTAATTTGATTCATTGTCCTCCTTCAGATAAGGTTTTTTATCCTGAAACTCCTCTTCTGTCCCAGCTAGCCATTACCTGTCATTGATGTATCTATCTAGAATCAAATTCTATTGAAACCCAGCAAATCTTATGCTACTTTACAACATGACTCTGTCTTTCTAGGTTATTCTTTTCCCATGTTAAACCCTGCTAACCTTGCATTTTGCTGCTTCTTGCGGGAGAAGTGCTCACTGAGAGTACTGTAATAGATAGAGTAAAAGTACTTCAATAAAGGGGGCAGGAGAGTATTTAGTCATTCAAGCTGACAGAATAGCACTTATCGAAGTGAAACACCAAGTCTGACTTAGTAGGCTCAGCAGAAGGAGACCAAAGAGCATTCATGTTGGTCCGTTCACAGGCACTGCAGGACGTAGCATCCTCTCCCAATAAATTCTGACACACCAATTCCAGTGATCACATTTATCAAAATAAACAACCAGATCTGTTAGATCACTACTGCAGTGCACTTTCATCAACAAAAGTCACAAAAATACCTCAAAAGTTTCTTGAAAGGTTTATCTTTTCGAGGAAATACATGTTAATTAAACTTCATTCACACTATCATGAAAATTAGGAAAAAAGCTAAAATGTTTTCTAATGCAAATGAAATGTATCATAAAGGAAAGCTATCACAGTAAAAAAATCTAGCATGGGCTGTTACAATGACTTTGTTTTGAGCAAAAGTCTTCAGGAAGGTAAACTGCTATCAGGGATCGGTGGGAAAGAGGAGCAAAGAACAGGGTGCCCAGCTGAGCCTTTGCATGGGGTCACCAGAAGGCAGAGACAGGAAAAGATACCTATGGATCTTATGGCCTAGGATACCTACACCGATGCTATTCTAACACAGCAGCTCTTAATGATACCACGCTCAGGCTACATGAAGCCAAACAGTGAAGTGTATTAAAAAAACCACACCTAAAGTAACAGGATGCAACATAATCTACAGCAAATATTTTAAAATTAGATTGGTTCAACGTTTCTCACATACACTTCTTCTGAAAGTTTCCATAATTGCTTAGCAAGTTCTGACTTCAGTACGTCCAGCTCAAACACCGCAATAACCACTTTTTGCAGAACAGATAAATTGGAGTTGGAAGTTAATGGCACACTTCATAACCTGAAGTTGAGAGGTAGCATCTTCAGGCTTCAAGCAGATCAGTTACTGTTCCTCTTGAATAAGCAGGCTGCGCGTGAAGGTCTCCCCTTGACATTAATACCTTCCCTTTGGGAACTCAAAAGGAAGGGACTACACAGAAAGAGCAAATGAGCTCAGGGGGACAAATTCCAACTAGGGTGCCATATTCATACACGCTTTGTATGAGCTCTCTTTGCTTCTCTCTACAGCTCTCCTCTCTTATCCTCATAAAGTAAATAAGCAATTCTCCCAGTGGCATGTTTCTTGAGCAACTTTTGATGTAATATAAAAGCTTCCTGCACAGGTTACTCCACTTTTTTCTGCCTACACATTATATATTTTCCATTAGAACAGTCAAACAGCGAACAGCTTGCCCAAAGAGGCTGTGCAGGCTCTGTCCTTGGAGGCTTACAAGACTGGACTGGATAAAGTCTTGAGCAATGTGGTCTGATGCCATAGCTGACCTTGCTTCGAACAGAATTAATCTGTGAATCAGTGACCAGGAAAGCAGGTTTAAAAGTTTTTTAGCTATTTTGACTGGTTTTCTATTAAAAAAACCCAACAAACCCAACCCAAAACTTTTCACCTCAAATACTCCTCTGCACTGTTGCACTGTACTGGTTTGGGGCTATATATTAGGATGCATGGCAATTCAAGGAATTTGACATAATCTACATGAAAGTTCCCAGAAAGGGTACCAGTCCAGCTCTGGGCAACCTTACCCCCTTCATTATGAGCTCTGCCAGTTTTGGAGTCAACTCTGGCTCAGATGAGTTTGAGGCTTCAAAACTTCCTTTACTCCATGACCTTCCCCCCCGCCTCTTGCTGACGCTCCGATGATTAGGATCCCTTCTTGCATGCACACATGCACCCTATTTTCATTACTTCCTGGGCCGACCAGTTCTCCCCCACACCTACGTGTGCATTTTGCACAGTATGGATCACTTCAGATTGATGTAACTCTTCCCTTGACTATCTCCATTCATTCAACAAAAATGGGAAAGAGGCACCATAAGCACGGAGAAGCCTTCATGAAAACAGATGACATGTATACCAAATGCTTCTGCTGAACTGCTTTTCCAACACTGCTCCTAGAGCACACTTTGCTGGGCCACCGACGAGAGCCGTCTCATTATTCACATAAATTGGGCCATTTTGAAAGCGGGGAGTTTTGCGCTGTCATGATTCTCCAAAACAAGTACCAGCATAAATGCCTTTTTCAGCTGGCTAAAGCAGCATAGAGATCCTGCCTACGTGTACAACCAGCATGTTTAGGCTAGGTTAAGGTTTTCCTTTCAGATTCAGCAAGATCCAGATTCAGAAAAGATGGCTAGAGGCTTGAAGTCAAAGGCCCCAAGAGGATGTAAGAAATACTCCTGAACCATCCAGGAACCACAGGTCAGAGCCAAGGGAGCAGAACATCAGCGGTAACACAGCACTGAGCACGCCGCTGAGGATTTATGTGACTGATTATGACAGAGCATAGCTCAAGAGGATTGTGAAGAGACAGAAGATAAAAGGATTGGTAAGGCACCAGCACAGATTGCAGCATGAGACTAATTGAGATCACAGGCCTTTAAATCATCCCCAGAACTAAGAAAAAAAGAAAGGGGGGAAAAAAAAAAAAAAAAAAAAAGACCTAGACTAACATTTTCTGCCCAGAATTTTCCATGCTTTCATGCAAGTCAGCACTAACACTCAGGAATTCATTACTGCCTAAAATAACGTGACAGAGAATGGACTGTATCCTGTGAATCAAATGTATTCATCATTAGATATAATGCAAGTTTACCGTAACGACAACTCCTCTCCATTTTTCCTATTCGCTTTTGTGGAAGATATGAATTGTAATGACTCAATAACAGCTCACTGAGCATTCCCTTCATGTATTAAATTTTTATTGTACCAAGCAATATTGGTTGGATGTGAGATTGATTTGAATTAATGTACAATTCTGTAATGTAAACCTGAGGTCAGTTTGCAGTGTCTGAAGAAATTATCATCCAAATTAATATTGATTGGAAGTTAGTAGTCAAAGCTGTGTCTTGTTCACCATCATAAAGTAGTCACTGTCACATCATCGCTAGAATCTAACATCAGAATTATCCTCTCCCTGTGGTAGCAGAAACCCTTAAAGTGTTCGAAGGGGAGTCAGGATTATTCGCTCTTTTCAAGGAGAGTGTTTATTATATTAAAGATTAGTTGTTCTTGGTGAACTTGATGGTTCCAGGAATTGATAACGGAATCTGCTGCCTTCCTTCTTGAGGTCAATTAGCTCCAATACAGCCCATGTTTTTTATAGCAGAGAATCTCTTCTACAGGTGGCAGATGCACACTTCAGGTTTTTTTTCTTATTTCCCACCAGTGAGGTCCCAAATTAAGAGGCAGCACCAGCAAGCCTCTCTCTAACAGAGAGCTAGAGCTAGAGCTAGAGCCCTAGCACAGGAATTAGAGACCTGGGTTTTACGATTACTCCAGCTTGAAAACTTTTGCACTCCTAGTTCCTGCTCACCAGGACGGCAATCTAGCGACTAGCTTAGAAGACCGGGATAAAACTATTTTTAAATATCTCATTGTGGTAGATTAGAGAGGAAGAAAGTAAAGGTGACTAATGATGCAGACAAATCTCTCTCTTACAAGGGAATGGCAAGCACCGTTTCTAGGACTGTTCACATGCATCAGGCTATGATTCTTCAACACAAAACAAGTAGGTAATACTTGCTGGGCAACCAATGATCTACAACAACATCAGGTTTCAGCTTACACATCCTTCTTCTCTAGTTTCAAAAATTCCGTGTTCTTCCCCACATAATCATCCAGCTTAAGTAGTAGGGACACAGGATAGCTTCATTCCAGCCTACTCTACAGATTAAGAAACAGGAGCTGTTGGTTTAAAAATCCTTGTGGTTGAGGAGGAACTGAGATGTAGGATGAACTCCTTGTTTCTTGTAAAAAGACAGCCACCACCAGGTATTTAAAGTGAATGTAGCACTGCCAAAGTGAGTTAGACCCTGCTCAATAGGCTAGGCTCTGATCAAGTCAGGTTTCTCATCAGTCCTCTCAAAGATGCAACAAAGCTCGAGTAGGAAACAGGCATATAGCTCTCCAGGCCATGAAATTTTAAAAAAGCAGGCTCTCAGAGAGTCTAGTGGCCTAAAATGGAGGTTCCCATTGATTTCAGGCCTACCTTGTGCTCAAAATAAGCCCGAATGAGAATGCAAATGGAATACTAGCAAAACAAATATGACCCATAGTCCCTGGGCAGAAAGGTGTACCGTTTACCTTAGGATTTCTTAGTCCTGATGTTTGACCCTGCTGCAGTGCTTCTGAAATGGTATGGCTCACAATTTGGCCCATTGGTATCTCAATATCAGAACCATCTTCAAAGAATCCCGGCAGTATTCTGGAGCTCTCAGAGGAGAAGACAATGACTGCGCAAGGTGCAGTAACTCACACTGCCAGCCCGTGCGCTAGGCGGGTGGTGCACAAGGGTTCTGCCAAAATACCTATCCTAGAGGTCTACTGTTCATACGTACATAGTGTTTTATTTTCATATGTTTCACAGAATTGAACTAGAAATGGTTTCTACACAGCTAGAAAACTGAAGACTATTACACTATTTAACATTTAAAAATCAAACCTTATGGTTTTTCACATTATGAGATTACGCATGCTTGGGCAAATCCAAATGCTTGTCTCACAGCTGCTTTTCTCTGCTGCTAAGTACCTTGTGCAGTAGCAGAGCATAAACTTCCTAAATTTCACATGCCTCATTTTAACATTACCTACTTACATCATCAATCACTTGCAAAACATCAGTCCCAAAATAAGAGTTATTTTACCTTTTTTTCTTTCAACCAATTCCTTAGTTTTTAATCACCTAGTAAAAGGTTTCTCGTAATGATTTTTACGTATTGATCTCTGGGGGAAAAAAACTAAACCTGATCTGCTTGATCAGTGTTGCTTCAAGTGATCTGACTGTCTCCTACTTTGAGTGAATTTCAAGCTAGATGTCTGTTACATAATTCACACATCTAAAGTACTTGTGAATATTCAAAAGCATAATGCAGGCTGACAGGAAAGGCAGAAAGACTGTAATATGAACAATCCACTTATTCTATCTTCTTACCAAATAAAACTGGATAAAGAGAATACTTAAACCCTAAAAGGCAGTACATTCAGAATGCCTTAAACAGACACTGTTTTCGTGCAATGTTTCTTCTGGAGTGGAGTCACTGCAGAAGAAATTCAGTGAGACAACTTAAGAACTGAAAGTATGAGAGACCAGAAACTCTCTGATCTCTATTCATGAAAATCATTCATGGATTTCCAAGCTACACTATCAATGAGAGCCATTACATCTCATAATTCACAGAAGCAATTGCTGGCAAGACAGAGAAACTTACCCTGACTTAATACATTGCAAAACTTAGTTGATGCTCTCTCTTGTGTTCCTTTCCCAACTGCAGAGTATTTCATATATAACAGAATTAGCAGTTTTACAACAGCAGCAAGAAAGAACTAGACTGAGTAGCCTGTGTAGGGGCTTCATATCTAGGCATAGCAACAAGCCCTGACACGCAATGAACCTCTTTATCTGTTCTGCTAAGGAGTTCATGGGTTGCTGAAGGCAGAATATGGATGTTTCCATTGGTCAGAAAAACTTACAAGTGATGATTAGAGTTTTAATTAATTCTTGTTTGAGCTCTAGGTCTGTGAAAAAATAAGTTCTAGAGTCTGTCAGACACGAAGAACTCGAAGCTGTGAGTCAAATGAGCCCAAATTTGGGATACTAAGGCAAGCTTGTTCACCCACCTGGCACATCAGATGTCAAGATAATCTTGACAAATACATGGATCTTTGAGCACTGAGCTCATGGATCTGATTGAGGTCAATTGAGCTGATCACAATTGTTTTCATTTCCCCAAAAGTTTTCCTACAGCTTTTAAGGGGAGACAGGAGCAGGTATGCACACAACTTCTTCAGGGCACTTAGAGGTACCTTTGAGAGTCTAGATCTAGTTGCCATGGTATTGGTGGGGGATTGCGGATTTTTGTTTCATTGGAATGAATGCACACAGCAAATCTTCCATCTTTTCTAACATGCTCTTCTCATGCCCTCCCACCTTTTCTCTATCTCCATCTTCTCCTTTTGTGTGACCATCATTTCTGAGGCTAGCAATTTCCTCTGTCCTTTTCTCCTATGATCCATTGCCCCTACTCTCTCCCTTCCTCCTCCTCTATTTTTTTCCCCATTTCTCCATTACGGGATTTGTGTGTCTCAGTGCACCAATACTGTCATACTTGTACACTGGAATAAATGCCAAAATAAAAGCAATCAACAATTAAGATGCCTGTGCTTACTTTTACATCTGACATTCAATGTAATTCACAGCAACACTGGAGTGCTCTCCTGGTACCTATAAAAATGTTACCAAACAGTCATAATTCAAATGTACATTAGCTAGAAGATTAAAGACTATAACCAACCGCTTTTCATATTAACCTTCTGTCTGGCTATTTCAGTAAGCAGACATCGCAAAGGGAATGTCTAGATTTAATATTTCAAATGGGATAGCTCAATGCAAAAAGACATGAAAAGCAGCAGAACCAAGGAGTATCTCAGAGTGCAGCAGAACTCAGATATCCCTATTATGTGCATATTCAGAATAAAGCATCTGCTTCAGGTATGGAGCTCTGATAAAAAACCACTAGTTTAATGAAAAGGGGATTTTATTTGGGGAGGGTGGGTTGCAAAGGGAAAGTCACAGTACAGTTTGTTTATTTGGCTTTTCCCTGCTTAATCATGATGGACTGCTTACTGATAGTAATATCATATTGATGAAAAGAAAAATGGTTTAAGCAATCCCAAACCAAAGACGTGTAGATGAGGCGCTTAGGGACACGGTTTAATCGGCATGGGGGTGTTGGGTTGACGGTTGGACTTGATGATCTTAGAGGTCTTTTCCAACCGTCATGATTCTATGATTCTATGATCAAGACTGAGTGGCTTAGAACATCTTCTTCCACATGCCCACCACTTTATGGTATTCCTTAGTCAAGATTTCACAGCACCAGCGCAAAAGCAGCCTTAAAATACCTTAGGAGAAAGCAGCTGAAGAAGAAAGTACTTCAGGGATGTCCTCTGACAAGCACAAGAAAGAATAAGCATATTCTGTCTAGAGAAAAGGCAAATGCTAAAGGACATTACCAAGTTATTCTGGCATTATACAAGCTAGTTTCAAAAACGCCTTTTTGAACTGTATTAGTCTGTGTTGTCCTTTAAAAGAGAGGCATTCATTTATAGTCCACAGAAAATTTCAGCCCCTAAATCTGAAAACCCCTAAAGCTTTGATTTTTAGAGCAGCCAAAGTTCTAACAGCTTTCATGTCTAAACATCAGAAACAATTTCATCTTAAAAACAGGATAAAAATTAATGAAGTGTGCTGAATCTTTTTACAAAATAGAAAAATAAGAACAAATCTTTGAGGAGACATGGCACATAAATCCCTGCTTCTGCACAGAAATGCAAGAAGATGGATTAATTCCACAAGCAGCACAAAAGAACAGAAACAGAATAAAAGAGGTGGCTGAAAGGCTAAGGAAACTGCAAAGACAAAAGACCTCATTTAAATTCCTCAGATCCAATAATAAGTAGTGCATGACAGTTTGTCAATAAGTGTGAGAAAATCACTCAAAGGAAGAGTCATGTGAGGACTTCTGACATCTCCACAAATGAGAGTTGAAAACAGACAAAGAATTTCATATTTTTCATACATTTCAAAGGGCTTCCACATGAAACGGGCAGGTGCTCTGCAGGTGGTAATTTCATCATCAATTAACTGTTCACTTCTGGCAATTCATTCAGTTCAGATTCAACACAGACCCTTTACGTTTCTTTTAACAGAGAGAGATTTCTCAGTCCAGTGCCTGGCAGGAGACTCCCGCCGATTGCTCTCTAAGCATCGCTCCGTATTATTACGGACACTGGGAGACAAAGGGAACAGGAAACTCAAGACAACAGCAGGAGCTACAGAGTGCTCCTCTCCATGCAACTATACACCTACCACCTGAAAGAACAAACCAAAAAATCCACACAAACGACCAGCACTGCAGTCTGGAGAGGCTGGAGTGCTTCAACTGGTCAATGTCACTTAATTAAAATTGTGTGCTTGGGTACAATCTTTAAATCACTTTTCTAATTAGGAAATGCACTCTGGCCCAGGTCATTAGCTGCGCAACGTCAGCAGGGTACCAAAACAGCTTTGAGTCTAAGTGCACTAGAGATTAGTTTCATTATTCAGCAACAGTCTCTTAGTCAGAACAAAAATTCCTCCTAAAATCATGCGCCTAGTCAAGGAAAGGGGTCCAGGAATCAGTCCTCAGTACTGAACAGCACATGGAGTGCTGGATTAATCTAATTAAATTGCTGTTGCTTTTTTCTGGCAGGCTAACAAAATACACAGTGATGATAAAAGAATTGACTCTCACTTCTACTACAGAAGATAATTAAGATTTATGTGGTGGAACAAAAGTCAAATCAGGTTGAAAAACAAATCAACATAATTTTCAGTGTTTTTTGACAGTTGAAGAGAGTGTGTATTAAAATGGATTAAATGTAATTATCCTCGTTACTTTTTCCTCTGTTGATTCTGAAAATGACACGAGATGATAAACTTTAGGACCACATGCAGCATCATTTTGGAGCAAACTGCTTTTTTTTCAAGCATGTAATAAACGACCCACAGTTTTGCTTCACCAGCAAGTAGCCAAAGGCGATAAAACAGCACCTGAAAAGCAGATCAAGACTGACCGAAGTGAGAGAAATACCCTGGTGTTCCAGGTTGGCAAAAGACTAATCTGAAATGGATTAAAGAGTGCGCCATCTTTTTAAAATAAAAAATAAAGAAGTTCCCTCACTGGTTTGGAAATAGGAGTGCACAAGCAAGTCTCATGGTTTAGTTGGGATCCAGATTCTTCATCCTCTTTCAGTTACCAAGTCTTGGAGCCTGATTTTGAGCACTGACATCTCATAATGACTTCTAATAATAGTTAGGACTCCAGCTCTCCTGAAAATCTGGCTATGAAAGAGACACACACATAGCCTCCTCTTCTATGAAAGCAACAGCTTCTTCAGCAAAGCAATCATGGCTGCTTGAGGCACTGTATTGCTGCCCACAAAGAGATGGTTAGAGTCTCATCCTTCAAATACTCAAAGTATTTTTAGATACTCCAATTTTCTGTCCTTGATCCCCGTGCTCCTCTCTCCAGTTCTGAAGAAGAACTGTCAAATGTACCTTTTTTCCCCCTTTTTATTTTGGTCTTCCCAAACACTCCCTAGTGAAAAGATTTAACAGACTAATATACAGGAAGTGAAATGAAATAATCTCAGGCTACTTTCAGGCTTAAGCTCAAGCTATAGAACTAGACTTTTCAGGTCAACTTCATGCTGGTTTAAGCTAACACAATGTATTTAACAGATACAGGCTTCAGCACACGTAACTTGATCACTTGAGGTCATAGTTAGAGACACCCAAGTACGGACCACCAGGCACGGCAAGAACACATTCCAAATGCAGAAGACCTGATGGCATTTTGCTTTTAGCATAAAACACTTCTTAAAGAGGTTTCCAGTTCTTATGCCTGCTAATGCATACTGCATATAACAAGTGATAGAAGCGTGCAGAGAAAAACCACATCTTTTTGTCACAAGCTTTTATACTCTCTAATTCTGCACAACGCTGAAGCATTGTTACTTGCTTACCCTAGTAAATGAAAAGCCAAACCATATGGGTAGGTTTCCAGGTGTCTCAGAGAAAAAAGAAGAAAAACGAAAATCAAAACGAAAATAAGAAGTGCTCTCCATATTCTAAGCACGGGCACAGCCTGAATGACAAAGGCTTTTTCTTTGTCTTATTATCTTTGAACAAAAGTCCCCTGAAGAGCTGTACACCAACTCATTACTAACTTCTGTGCATGAATTTATGAACAGTTTCAGGTAGATCAGTTCAAAACATTTCTACTTTTGGTATTAAGTTTCAATGGCATTTGAACAGAAGGGAAAAATCAGATTTTAGGCTTCGTTGCAAGATTATGATTTAATTGAGGACTTTTTTTGTTTGCCAAAGACATGGGGAAGAACTAGAATATTATAAAACAAGACACATGAAAATACCAAGCTGACTACAGATTAGAAATATGTGAAATAACATCTACAGAGACAGTGCTTATAAAAAGGGAGGTTAATGGGAAATTGGTTCACAATGATTAACAAGTTGTCAAATGCCCATGTTATGTTTTAAAAGACAAATTATTTTATCCCTCAAGCAAATAATGCAGCAAAATATTTGAGACTTCTCAACAGAATACAGCCTGCCTTTTCCTATGTCCAAAAGGTGATGGAAATCACCATATTTTCTCCAGACTGCCGAACGGCCTGAAGCCTGGCTATGAAGCCCCTTGTACACTGTACCGTGCGGCTTAGACACACAGGAAGAGAGTGCAGATGATCATCAAAGGGGAGGCTTCTCGGCACAGTCAGTTCTATAGAATGGCAAGGCTCTCTGAAAAGATATCTCACAGATGCAAGAGAGAGATTAAAGGAGGAGGGGGACTACAAAGTTATTGAGCCTTATCTGCAGCCTAAGCACCGGTCACAAAATTTTACTATAACTAAATACAGGTATGAATTCTTTAAAGGAGAAGACTAAAAAACTTAGGGTCAAACTACTTTGTTCTCACATCAGTAGACACATACAGACATGGCAAAAGCAAAACATGCAGTCTTAGCCAGATAGAAGGAACATTATGCACAGCTCTTCCATATTTCTGCCAGGAACAAGAGTAAATTGTGTTGACAAAATAAAACATGATCTGCATATGAAAGATAGGATGATCCAGATGGAGGAAGCCCTGGTTACTCAAGGTACAGCACACCCACCAGTATTAAAGTCCAAGGGGAGACCATTCACTTAACCATGTTTTCAGTGAAGAACAGAAGATACACTGGGTAATGACTGTGAGAAGGATAAAAAGCCAAACAAGTAAAACATGAAGCTACAGGAAGCTGAATGAAAGGTTGGATGAAAGCGCTGCAGTGCAATAAACACCCAAAGAAAAGTATGGCGCAAGATGAGTTACGGATGCAGATTATACAGCAGGATACAAGATAGAGAATCGCACTAAACTGATACAATTCAGTAAGTCAACAGAAAATAGAATTTCTGCCAAACAAAACTGAACTCCGTGTGAGAGGAGATTCCAACATATCTGATCTTTTCACTGATACTCTTTGCTGTTTTCACTGAAGAGGACTACTATGAGGAAATTGAAAAGCCTTGTGCTGAGAAACCCTTACACATCAGTTGTTGGCAGATGATAAAAATAAGCACCTAATAACTCTTAGCGCATACATTGTATGTAGCAAAAGGAAGATTAGAAATACTGAAAACATTCTTCATGAACAAAAACCATTAACTGAAAATGAGTCAGGGGGAGTCAGAGACTGGAAAGGGACATCACTACAGGGTTTAACTTCACTAACTCAAAAAATAAAGCTGTATTATCACGCTTGTCCAAGAGCAGTCACACTTACTGGGTTGTCAGTAAACTGTCAGTCACTCAGAGCTGGCTCTACAACTAGTAATGCGCTGCTTTGACAAAGGAGTATTAAAATATTTTCTGTTATAAAGCCAAGAACTACAGGATATACAGTCTTGCTGAGCATTTCTAAGCTGTCTTACCTCAAACATCTCTTGCTCTGTCTGTCGATGATCATCCAGGAGCTGCTCCATGTAGGTCAGATTACGGAATTTTTCTAGATAACTACTGTATTGTTTCTGCAGTTGCTCCTCAATCTTCTCATACTCATCCATAAAAGCAGGACTGGAGAGAACAAGCACAAACTACTCAGTGAAATATTGACCTGTACATGCAGAATTCTGAAATAAGCGTTTTTGGGTTTGCAGATACCTTTCCATGTCTATTAAACCAATCTAAAAGGACCTTTTATTTTTAAGGTTCCACACTACTTCAGAGACTAAAAGCATAACACAAAAAACTAACCTATCCTGCAAAAATTATATATAGCAAAGGACAGGTTTTTGTGTACCCACTACCATTCCCTTCCAAACAGGCAGATAGGCAGCATTTTGGCCCCTCTGGCAGACAAATCTAAGTCAATTATCCTGCTGTTTCATGACTCCAGAAAACCAGCTTGTAGCATGGCTGGTAAGTCCCCTACCTTGCTGGAGACTTATTTGCTACAAAACTGTGCTGTGTTGTTACAAGCATAACTAGACTTGACACCAATAGGTGATGATGTCCTTATATTACAGAGCCAACTGTTGCATCCCAAAGAACACTACTGCTGTTTGATGCTTCACATCTACCCAATACACTTCCTTCAGAGTGTTACTGATCAAAACATATGTATGAATAAATGTCATTCCTTCCACCACTCATTTTTCTAATATTTCCTTTTTTTTTTTTTTTTTAAATACGAGGTCAAAAATAGAGCATGATCTTGTAGATTGTATAAACCTGCAGTTTAATTAAGGGCAAGAAATCAACCCAAACTGTGAATCCGAACATCTTGATTTTATGGCAGGCTGTATCACTGCCTAGAGGAACCGATCCTAACAAGAGATGCATAATGAACTTTTTCATTGGCGGCTGAGAATGCTAGAAGCCTCTGGGAACAGAGGGAACGTTTGCACCAGTTGCCATTTTCAGGAGAACTACCTGACATCATCTATGTTTCATGACAATGGAAAAGAAAAGACATGCTACCTGACCATTTTGTACAGCTCAAGCGGCAATTAAGCAACCCCACCAAATAATATTCTGGCCACTTTTAACAGCCCTGGAATTCTGATTTCAAATACATGGTAATGGGAAAATGAACAATTACCATCCAGACTGGGCATTTCTAGAGAAGAGAATCTCTCCCTTCCACAGGCCATCATCTCAGTCTCATTACAGACTTTACTCCTCGCTGCTCTAAGCATTAACAATGCACGGTTCCATCATTTACGCTAACACTCATTTATGCAGTGGATAATCAGTTCATAATCTTTACCGAACACTTTGTAGAGTCTGTAGCCTCTTCTGACTTCTTTCCAGTTCCAATTTTCGTTTTTCAATCTTGGCTTCCAAATTGGCTTCATCCAAAGCCACATTATTCAACATGTCTTTAGTCTTTTGGACTTGTTCCTAAAAGAGAAGGATGGTGAAGCATGGCTTGCACTGGAATAATTAGAATTATCTTTCAGATGCTGACCATTCTTCTGTATACTCTCACATCTCAGGCTATCAAATAACTTTATAACAGTGACCTAGAACATAAACTGGCCAGGCCAGGCCAATGAAAGTTAGAAAGTTCTTTGTGGCCAGGATAATGAATTAACTGGATATTTACAGATTTAAAATACCTGATTTTTTTTCCAGACATTCTTAAAGAAGAAAAAAACCCCACAACTGGCCCTGGGCTTTAACTTTATTTTTCCTTCTCACTGAAAAAGCAGTAAAAGATAGGAAGAAAAGAAGCCTCCTCAGAAAAATCTGACAGGATACATAAAGACATCTCTTGACGTGTAAGTATCTGAATAAACACAGGTGAGAAATGCATTTATTTCTTGGTACTATTTTACAGAATTTTTAGGCTTCCATCAAATTTTTTTTTTCTTCAAGATAAAGGTCACTTTTATAAAGAACTTACTCCATCCGAATATCTTCATCCTTTTCTAAGTCTGGTTTTATCCATCTTTTCAAAATCTGGGAACCATCCCAAACATTACAACACGTGCCACAGGAATCGGGAGGGGGAAGTGGGAATATTCCAGCTTATTAAAATGAACTGAGTACATTCAGTGCTCAGGAAACCATGAGCATCTTTTGAGTGAGGGGGAGAGACTGGACTTCACACTTGCTGAAATTCCAGCAGTAACTGTTAGGTGCTTCTCAGCTGTAATAGGTCATTTCATTAACTGGTCCAGAACTAAACCAGCTGAGCTACGTGTTATTGATGTTTCCCAAGAAGCCAATTGCTCTACTATGCTGCTATTAGTTTATTAGCACTTCTGCCTAGAATAGCAATGCATATTATCAACATTCAGAACTCATACAGACTGCAGGTAGGAGCAGAAACATAAAGAAAGATCGCCTGGAGTATCTATTGATTATGCACTGGCTGTTTAAATCTCGAACTCCACTCCTTGTAATTATACAATTGGATTGGATACAATTTGCAGTTAAATAACTTACAGTAATGACTAGGATTTAATTAACTACCGTACTTGCACAGTGGCTGTGAGTGCAGCTAATGGTTCAGAAATACAGGAACCCAAACACTGGAGCAAGGACAGTATTGCCAAGACAAAAGGCCCTCTGAAATGAGAACCATGACCATGCACTGGCATGGCGCTAATTAGCACAGTGCCAGTACTTCTCACCCCTTGGCCAGTTCAGCCATTCTGCTTCCAGAGCCCGAGTTCACAACTCTTGAGATACCAGCATATTTTGAGTTACCAAGTACACCCCTTGCAGCCCTGACTCTGCAACGTTTACACAGCTTAGACAATGTAGGTGGGATGTAGATTTCTGGGCTGATTTAGGGAATTTTTATCCCTCCTGTAGAGCTTCTGGGGCTACCACTGAGCTCCTAACAGAGGCAGGGAATATGACTAAAATGTGTTTTCTCCCAAGAGAGAAGCCAAGGGAGTCCAAGTGCAGTTTTTAATGCATCAACTGGAGGAATGTTTCTGCATATTGAACCAACACAGTTGTACAGTTAAACAGTCTGACAGCAGAGCGAGTCTTAACACGTTCTCCTAGGTGCTGCTGCTAACATTACTTACCCTTTCTACTGCAGGCTGTGATTTCTGACTGCCAGCTCACAACCGTTACTGTGCCGACACTTCATTCACTCTGCCAGGAAAGCTATCAGTTTCAATTAACATGCTTGTACACTTTGAACACAACAGGTTTCCCAAATAAACCATAAGGATCATCAGTGACCGTATTCGTTACCACGACACAAGGAGTCATGACAGACTGATCTCTGCCTTAATGAACTTCTGTTCACACATCTGATGGTACCTAAAGACCAAAGTCTGCATTAGCCATTAACCGAAGTCCAACATTAGCTATTGACTAACCAGGTGCAGCACTACTTGCTCCAGTCAGATGAAGGTGATATGTGCTTTGGCACTCTTAACGCTAGGCTGTTGATAAAAAGAGCTATGTCCTTCTTGCAGGAGAGGAATGATAATTTTACAAATAAATAAGTATCATTTTGCTTACCAGAACACAGTCAATGGCAATTTTCATCATCTTCTCAGCCTCATTTATCTCCAAAGGTCTGGCAATAGATTCTGTTCTTGCTTCCTATGAAATAAACACACACCAATATATTTAAACACTACACAAAGGAACTAATATATGCAAAACTGAGGGTGGTCAAGCAACAACAATATGATCATCTGCATAATAAATGGGGTAGGATTTAGTATTTATTCACCAAAGCTCAGATGATTTAAAGAACAGGAGATGATGAAAAAGTCAGTTAAGTGAGGCTGAGATTAACACTGAGCAATTAAGGTATCTTTTCAAAACAAGATACCTGCTACTGTCTGAACTGCAAGTATTCTTGAATGCAGATTTTTGGAAACTGCACTAGTTATTACATGTCGAGCAAGGTATGCAACATAGCACAGAAGATTTCATCATCTTTACAACATGACCCATGAAAACAATAGTGTAGGTAGATGAGCACAGTGTCACAAAAATTGTGGAGCAACAAGCACTACGAACCCATCTAACTCTGCCAGGCAGCTGGGACAGTCAGCAGGTGCCTCCTACGCCCGTATGAAAAATCAGATGATGCAGATGTATGGGCTTCTCCAATTCTGATAACCAAGTGGTTCAGACTCCTCAAAAAAACCCCAATGATCCTTGTTTAGATCCCAGAGGATGAAAAAACCTCTTCCACTTGCAGCAGTTTTGGGGACAGATGGGCTTAGGGGTATTCAGTGTGCACTTGCTTGTATGATGTCTTACAACACTGACCTGGTCATTATATGAAAATTCTGGATTACTTGTTTGCTACTGGGAGGAGAGGAGGGAGATTTTTCCAGCTGAATGTCCTTAAAATCATCTTATGTATGCTGGCAAACGATTTGGTAACAGGTGGATAAAGATGGAAATAGCATCTCTCTAGAGAACATCTGACACGGAATCTAAAAATGCTTTATACATGCTGCAAAAGGCTGTACCCAGCCTACTACAAGATGAATTCTAGAAGCAGATACAATTACTTTGTCAAGTTACCATGCCAGACACTCCAGGTTGCATAGGCAAGTACTAGCAGAGGCAGCCTAGCTCCCTCCTCACCAACTCAAGTTCAGGGAGTTGCATGGTGAACCCAATCAGGGAGCTCATCCAGCCAAAAAAATCAGCTTTTTGTGCTGAGCTTATTCCTCTGCTGAGTCAGCTTCCTGAACGAGCCTGCCACGTGCTGCACGAAGGCTTTTTTTCCGGCACAAGAAAAGAAGTAGAAGGAAGATTACGTTGGGGATAGTGACAGGAGCTATCTCTGTTAGTGGCAGTGACAGCTTACGCTGCCTAAAGCGCTTGTGAACATTCCCCTGTCCACACAGAAACACAAGCTCCGAGCAGCAGAAAGTTAATTTGGATGAAAGTAAGATGCAAAGAGTCTGCACAATACATATTCCTGAATAACTGGAAAAGTAGACACTTTTGGAGGGAGACTGGACAAGAATAATGTAGCTCAGTAGCTATTCTGAGAACATTATGCATTTAACAAGCTCAACAAAATGCCTATTTATTTGCGAAGACTTTGCCTGAACTGAAATGGCAGCCAGGATCAGCCTGGTGGAGACACTGCCCTGGCAACTGTACCCGGATCTTCTGATGGCAACAGCAAGATCTGTGCTACAGAGCGAACATATTTCAATTTTATTTCAGTTTATCACTCAGCAGGGGGAAGGAAATTATTTTCCTTCCCACTTTCAAAAGAGGTAGAAGAAACAGCAAGGACCTTAGTTTTTAATTATAAACAATTCCTTTACCAGTGTCCTTTCAGTAGCCTGGTAAAACACCCACAGAACATGCACAAGTCACTGCAATGTGTATTGGGTCACGGTAACTGATGGGTTTTAGATGTACTTCTGAGGATCTACCCTTTTAAGTTGGAATAATTTATACAAGTTTAGTGTCTTTTCTTCTTCTACCTTCTCTCTACTATCCATGGAAGATTCACGTACAGACCACAGTCTTCATGCAGAAATCCACATAATTTTCTAGAACGAGGTTCAGTCCTACAGTCACACCTGCTTGGAAAAATGTTTCAGGCCCATGAAGAGTAGTGTAAAAGCAGAAATTTGTATTTTCAGACTGTTGAATCAGGGCTAAACTGGAAAAGGAGAAGGTCAGGGCAATTAACATCCTCGCACCCCAACAGACCAAGAGGAGAATCCAAACGGACCATTACAGCTTCCATTACAGTGGACCATCATATTAATATATTATGGAAATATATTTGAAAAATAAATATACGTTGTGGGTATCAAAGCTGTTGACAAAATTTTAATGGATGTTTGTAACAGCTTCCCTGGATATCTGTCACTGGGCCATTTCCTGTTATCCTATAAAAACTCTCAAAGAGAAAACTTCTTTTTAATATCTCTTTTCAGGAAGGACCCTGCAACTGGCCATATAGAAAAGGATTAAGAGGAAGGCAAATCACATTATAAAAATAAATACCCCACAAAGATTATGAAGACATTAGGAAAAACATTTACTTTAAAATACCAGAGTTGGTCAATTTAAACATTGTTAAGCCATTAGCAAATTAAAGCAAATGAATTTAACAAAACCACGTTGACTATCTCTGACTCCCCACATGAGCAAATAAAGCACATTTTTCCTCCAGCCCAACTCATCCTTACTAGTATTTCTTACCAAATATAAAATATGCAGCAACACGACAACTGAGATTTTTAAAACCTGGCTTTACACAAAGGCTCTTCTGTTTGTGATTAAATCTGTGGACACAAATAGGCTGTATACTTGAAGGCAAAACAAATTTTCTAAATCTGTCCAAATACCAGGTATTACATTGCTACTGGCTGTACTCACAATTCCTTGTGCTCAAAAAAAGTGTGCAAATGAAACTGAGCTGAAAATTATGGCCTTGTTAATTTTCTTTTAAAGTAATGTACTCTTTGCAATTAGGTGTACTAATGAGAATACACATTATAATACACAAGAGGTTTCCTTTAAATTAACCATTAAAAATAGAGTTCCTAGGAGAGATGAAAAATATAGAAAAAATTATGAAGGCAAGAGGAGGTAAAAAGCAGAACAATTTAGGACTATGCCTGGTAATTACAGCTTGAGAAAACAAATATAGGCAGAAACAGAGAGGTATTCATGAATAAGTTGATTGTTTACCACTTACCAGTGCTTCCTGTTCAAAGTGTCCAAGAGCTCCCTGGCTATAGTTTTACATGATAAATACTAACTAAACATCAGGGAAGCCAAGTGTAAAATTATTTTTGATGAACTAAAGCTGACAATTATTAAAGAAAACACACGAAGGCACACAAGAGACACCATCTGCTGGCATTATTTATCCTCCCTGGATGGACTAGTATTTGGTGCTGCATGGAAGGGCTGAGACTTTAATTCTTCAAGTTTTGAATCTCACTTTGGACAAAGCCAATTGGAAGTACTAACAAATTAGTTGGCTGGTTTAGACTTGAAAACTTTGTTTTCTTTCAAAATGAGAATTTCATTACAAAGTAATAAAGATTTCTAATCAAAGACTAGCTGACTGCCCAACCAAGCAGAACACAGCAGAGCACAACCTGACAGGACGTTCCCCACAGGACATGGAAAGTTAGCACCGAAGCCGGCTCTGCCCAAATTGCACCAGTTTTGGCATCAAAAGTGAAGATAAATTTCCTTAGAGCAAAACTGTACTGCAGTCATTTCAGGAAATAACACTGATCTTAAAGCCTTCAAAACTCCACCTGTCTAAAGAATTTATTTGTCTCAAATCTGCATCCCCACTGAGTGATGGTCCCCTGGGTCAAACACCAGCAAGGGAGAAGGCCACAGCAGATCTTCAGAGCAGAAGCCCAAGGTTCTGTCTGCAGGAATCAGATCAGCAGCCAGCCTTCTGGAAGAGGCAACGAGTTGCGGTTCTGGCTGTTTGCTGCAGCAACCACCTTTTGGTGGAGAAGTCAGCCTGACACAGGACCACAAGTTACCATTATTCTCACAACACTCAGGTTAGTGTCGCAGTACAGCTTCTTTCTGCCAAAAGATAACCAAGCAACTGGTTCATCTAACTGGGAGTTCTACCTTGCTCAGTAAAAAAGAATCCCGTAGGATTACAAATACAGAGGTAGTAACCTTATCAAACCCTCTTGCAGCTCCACTGCCAAACATAAGCTAAACATAAAAAGGCTGGCTGAAATATAAAATGCAGTAAAGCAGCACAGGACTTGCCTTTCCCGTCACTGAAGACCTGTTCCACAAAGCTCTGCAGTCTTAAGTTTCCATGTGGAAACACATGGATCTCTCTGCCCCTGCAGGATAATTAGGGAATACTTATCTTTTATTGAAAATCTATTACCTTTTAGTGTATGTACACAATCTCCAAAGTGCATGCTAATGTGCAGGGAACTCCATTGCCTGAACAAATGTGTCCACTGTCATCTTCCAGGTATGCCCTAAGTCCTGTATTGTATTTGCCAGCCCTCTTCAAATGTCTTGGACACCCTCAGACATCTGAAATTATACTAGACGCCTATATTTAGGCACCTGTATTGCAGATTAAAAAAGCGCAGTATGGCTTTGTCATCTTCATGAATAAAAAAACCCAAACAAAACTCACCACCACCAACAAAAAAACCCAAAACAAAACAAAAAAACCAGATAAAAGCTCCTGAAAGTTTGGATTTCTTCCCGCTTGCATGTCAAATATAAGACATGAAATATTCTATACTGACAAAATTGTTGAGAAGGTAAGACAAAACTCTCCAGAAGCATCAAGAATTAGCAGTAAACACTACGGAGGGAACTGGTATGTTGTCAAATATTGTATGGGCTCCGCAGACCGAGTACTGGCAGAGGGTCAAGATACAGCTCCTAGCATCTTCTGACCTTAGCAGAAACTGCTAACAGCCAACAGCACTTTCTAGGTACATTGTACCTTTCCATGTGCGCAAGGTGTTACAATCTGATTCAGAAGCCTTATATGAGGGATAATGTTGTAAGTCCATTCCGAAATCTAGAAGCACGTTCATGCTCAGTTGTTGTAGCTTGGCTTGTTTAGCTTAAATGTCAGACCTAGATTGGGAAGTAGCTGTACTATCGCTTGGCCTGCTACTGAAACCTGAAGAGCTTCTCTGAAAGTCAGTCGACTGTCAAGGTAGTAGCAGTGATGCTAGCACTTCTCTATATGTGGAGGTTCCTGCAAAGTGAATTAAAGTGCAAATTTTGAGTGCATTTGCTACTTTGCATTGTTTTGCTGAGCAAATATGTTAATGTGCAAGTGGTAATCCATTCAACTTCATAGAATCATAGAATAGTTTGGGTTGGAAGGGACCTTTAAAGGTCATCTAGTCCAACCCCCTGCCGTGGGCAGGGACACCTTCAACCAGATCAGGTTGCTCAGAGCCCCGGCCAACCCAAATGTTTCCAGGGATGGGGCATCGACCACCTCTCTGGGCAACCTGTGCCAGTGTTTCACCACCCTCACTGTAAAAAAATTCTTCCTTATATCTAGTCTAAAACTTCATTACACCCCTTTTGATACTCCTGCCTCCCTGGGTGCTGCAGTGTTCATGTGGAACACTGAAGCCATCCTAAATTCACACACTCCCTTGCTGCACAGAATGTCACCATGCAGAAAGCCAAATGCACTTACTAGCCACAAAAAGCAGGGGCAGGAGGGTGCTACCATCTCTGCAAATGCACCCCACCACTTCCCTTACTGAGAATTTTCCCCCAGGAGCTTTATACTTCATCAACAATGAAGAGCCACTATTGCAAAAAACATTCTGCAAATATGCCCAGTGAAGCATTTTCAACTGGTAATGTTTTTCCATCCTTATGCATCAAAAACTGATAAACAGCTTCCTGCATGCTTGATGTATGGATAAATGGATGCATGTATCTTCTGAACTGCAGTAAGGAACCAAGGCAAGTAATTAAGCATGACCAGCACACAAGTCACTCGCAATAAATGTGGTGTAATATACGTATATATTGATGTGCTTAAGGTCTAGCAGAGGTTTCTAAACATCTTTTTTTGTGATAAGGACCAGAAATGAAAGCTTTTTTCTATCACACTGGTCTTGCACCAACCATTTTTTGACCACACGTTAAATCCTTCCTCGTTTTTCAGGAGTTTGTAAGCCTGATGCATACAAATGTTACCTCCTCACTGCCACTGTTGCCTTCAGTCTTAGTCCAGGAAGCATCACATCCCCTACTCCTGCAAATAGGGGTTTTGCAACTACCGCTGTCTCTGCAGGCAATAAAGCTCTCCTTTTGAAGAGTTTATTATTCAGGGAATTTACTAACACACACTGTGATCACATTTGGCCAACATAGGGAATGGATCATTAGGCATCGTTATATACGAACAGGAAGGTACAGGAGGAACATAAAAAATAATGCAGACCTTCTGAAGGAATCCAATACTTCCTAACAGTCTATTTTCCTCCTCAAGAGATCAAAGCTTAAGATAATTGAGAATTTTGCTGCTTCCAGGCTATGCTGCTTTCTTGTATGCTCGTCTTGGCAGTCCACAAAGGGAATCCACAGAGACATTTCCCTACTCAGCAATGCAGAGCCCTCAATCAAAGACAGTGTCTGAAACCCCCTGGCTATCCCGACGTGTAAAAAGCATGCCACAAGAAGATGTGACACAGAGAACCAACTGGAAAGCATAATTTTTCTGCAGACCAAAAAGAATCAGAAGGCCTGCCTAGCCAGATAAGAAGTAATCTGAACATATGCTTTATGACAGATGAAACCCCTTACAAATGCTGGTATACAGACTGCTGAGGCAAGAAAGGGAACGTTAAACCTTTCTGACAGGCACGAAGTTATGCTGCTCTGTTCCCTCCCCACACACCCCTCCAGGTCCACCGGTCTTCTAGTTCAAGAGCCGATTCCGCTGAATTACCCTCAGCTGACAAACCCCAGCACGTGCTTACTGTTATCTTCCTAGATCCTTAAAAACCTCGCCTCTCATGTACTTCATGTAAGGTTTCACAGCACACTGCATTGGTAAAGCTTGGATTAGTCCACAGGACTACAGGGCGTCACTTAATGGGTCCTTAACCAGGAGGTGGCTTGTGATGTCTCTTCCGTAGTCTGGCAAGACGACAAGGAACGTATCTCTGCTAGCAGAGCAAAAGCTAGGTTTGTGAGTGAATTCCCTGATATAAACAGATAGAAATGTCCTTGGGCAGCATGGACAGGTGAGAGCTTGCTTTTTGTTTTTTGAAGGGGAAAAAAAGCAGGGTCATCAAAAAGGCAAGACACCCAGTCAGACAAAAATCTTTTCAGTTTCTGCTTTTATCCACATTTGTCTGTAACAAAATTAGAAATAGAATTTCCTTTCCTTATAGAGAACATGTAAGAAAACTTCAGGAAGGGTTATGATTTTCTTAGGAAAAAAGCAACAAAAAGGAGTACATTTTTCAGCAGCATCTTTCAGACCTCAAAGATACATGAAGACATCATGCAGAGTTGCAGCAAAGGTAGGAGCAGGCATTGTGTATGCAGCAATACCACCCAAAGAGATAGTTTAAACTTTTAGTTAACATCAAGCTTTTGACTTCAGTAAACATTGCCATACAACTCGGGTTTCCATTCTCAGCAAAGCTTAAGCAGCAATAAGTGGAGTGGCTGTTGTATTCCAGCAACAGAAATACTGGGTGGCTCTCTTTGGGCAGAAACAAAGGCATTTTAAACAGCTAAAAATAGCTAAAATCATTGTCCTTATGTTTAAGCCGGCACATTTTCCTCTTATTAATTAAAAATTTTGACACAGCTATACTTTGTGTCTCGTGAAGGAAGGTTAGGAGTAATGAAACCTCACCAGATATTCAGAAGACAGTGTTTCTGATTTAGCCTAATTAAGTGGAACTTCTTGCAGACTCATACAGGTTTTGACAAATGCTGTGACATAAAAAAGATGGTTCAAATGCCATTTTCTTCCCCGCCAAACTAGAATGGTTTTCCAAAACAGTCTAGAACTGAGCTACAAGAATTTAGATCTTCCAACTAGCCGACAAAATTATCAATGCACTGACTTAACTGGTCCCCATACTGCAAGGAGAAATGTGACACCCATCAATTTATAGCTGATGCTATGCCTTCAAGCTAAATACTCCTTGGAAGTTCACTACAAAATAATTTCTTTCATAAAACACATCTACATATGTTATATCCATGTAGCATAGAACTGTGGTTATGGTTAAAGCAGTCTAAAATATAGGACAATATTGATTCAACCATACCTTACAGTTGCAAGGTTTAATTTTGGCTTCCCACTTTGCAATAAGCCCCTTTCCTCAAAACTGATAGGTTAGGTTTTGGTTAGAAGCAGGACAGTTCAAAAAAATTGATGCAAACCTGGTAATTCAGCAGAGTTCTGGCAATTTCAAGTTACAAATTTCCACTAGAAATCATTTGTGTGGCAACTTTGTAACCAAAGCACAGGAAATGAGAGAAATTAATTTATCAGCCTCCCCGAGGCAGTACCTCCTACCCAGAACTAACATTTGGCAGATGGAAAATGTTTCCAATGTTACAAATAAAATATTTTTTTTTTACTTAACTTCCAAAGAGTACTGAATAATGCAGCCGTCACTCAAATCAGATCTACCTCTCTACAGAAAGAGTAGGTGGCAAACTACAACAGTGTGAGCAGGGGGAGGCAGGAGGAAGGGTTCTTTAATCAAAAAGCTGCGAATAAAGAGATCCAAGTTAAATGTCCTTGGTGGCAACTCTTCTCGTTGTAAATAATACCATCTCAGTTCCACAGCTGGATCTAAACGCCTTTGGCTCTCCTAAGAGTTTAATTCAAGCATTTCACAAACTGAAGTCAGTAAAGAGATTCTCAGCGACTTCCATCAGTTTTGGAACAAGCTTATACTGTGTGCATACATAACAATAACACTCGTAGCAATACCCTGTACTTACTTAGCAATGTATCCGCCATACATTGGGAAACACTTTATCTGGCTGTTAAAAGCCTTAATCTACAAAATTACAGAAATTACTTTATTTACACAAGAGGATACACAGGGAATAAACAGTTTGTTCTAGGTCACAGACAGAGTAAGTGCCAAGAGGAGCATTAGAAAACAGACCCTGCATTGCCCGTCTTCAGTACAAGCTAAGTACATTAAAAAAAAAAAAAAGATTATTTTCATCTTTCTTCAGTTTTACATGGCTTAGAGCTAATTAAGAGGTAAATAAAATGAAAACAACCTTGAGAAGGTCAGAAATCTTTATGCCTGCCACCAGCACAGAGGCAATTTTATTCTGGAATTTTTTTGCTTCATTATCTTACTGCATCTAATAATTCAGCAAGTCTAAGCAAGGCAGCTTTTTGACAGGCTCCCGCTAATGTGTCCACAGGACCTCTGGCAGATGCAGAGTGGCAGGCACTCAGAGTCTGTCAGCTTTGCTGAGCTGTTACAAATAGCTGTGAATTTTTCCTTTTGGATTTCGGATGTTCAGTGTATGATAACGCAGGAGCATCCTCCCCCAACTGATCACAACTGGCCTTGACAGTCACTACTGCTTTATTTTGTGCTAAAGAATTATTTGGATCACCTCATCACCTTTCCCTCCCCCCAAAGACTCATCTTGCCATTTTCCCCATGAACGACTGAACACTGGCTGCTATAGGGTATCGAGGACCTTTTCTAACATCTTTTGGCCATTTCCAAGACCGCAGCAGTCAGCTGTGTAGGTCCAGAGGAAGCCACCACACGTGAAAGCCAAAGTGAATGCATAGTGAAGTGGTGCTGCATTTTGCCCGAGTACTGACATTAATTCTATTGCTGCTTTTCTTGATTTTGGGCTTGATAGGCTTAATCACAGCACTGGTATTTTCAACTTCTACTTCTTTTAATCATCCTAAGCATTTAGTATAGTGTATGAAGAGAGAGAAAGAAATCCAAACAAAATCTCCCATCCTCACCTCAAATCCAAATCAACCTCTACCTTCCCCATAAAAAAAAAAAAAAGCTTAAAACGGATTAAAGAAAACTGGAACTCACAGTGTCTAGTTACTCTTCCAAAGCTAGTTGTAAATATTCTGAAAATTGAGGCTACATAGTAATGTAATGGCAAGAAAGTCCCCCTGGCAGTAAAGGAAACAATGAAGATGAAGACATACTTCTCCATGCATAGAATTTGCTTTTCATCTGGGGATCTCACTGTGTTGTACCATCGACTCCACTACACTCTAGAACTCCAACTTTGCAATTTCTATGCTCTAAGACTTGGACCAGTAAGACTGGAAACTGCAAACTATCTTGCAAATGTAAGGCTTAAAGGCGTTTTAAAATAAAAATTTTGTGTCTGCACCCTTGCACTGACACAGGACACCAATAACCTATACTGTGCTCATCCCCAGTTGGTCTAGAAACAACACAGCTTCAATGGAATTCAACATTTAACAGCAAATACCCTCTGATCAAGAAAGACTTTTAATCCCTTTCCCCCTTAGTGCTGCATTGTTCGCCAAAGTTAACTGGGCCAAGTTCCCGTTTAACAGTTACCTGACAGTGCAGGTGACACAGCTGTAATAACAGACTTGCATCGCCTGTACTTCTCCCCCCCCACACCTGGGGCTCCACAACCCGCTGCACAAGTTGGGATCCCCAGACAGTGGGAAAGGAAATCTCTTCCCTATCTGCAGGGCTGGAACCAAATGGCTTCTCTTCACATTTAAGCTTTCTGCTGCTTTAGGATTGTTAATCAGGAAATGCCTTCCTCTTCTTTTTCAAATATAAAATCTGATTTCTTTTTTAAACCAAAAATGACATTTGTGATTTTCATCTGATGAGAAAAGTATAGCTTTTGGCATTTTTTTTTTTTTCAAAATCTTAACGAACAGCATCATAGTCTGAATTCAGCAAATGAATACCTGTAGGTCTTGTTTCTTCCTCTGTTCTTAAATTAAAGGGTTTTTTTCATTATTAATTAACTTTGAAAGCAGTTTACATATACATAAGAACTATATATCCAGTCAGGAAATAACTATTTGCAAAGGCATCAGAAAGCCACAGTACCACACTTCCAAGAAAACAAATACAGACTTAAACTCTTCCCAATAAATAGGCACATACGTTTACATCACTATGTACCTACAACACATCTAATAGAACTATTCCCTTAATAAACTCTTCTCTAGCTGAAATTTGTTTTCATTCAGAAAATAATTTATTAGAAAAAGTGTTCCATGACTTGGAGCAATAAAATTTAGCTAACATATAAAGCTTTTCTACACAGTTTCTATACAAATTATGTGCAAAAAGAACTCCCATAAAGAAACTAAAGGTTGTGACACTAATTAGAGTCAACGTTTCTAAAGGAAATAATGAGTTTTACTTCACTTTTTCCCAATGATCTTTCCCCAAAAGCTGCTCAGACTATGAGAACAGACCTAGTCAACCCATTAGTGCCAAATGCTGGCATTTCTTTTACAGTTACTGGAAAATGAAGCAGTCTTCACTTAGGATAGAAACAAGATATATCATCAGTCTGTCTAAGCCTAGGTAGGAAGATCCTTCATTTAAATATTTGGAAACGGATGGACTGGGCGCGGGGGCGGGAAGAGGTTCAGGGAACATAAAACTACCATGTTTTCAAATTCATTAAAACAGTAACACAGCTGTCGATGCATTTCAGTATATGCAACTGGTTTCAGGACATAAAATGTAATGAAAAAATAAACCACAGAGCTCTTCTATCGCCCTTTAATAGCGCAATCCCTCTGCCAGTGCAATTTATTGTGTGCATTACTTAGCCACGCAACATCAAAAGAAAGTAAGCAATGGAACTCAATAATCTTCACATTAAAAAATAATAAAAGTAACCTTAGATTAATGGCAACTAATTTGATATCTACAGACAAAGGTCTAACTCCCCACATGAAGCCAAAATCAGCTGCACTTCTACTTCTGCCCACCTGGAATCGGGTGGGAAGGGCAGGCAGAGGATGCCATCCCTAAGATCTTCTGAGCACCTCACCAACTCTGTGAAAGATCCAGGGAAGACGTGTGAAATGATGAGGGGCAATTCCTTACTGCCCTCAACACTGGCTACTCAGCAAGAACTGCAGCTCCACTGACTGCCGGGGGCGTTATCAGACCTAACAGTGATGGAAGAAAACAGCAGCATTCGGCTCTAAGCTTCTCATTTGATGAGCAAATTTCATACTTCAAGTGAAGGGCAGAGTTGGGTGCTTATAATTAAAAAAGGAAAACTTGACAAATTCCACAGAACAACTGGTTACGCAGCCTCATGGCTTTTAACCTGAAACCCATTTGCTTTGCTACAGGCTCAAGTCTCAAACTTGTCACACACTTAAGTACCAAACTTGGCATTTAACACACAAGCCAAAAATGGGTTCTTCAGGTTTAACAAATCACTGAAGAAGGCTGGAACCAGTCACAAATCATTAGGAACAGAGCATCAAAGTCTCTTCTGATGCTCTCTAGAGGTTCTCACTGTGCTGTCATAGTGTCACCTTGTGCTTTTAAGATATAAACTCAGAGCTAATGAGACAGACGCAAAGGTCATCTTTCCTAAGACGGGATTTCTTAAAGACAACAAGTTCAATCTGTCAAACCTTTTTGGAAAATGTAAGCTGTGTACCTATATAGGATTAGTTAGCCCCACCTTGTGCACTCAGTCATTATGCCACGAGAAACATGCACTCTCTACTGTATATAAGAAATACCATCCTTTTAGAAATTGCACCTTTAAATAGTCTTCCATTGAAGATTTCTTAATGGACCCAATGAGAAGTGGCTGCACTGAAGCACTTACTCATCTCTTGATTTTTTATTTCACACTTTCAGCACACTGCACTTGTGCAAGTCTCTTTTCTAGGGCCTAGTTCTAAAGTCAGTTGGAGTCCTAAAAGCCTTGATTAAAAGTGATTAAACAATGCCCAATTTCAAACCAATGCTTGAGTATTTTTTTAAAATGTTGCCTTATACTGACCTATACTTGACTTTTTAGTGGAGTTCTTAGGGATGCTGTACACAGAAAAAAGAGTTTAATTGTCCAAAGCAAATATTAACGTTAGGTAGCATTTGTATGAAAACTATTTCAAAGCCAAGAAATTAAGCAAAGAATGCATGATGAGAAGTGACTGATTAACGGTTTTGTGATAACCATGTATGTTGAATTAAACTGGCTTATCACTTCTCTGTCCCTTTTGAAATAGTAATGCCTTTCACATTGCTGCATACCATGCTGACTTACGTATCTAGCAGAAAAGGCAGTATTCCACAGATATCTTCCCTGTATATCACCTACCCTTTGAAACACTTCTACTCCATCAAACAAGGATCCTGGACCATTAATCGTCAAGGCATGCAGTCTAGGGCTCTTACAGGGTGCACTTCCTACAGCTCAGATATTGCAAATCTGAAGATTACCAAAAACAGTACTAGAACATTCAGGGTTTCCCTTCTTTAAATGTTTATTTTCAGAAAATGAATAACCTCCAGCATTGCAGATAAATGCATTTAAGAAAATAATTGAATGACTTACTGGCAGTGTTTCAGGACACTTCCGTGACTTCATGCAACAGCTTGTAATTTTACAACTAAGCTGAAGAATATGTACCCTGCAGGCTTGCGAGGCCTTCAATTACTATAACGGAAATAATGAGCCTTGCACTTGGAAAACTAACGGCATTTATCTTTCAGAATATATCTATCTCCACCACTAAAATGTACATATAAAGTTAATATTTCCAAACAGTTCTACAGAGAGTATTTCAGTTTCCTGCTAAAGAGAAAATGTTCTTCCAGGCTTACTGCAATCCAAGTATGAATATGAGTGGGAAGGAAACGCAAATTTTCAGATCCATTCCTTCAAACTCACAGAATATTCATTTTAGATGCAGCTGATAAGAATAACTACTGATACTTTTTTCACCTTTTTCCTTTGTAGCATCCAATGAACACAAGTTCTTATACACTTTCCAGCATGTACTTACCCTTAGCTCAACTTCTTTGCCAAGTAAGTCATACAAACTAGCTCCTTTGGAGGTAATTTCGGAAGCAAGCTGTCTAGCTGCCTTCAAGTCAGCAATCTGGAAACACAGCAACAGCACTGAATAGCAAAAGAGCACCCCCAATATCACAAAGAAAATCCATGACAGATTTTTCCCATTTTGATGTTAAAATCACATAGGACATCAGCCCAGTGGCCGAAACTCTACTATAGTATTGAAGAAGTTGTCCACTGGAATCAGAGGGAGCCTGTCTCTTGCCTTTAAAATGGTCTAGATGAGACACCATTTAGACATTGGCTTCTGGGTGAAACCCTTGCCACTTTAGGCTAACAAAAAAAAACCCCAACCTCCTCAAAACTGTGACTTGGTCAGTTGTTGGTTCATGTGCTGCTCAGGGCAAAGGGAAACATCACCTTTTTCATACGCAAAAGTAAAAAGTATATATACCAAAAGGTATGTGACTAGCACATTGCATAGGTAATGAATATTGATCATCTACACGTGTTTTTTCATTATTTCTTCAGGTGCTTTCTTCAGAGAGACACACTGGACTTAGAGAAAAAATCGCTTGTGGTTCTGCCATTTTTTCAAGAATGGTAGTATTATTGCCTAACAAGCAGGCATGACATAGTATAGCCATAAAAGAATCAAAGACTAAAAATATTAGAATATAGAAGAGGTGCTAAAACTAACAAAAAGCAGTAACAGGAATTCCTCTTATTTAATAAAGTGTTGGGTTTTTTTTTAATAACTAGAGATGGCATTTATTTTAAGGGCTTGAACAGCTTTGAAGTAACATGAAGATTTCCCTTTCCTTCAATGCAAACAGGCTGAAAACCAACTTTCAGTCAGTATTTTGCAAACTCCTGTGGCAACCAGGTTAGTAGATAGAAAATAGTCTTTATTCCAGCCTACTCCAATATTTCTATGATTTCAACAGCAGTCCAAACCAAAAATAACCAATTTTGCGCCACTGTTGCCTTGTATTATGCTTCTGGTTGAGAATTCACAGAGATAAAACAAATCATAGCATATGACCTCAACTACAGAAAGTATGAGTCAAAACCACACCCACTCCCTTGCGAGAACATTCTCTACTTAAGTTTCAGGTAGAAAATGGATTTGTTTTTCACAAGTTAACACAAAACCCCTGCCCGAAACAGGAGCATAAGTTTTCCTTACTTTTGAGCCAAGATCAAACTTGAACTTGCTGCTGTCTTCCTCACTCATGTCTGCACGTTCCACTCCCTTGGTATTCATAGCACCATAAAGCACAGAGGTGACCTTTAGCAGTTCCTTCACTGCATAGCCATCTGCCTGGTAAAGCTTCTTAGTGTTGAGCTTTATGTGAGCTTTGGTAGCCTTTGGGAAGAAAGAATGAATTCATTGTGTCACAAAGAACAAAATTCTCATTTACCTCTTCACACTTCCCTCAAAAGCTCTTTTTGGGGGCACCATGCTCTGCTTTACAGAAACAGATCTTCCTATTTGGAAACACAAGTTTGCCTCATCATATTACTGATGTGTCTAGAAGAAATTTTTCTGAAACATGTGCACTTTCTGCATGTCAGAACATTTGCAGATAATTGCCAGAATGAAAAAACTCAAACTATCCATTAATTCTTCCCTGCATGAAGATCAGCAAAAACCCTGCACACCACTTAAATTCAAATTAAGTTTAAGTGGAATGTAAGTGCTGCCCAGGTCTTGTGACGATGCTGCAGAGAGGTAAATTTCACCCTTAATGAGTTACAAAAATAAGATAAATTATCCTAATTTAACCGTCTTCTATTCCAGCAGTACTTTCAGAATATTTTATTGTTTCTCTCAAATTTCTTCCTGCTAGGATATTAGTGATTTTATTCCCTTGTCTTCCATCTCTGAAAAGTACAGACAGACCACTAAGGAAAAAAACCATTATACTATATCTTTTTATACTTCAAAATAATGAAGGGGAAAAAAGAGCATAATAGAAATCATACATCTGTCACAGAAAGGACACAAATGTTGCTCTTGAAATTCCTGACAAGATTATATTATAAATGAATAGCCCCAAGAAGCCAACACCAAACTTCAAGTAAAACTTTGAGGCAGTCTTCCTGATGGCACGACTAAACAAGCAAGCAAACAAAAATTGATGACCAGTTATAAATACATATGACTTAACATCTTCTATTCAGTATCTTTTTAAGATGAAACTTCTCCTAAAATGTTTATCCTTTGGGAATACTGTGTGGAAGAAAGAATCTATCTATGATTCACTCGTGGTATTACACAACTTTGGTATTGCAGTGTTACCGTAAGCAATTCAGACCCCCCTAGGGCTCTGACAGTGCAAGACCTTCAATCTGAGGAAAAAGACTCAAACCTTAGAATGGTTGGGTAAGTTTTGCCCACTCTGCACCGAGCTTCACTGAATAATTGACTGCAGAAAAATTTCCTGTGAAACTGAAGAGAGAAAGGACCACATGCCAAACCATGGATTTAGCTCCAACTTTTCAAAGAGCAAAGGAAACAAAGCAAATAGTTGTTGGCCCATGTTTCTTTGTATGCATCTCATCAAACTTTGTGACTTTACAATCAGATTTCCATTTCCGAGAAATGTTTACCTCTTGCCTCTCTCATCCCAAAATCTCAACCCAGCAGAGGAAACTGACTCTACATCTGCTTCCTGCCGGCAGGAACTCAGCTGAAAAGTGAAGTCAAAACTTCCAGAACAGATTGCTGATGTTGTACACCCTGAGCTGGGGAAATACGAGACTTACGGTACAAAAAACCCTAATCACTTTTGAAAATTTTGACCAGCGTGACTTCAAATGAGCCAATACACAAAGTGGAAAGCCAGATATGTTCTCCTTCCTTCCCTTTCAGTAGAAGAAATCTAAAAAACTAATCGTAGAAACAGTAGGTATTAAATTTTAAGAGAAGCAGGTCATTAAATTGACAGAATCTGTTAAAAATCCCCTACACAAAGAAGACTAATGCACCACATCATAAAGGATGTTGTTATAGAGAGAAATTCCAATTTCATTTAGAACGAGAGGAAATGGCCTCAAGTTGCGCCAGGAGAGGTTTAGATTGGATATTAGGAAAAATTTCTTCACCGAAAGGGTTGTCAATCATTGGAACAGGCTGCCCAGGGAAGTGGTGGAGTCACTATGACTATGGAGTCCCCATCCCTGGAGGTATTTAAAAGACGTGTAGGTGTGGCGCTTAGGGACATGGTTTAGTGGTGGACTTGGCAGAGTTGGGTTAATGGTTGGACTCGATGATCTTAGAGGTCTTTTCCAACCTAAATGATTCTATGATTCTAAGAGAGAAAAATCAATGTGTAGCAAAAGGAAAAAAATGTTTTTTCACTCAAAGACTACTTAACAAGAGGAAAAAATACACAAACAAGTACATATATTTTTCAGATCGACATAATGTCTTTGCTTACTCAAGCAGGTAACTTCATGTTTGGAAAGCTTGAGACAGTCACCTATTTTATAACAACTCTAAATAGTTTTAAAGTATCATTAAAAATCACGTCCATCTATTCTGAAGATCAGATTACTACAATGCAATAGAAAAGAGAAATAGAAATATACTGCAAAAATGGCATCAATAGCCAGAAAGTTTGCTTTACTTTAAAATCTGCTTTATATTATCATAGAGCCAAATTCTGACAGTGTGATGGAAATGCAAAAACAGCCCAGGGAAGAACCAGAACTCCCAGCTGAGCGCTCCAGCCATTCGGTTGCAGAGTCATGGGCCTGTCTAGCCCAAACATTTCACATTCTTTCCTGTACAACAGCACATTCTTGATAGGAAGAATGAGGATTGCTCTCACCTCCCTGTCTTGTTTAATACTTAGGATAGTCTCCTGGGTACAGAAGTAGGGGCTCTAAATCTCCACAGGCTGAAATGGGAATTGAATACATGATACTTCCTGGAAAGCACTCAGGAAGATTATTAGCAGACAACGCATCAACTGCTTCTCCCATCACTTTTAAAACAAGTATGTCTGCCTTTTGCAAAAGGTTTGGTACCTTGGTTTGCTAAGTATGTTTTCATGAATGCATTTCTATGAGACTAAACTCATCAGAGGCTTTTTGCTGCACTCTACCTCAAATTTGGATCCAGGTGGGCTCCAGTAGGAGCCAGGTATTGAGCCACACAGAGTAGGGTAGTTCTAGGTGGGCAAATGATTAAAAAACCACATAAGACAACCCTGCAGACACTTCAAGAACTTTTGGGTCCAAAAAGGAGACATTTGGTAAGTTCTCAAACTATCAGTAACACAGAGCAATACATAATTTATGTAAAAAATTAACACATCTTTACTGCTTGTTCAGTAAAGGACAGCAGTACTCTAGTTATATTTCATGATGATTAATCTATCCTGATATTTTCTTCTGAGACAACTCTGTCTCCATCAAATCTCACATCTGGCTACAGATGCATAAAGCTATTAGCTACTGCAGAAGATAACTGTGGATTCCATGGACAGGGAATTATTAAGGAAATGTCTACAAGCTTTTCTCATTCTGAAAATGCTGAAAACCTACAATAATCCCCATATTATCTTGTAATATTAACTTAGACTAAGTACAGGATGATTAAAGAAATTTTCATTCATTTCATTTTCTGAATCATATATGTAATTCTTCAAAACCCTTGGGATTTCTTACATGAAATCAGCTATTAAAAGGAAAATATATGCATGACATTATTTCTGCTTCTATAGTTGTCCTTTTAAAACATGAAGGGAGGAAATTCCTCCAAACAAAACAGATCTGTTCACTACTTCTTATGATGCTTCAGGGCTCGAAAGTGCATTCTGGTATGTACGGAAGTGTATCATGCTCTGAACACAGTAAAATTAAGAATTAAAAAATTTATGGTGGACATCATCACAAATCAGACGGGAAAAGCTGGCTTGGTTATGTGTCATTTTAATATATTTTAAAAATTCAAAAAAAAATTACAAGAAATTAATCTTTGGTATTATTATAAAGACGTCCACCACATACAGACCCACCCGCAGCCCCATTAAGTTTTTCCACCTGATTAAGAGCGCTATGTAAGTTTGTCATAACAGCAAAGGCTCATGCTGCTTCAAAACAACAAGAATGATATGAAGGACAATGTTATTTTATTCCACGAGACTAAAAAAGTTGATGGCCCAATTCAAGCATGCATGGATAACATGGTAAAAGATTTGATCTGAGAAAAATATGGCTCGATCTAGTAAGTGAGAAGGCTCACACAATAGAATATCAATATATGATTCTATATCATAATGAAAACATCAGAAGTTATGACCATTCAAGTATACAAAAGAATCAGGCATCCAAAGTTAGCAATAAATATGATGGGATCTCTTCTGAGCCCATTTAAATGGCTTCAAAAAATTTCATAGCTACAGCTGTATCTTCCACTATTACTTTTTTATAAATATGAAGTGATAAGGATGAATATTGTTTTACTGTTAGATGTTTAGATCCCAATTCTGCAAAGAGATGTACATAACTCTACATGATTTCAGTAACAGCACAAGACATACAATACACACAAGAATACAATATATACTCAGCCACCCATTGCAAGGAAATTGCAAGGGATTAAAAGAGAAAGCATTAAAGCTAATATGGAACCAGTATTTCGATGTGCTTAAGGACGATTCCTTAGGCAGACTTACCATGAACTGAGCCACTGCCTTAATGAAGAAAACCCGGTCCTGTTCTGTCTCCACATCAGGAGGAATATCAGTCTGAGGTTCATACCTGTGGGAAGAAGCATGCATAGATTCTGGCAAGAAATACATGCGCAATATTAAAGAGACTGGTTCATTTGTGAGGCAAAAATCAAACAAAACAAGCATGTACAAGACTGGAAAATAAATCTTTATCTCCTACTGCAGACTGGGGTATCCAGACCCTGGAATGCATATGATGTGTTTGTGTACAAACTGCAAAAGCTGTAAAACCTGAGATGCTTCTCCAGAAGGAATTGTTGCTGTGGGGTCCTGCACACATCTTTTCAGTCAGCTTTGCAAAGGAGCAAAATTTACCTGGCTCAATCAAGTCTGTGAAACACTTATTTTCAGAAGTAATTTACTACTTAAATCACAAGCTGCTTATATAAATCAAACTAAACTTAACCATGTGTGGCTTCACAATTTAAAACACCAGGCATACGACTGAGTTAATACTCCCAGTCTTTCCGGTGGTATGTTAAAATGACTTGTACTAGATTACTATTGTTGGCAATAACAAAACCAGCCATCTTGTCCTTTAAAATGTTATGCCACTTTTTCACACTCTCAAAATACACAAAAGTTCACACTCAGACATAATTTCAAACATATTACTTTCAAAAGTAAATGAAACTTACAAAAAAGCAAATTGAAAGATTGTGAAATGCTTTTAAAAAAACACTAGCGAAATGCAGAAACTTCTAGAAGTCACCAGCCTACAGGAACCAGGGAAGGAAAAAAGTAAATTCCCAGTCTCATAAAAGGCTTCGAGATTTTCAGCATTCAGACAGGCAAAAAAGCATCTTCACTTTCAAATCACATTTGAAATTATGAGCAAGGCACGTGCAAAGTAGCCTCTCCGCTTTCAAGTGTAATTAAAAGGCTTCTAGAAGCTGGGAAAGCTGTCTGCCTGTGTCAAGTGTAATTCTGGCCCGTAACAGAAAAGGATCCCACTGCTTAGCTGCTATTTGGTCTGAAAGTGAAGCACTTCACTATTAGGCATAGGGTTCCCAGTAACCTTGTAACACAGAAGTTTAAGCTTTTAAAACTGTTCAGGTTCATTAGAGAAACATATTTTTAAAACAATATTTTTGTTTTCTTTCAATTGCTCTGTTATTCTACTGTCACATACTGGGGGGGGGACACTGATTTATGTTTTTACACATGAGTTCAAAACAACCAGTAATTTAGACCCTCAGCGTAACAGCAGTATTTTAAAGAACATTTAAATTATAACTTAATCAAAGTAATTTTGAATGGTTGCAAGTATTTCCCTATTTTATTACAATTGCAACAGTATTCAGCAAATTTCTAACTGCTCAGTAATTAAACTTAATGGATATGAATTATGAATCGAGGCCAAATAGCAATCGGGCAAATGGGTCACTGTCATATTTTCAGTTGTAATATTCTACTTTATGAGGAGCTTAAAAAACTTTATTTTTTCACTTACATGGGAGCAAGAAGATTATGTATAATTTGATTTGCACTTCAAGTTTCATAAATATTTAACCAAAGTCTGTCAATGGGTTAAGTGGGTGTAAAACCACAACTGGATAGTAATGGATTAGTACTCTATCTTTTTATTTTTTTTAAACACGTTATAGATGCTAGACAATAGCAGCTTGAACCAATAACAATTGTTGCAACAAGGTAAGAACTAACTGTATCTTGGTAAGTTCTCACTATATATCACCCTGTTTGGGGCACAAGGTCAGATACGGGCAGAATGGTAGTGGAGCTTGTAGAATACGTGAAAGAGATACGGCTACTTTTGAATAAGTATGTCCACCTTCAGGATGCAACCTCTGCCAGGACTGAGTCATTGTATTTTCTACTTCAGCTACTGAACCACTTTTTTGTTGTTGTTGTATAATTAAACTAAACACCTGCAAACTTAACTACATTTTCTATCTGATATTTAGACCTCAAAGAATGACTAAATATCACTATGTTCCTCTTTAAACTTAATACAGTTTCACACCAAAACGTCAGCTCCAAGCATACCTATCACATCCCAGCCTCAGCCCCAACATCTCTTAGCCTAATCACCGACCTTTTCACTAGCCAGAGAAGCACTTCTGAAACGAGCATGAAGTTTGGGGTGTGGAAATTCTCCATAGATATGAGTCGGGGATACCCCAGTGCCCGCATCATCTCAGTAAAATCTGAAAAACAACCAAGAGCAGGAATTCCTTCGTACATATCTAACATGGACATTACCAAGAACTCCGGTTCCCACAGCATGCCATTTACCATCAGGTATGCCCTGTTCAAAGTACTGTTAAAAAAAAATCCTGAATGGATTAATTAAAAAAATAAGTATCATTTCAATAGAAAACCTGCCTGAGTAAAAAGACTTTTTAACAAGAGCTTCACTGGGCAGAAACAATGTTAAAACAGCTTCTCTCCACAAAACACACCACTTAAACGCAGTTAACTATGGACTGCGGTGACCACCTCTGCTCAGCGCTGTGCTATCCCAGGCCCCTGCGTTTATTACGCCCCGTTAAAGCGCAGCCTGCCAGTCAGTTTAAAGAAAGGCTCCAACCCTGCGGCAGGCGTTCCTGTAGCCCTCGCCTGAGGCACCGCTTAGACCCCGAGCGCCCCTCACCCGCCCGCGCTGCCTCCTGCATCTCTAAGTGAAACTACGGGGCAAAACTTCAAGGAAAAGCGGGACCGGCTCGGCTGCTGAGGCACCCAGCGGGGCCGGAGCTGCTCTGCGGGCCCCAGCGAGCTGCGGCAGCCCGGGGGGCCTCAGGGGGGCTGAGACCGGGGGCTGCCGCGTCCCGTCCCGTCCCCCCGCCCCGGACCCCGCTCCCCTCAGCGAGGCTCCTCACTCCTGAGGTCGCGGAACGACATCGCCGGGGCAGCCCACGGGCCTCCGCCTGCCGCCGCCGCACTAGGCCGCGCCGCTCGTCTCTATGGCAACCCCCCTACGGCGCAGCGGCCGGGCCAAACTCCTGCGGAAAGCGAAGCGCCGTGGCGGCGGGTCAGGCGCTGGGCTCCGGTCCCTCCCGGGCCGGGGCGGCGAAAGCGAGCGGCTCCGTGGGGCGCCCGGCCTCCCCTTCGCTCCGCAGGGTGGTGGGGCCCGCTGGCGAGATGGCTGCCCCTGAGGGGCAGGCTGTCCCCACGGGCCGACCTGCCTGTCATGGCTGTTCCCTGTGCGCGGGCTCCGAGGCTCCACAGCTCACCAGCCGCCCACCAGCGCTGTGCCTGAGGTGACACCCAGCCGGGACAGGAGCTTCGCTGAGCCTGTTTTAAATGTGTTATTCAGGGAGCGGAGGCTCAGAGCCATCATCGGTTATTTTCAGGGAAGACCCAAAAGTACCTGCGCCACGTGAAGCCGCGGCTGCTGTGGCGTGAGGAGGCGGCCGCGCTCCCCCACGGGACGCCACAGCGGGCGCCGGGGACGTGGAACCCCACGTCCTCCCTTCGCCCGAGCGGACACAAACCCACCGCTGCCGCACCCCCGGGAGCCGAGTCCCCGGCTCTCGGTCCTGTTGGAGCCAGCGCATCCGCCTTCCACCCGCTCTGCAGGGGAGGACTCCGGTCTCCCCGAGGACAGGGGCCCGGCGTGCAGCTCCGCCCGGGGGCTGGAGCGTCGCAGGGCTGAGCGGAGGACGAGGACCAGCGGGAAGGCAGGCGGGAACACCTTCCTCTCTACGGTCACGCATTTCTGATGGGCATCCAGGGTGCCGCAGCCACGCAGACACGACTGCGGTACGTGGAGCACTCGCTGAAATGCACAAGCAGCCCAGACTGCACATGGCTGCCCGGCGGCAGAGCCAGACCNCAGGATTTGAGGTGCAGCCTCACTGTGCATTCATTGTCCATCCCCACAGACACCCACAGAAACCAGTGTCCCCGGGCCAGCCAACACAGCTTCTTGCCGCCTCTCGGCTGCGACCCACAACTGACACTGACTGATCCTGTCAGCAGTTTCATAACAAACTTCTTAACGGCTCTTGGTGTCCTGAGTTTGCCCCTACAGACATAACCAACAGCAGTTTTCATGTTGATGCATCAAGTAAGAACAGTATGACAGCTCCTCCGCTAACACTTGGTGGTTTCAGATGTTCCTGAAGGAACAGGAGCTCTGACCAGAAGACTGCAGAAACACCGGACAGAGCGGCCACAGCTCTTAGTGACAGGGTCATCAATATCGCAGGGTGGAATGAGTTGAAAATAATCTAGATGTCAGGCTGATCTATGGATGTCTCAGGATATTTTGCGGAGCAGTCGGCAGTTTTCCACTTCTAACTGCCCAAGACGTGCACACATGGGCTTTTATGGAGCAGTACCATATCCACATGATTGAAAAAGTAATCAAAAGCAAGGAAATAGCAATAAATCCTAGAAAGAATAAATATTGAACCAAAGTAGTTACATTAGAAAATAGGAGACATGATTAGAGGCTGGGTTTCTTATGCCAGAAAGCCATGAGATAGCAAACCTTAAATAATTCACGAGTGTATCAGCCATCCACTAACTTGGGCAGGGGAAACAGGGAAGGAAGGAAACATTCCCCTGCTCCACTGCTGTGTTACATTGACTAGCAGGCAAAAGGCAGGTGGAATGAAACATGTGGGGGAAAGCCAAAGCTGTAAAATAAATGAAATAAATTGACAGTGTAGTGCTTACTTCAGCTCTTCACTCTGTATAAATATCAGTAATATTTATATATTAATACTAGGCAGCGCAAATGTGCCGCTGGAGATGGATGGATGTAGCTTTGAACTAAATAGGGGCCCAAAGAGGAGCAAACTGCAGCCGTATAACCATGGCAGGAGCTCACACCACATCCACGAGGGCTGAGCCTTTCTCCCTGCTGCCTTCCCACCTCTAGAAACCCACACCCAAAGGAAAAAATGCTACACATCTCTACTTATTCCCTAGGCATGTGAACTAACCTCCACGGAAACAGCTCCCCATTCCACAGCCCAGTGCACACTTCTGAGGGATGTTTTTTTCCCCCCTTCATCACTACAAAAGCTGGAAATTTTGTTGGAAAGGAAAGAAAATCTAAAATTTTGGCGCAGTTTTCTGTGGCTGAGCTATCAGATGACATTGCGGCTTCTGAGTACAGATGGTAATACCTTCACTGCACATCTGCAGTGCCTGGTCTCCGTCCAAACCTCTAATTTCGTTTAGATGAAATTTCATTTCTTTAGGGCTGTAGGAAGGCACAACTGCTGCTGGGGGCCTGGTAGAGGTGTAGGAGGAACCCAGCCGGGGGGGTGAACACCGTCCAAGCGATGTGTAAGCATCCAGCAGCACTGGCTGCCATGCAGGCTGGTTTCTAGCAGAAGACGGTGACCCCACCTTGCAGCCTGAACCCGCCAGCGATAAGGAATTAGCAGCCCCTGCAGTGACCAGCTTTGCTCTGAAATGCAGCTGGGATGACAGAAGAGATCATTAGCAACAGCTATTATTTAACACCTCATGGAAAATAATATCCTTCTCTGTTTCATATGCTGTGCATGTGAATTTTGGGGCTCCCCCAATCACTTTAGGGCTGACAAGCACTAAGCATGCTGCAGGTGGGGCCAGGCAAACCCCCCCACCATCATCTCATCCTATTTTTTGCCTCCATTCTGGTTTCAGGACTCTGCCAACACCTTTTACCCTCTCTCTCTGGCTCCCACCCATCCCCAAACACACCACTGAAGTCGAGTCATCCTTTGGCTCGTGAGCATCCATTAATCAAAGATTTCACTGAGAAAACATTGACCTGGGCAGCTGAACATTATTGATCCAGGCTACATGCCGTCGGGTCCCTTTTGGCTGCTGCAAGTGTAGGTAGCACAGTGTGCTTTTAAATAGTCCATCATTCAAATATCCCGTCAGCCTGATGTCTCTGTGTCAGCTCCCAATTTAGCAAGAACAGTGTCCGAGTTTGCCGTGCACGGCCTCTCCGTGCACTGGGAGAGCCTCGGTGTCTGGACCAAGGCAGGAGATGAGCTCTGCAATCAAAGAAATATGGGAAGCAAAAGCCAGCTCACTGCAAGGATGGCTACACCTCGTGGCACCCCACCGGTCTCCTCTGCTTCTTTGTAAGAGCTGTTTTCACAGCCCCTGGGGAGAAAGAACAATTTGGCCACATCTGCCCATAAAGGATCCCCCGCCTCCATTTATGGAGCTAAAACATATAACCTCCATATATATTTTTTGCTGCTTCACCCCATTATTGCCATTTTAGGACCAGAGAAATAAATCTTATTATTTGCCAGTTGAGACCCCTTTCCTCGCTGTGTTCACCAAACACTCTTTACATCTAAAACAGCGTTATCGATCTCACGGTCAGAGTCTCCTGGCTGTCAGCCAGCGTTTTTTCATTTCTCCCCGTCTCATCTCAGCGGCGCTGGTTGCACCCTTCAGCAGCTGCTCCCCGTCTTGGGCTGTGCGCGACCCCATCCCTTCAGGACATCCCCCCGCTATCTGTCCAGTTCTCAACATATAAATAATCAGCTCTATTAATCTTTCCCTGTGTCATTCTTTCAACCGCCTGAACTCTCGTTGCCATCTTCTTGCAGATGAAGGCTTCTTTTTTATTGGGCAATATATATATTTTTATTTTTAGTGCTCTAGTGCTCTTTCCCCGGCTTGTTTTTTATGGCAGCTCTTGGCATTGAAGTTGCTATCACATGTTTTTAAGTCAAATTCTCACATTATAGAACCTGGCAGATTGTTCTAAAACGTTTTTTTCCTCTGGTAACAAGGAATAATGCTTCGTGGAGAGCTGTTGTTTCGTGCTATTACCATGGGGCAAACTTACTTGGAATCAGGCTGACCCGGACCACGCTCACCGAGGGTCCGTGCTCGGGGATGTAGCAGGCGGACGAGTGCCATGGGCCAGTTGTGAAGACAGGACCTGTTCCAGCTCATAGACAGCCCCAAGGAGCAGCTGTGGCGTCTCTGCCAGATAATTGGAAAGAAAATTTTTTAAAATGCCTTAAAAACTAGAAAGAAACTGTGTACAGTGGCCGGGCGAGCTGTGCTGGCGGGGAGTTTGGGAAGAAGGAGTGCAAGGGCAGGTAGTGGCATCGCGACTGCAGCCAAAACACCTTCCCAGGGCCAGGCTGAACCACAGGAGCAGGAGGAAAACCGCATCCACGCCGCCTGCTCGGACACTCATCTGTGCCCCTGCTTCTGCTGCTGCCTCCAGCCATGGCTCTGCTGTACTCATGTCGCAAATAAACTGTCCTTCTTCCCCCTCTCCCGTCTCCTGGTTTCCTGTGTCTTAGGAGAGCAGCTGTGTTTGATTTCACTCTCAAAGATGCAGAATCACCCAGTTTCTAACAGGACCACACAACAGGGCAGATAACCAGGCTTTTCTGAGCCTGGGCTTTGTCCCCAAGCCAGTGTCACAGGCACGAGGTTGCCCAGCGCTCCTGGGTCGGGCTGCACGCCGGTTCCTGCTGGGCTACTTGAACAGCTTGTACCCCTGGTATCTGTCTAGAAATCCACACGTCTAAAACCAAAAAAGAGCTTTTTCTAGCTAAAACAAGCGTCTGGCAGCCTGAGCGCAGCTCCTGCTGCCCTGGGGCTGGGGAAAGCTGTGCCGGAGGGAGGTCTGGCCAGCAGACGGGAGCTCCTGGCATGCTCAAACCTCTCTCCAGCAGCACCCGAGTCCCCTCATTTGCCAGTGCCCTTCTGTAAAATGACATGCAAAGCAAAGAAAAAGAGCTTCAGGATTTTCCTGCTCTTTTTCTGATGCTGTCTTACCTGGTTATTCTCACACTGCAAATTCAGTCCTCGATCCCAGGAATGGCAGGACTGTAGCTCTTGACATGGCCAGGACATAATGTGCTGTTGAAAATATGATCAAGTGAGAAAGCAAGTCATTTTTACTCTGATTTCTCTAATGTTTTTTAAATCAGGAATAAAAGAATCAAGCTGATCAGGCATTCTTCAGATTCCTCAAGCACAAAATAACGAAACACTCATCTGTGCCCTCCCTGTTGGGAAGAAGGGGTAAAAGGGCTCAAGCTTCTTTTGCATCCCAGGAGACTCTCGTGTGAAGTCACTGTACACTTCAATATACTCTAAGTTACCTTTCACTGGGAAAAAAAAATGAGGATGTGGTCATCTCGATGGTGGAGAAAAGAAAACATGTTTCTGCTGGGTTGTTTCCCAAGCTACCCGTTAGATAAATGCTGCAGGAGGGTATTAGCTTTACAAATAAACCCTTTATAGCTTGAGAGACCGGGAAGGGAGTCTGCCAGAGTAATTTGCTCACAGAGGGGCGAATAGAAAAGGCAAGGTAGGAAATGATGAGGTTTTCATTTGGCTGGTATATGGAAGTGTCATACAGACACTTCATGATCAGTTTTTTGCATCCACTTTCTGCTTTTACTTGCAAGTTGGGCATCAATTTTTGCTCCTTTAATCACAGCCTCCCCCGTTTCCCTGCTGGGGCACATTAATTTTCACCTAAAGGCTGTTTTCAACCCTGGGCTGCAACATTTGCTGTCCCCATCCACACGATCCGAGGTTTCTGTTTGCTGCCGAGGGCTGGCTCAGCTTGTAAACTCCTTGGTGTTGGCGTGGAAAAGAGTTTCATGAGCAGACTTGTTCCTTCCCACTTTATTCAACATTAACCTCGTCACTGCAGAAGCGAGGAAGGGAAGGTAAGCACTACTGGGAGGAGGGGAAACAGCTGGGCATCGCCGGTGGAAGGTGAAGTGCTATTTGTGCCGAGGAGCCCGGGGAAATCTGGAGCCTTTGTGTCTGGGGAAGGAAAATATCCAGGAATGTCACGTTCCCCGTAATTACATTGCAGAGCAGCTCCCTCTCTGTTCATGCGCTGGCGTTAGAGAAGAGCTGGGAGAGCAGAGTGCGGTACCCAGGATAAGCAGCAGCCCATGTATCAAGCAGAAGGGGTAATAAATCAACAGTCTCCGTTTGATCACTCAGCAGATAAGCCAGAGAAGCTACTTAGAATGAAGAAACATCCCCAAGCAAGTAGATTTCCAGATCTATCTCAGAGTTTGGCTGACAGGTCAGGAGCGGAGAGACTGGGTTCTCATTTATATGCAGTGAAGAACAAGATGATATTTCCACTCTCCATTAGCTCCCTCCAAAGCGGAGTGCCATTTGGCCTGCCTGAAGCCAGCACTAAGTGCTGATTTCCCAGAATCTGCCTAATTTCGGGGTGTCCAATTTAAGATGGCATGGCACAGCTTGATTTATAGACAACATGGCACTCCCCGTGTCCCTGGGAGCTGAAAGTCCAGATCATCTTCACTACAAGGCAAAGGGATCCAAAAAATCATCGTTTTCTCATGAAAAGTTTTGGTGTGTTTTTCCACAACACCAATATTTTGGCTCTTGACCCACCTGGAGGGAAGGGTACGGAGAACAACCGGCCAAGGTGACAAGGAGAAAGAGTCAACGTAGGCTCGGAAGGACGCTATCACCAGTTACCCAATTTGCCCTCTTTGATGAGGATCACCAAGCAAAACGCTGCTTTCGCAGGTGAGGGGTACAAGCCTGGCACAGCACAAGGGTGAAGCCAGCCCTCCTGGGCAAGGTCCTCTCCTCCAGGCTCTGGTCTTGGCACAGCTACGTTATTTAACTAATTGCAATCATCGTTTGGGCACCGCCATCAAAACTAAGGACACAGATGAGTGGAAATGAGAGCTCTTCCAGGATTATCCCAAATAATCCTTACCTGCAGAGGTGCCACCTTTGCCCAGTTTTCACCCCAAGCATGGCTTTCCATCCTCCCCTGTTGCTATCAGGGTGCTGCTTTCTGGCAGCAGCTGGTGGGATCATGGAGGTCTGGGCCCTCAGCCCCCACCAGGCAGCCGGGGTGGGCTTGGGGACCACTGTGGCCGGGGAAACCACGTCACGGGGAGCCCAGTGGATGCTCAGCCAGCAGCGGGGCAGCAGGAGCCCTGCCGACAGCCACGGTGGGATGGGGATGTCCTCTGAAAAAGAGAGAGGAAGAGCCCAAAAGGAAACACAGAAATAATATTAGCATTGAAACAGCGAGCAGCTGCTTCAGCGCACAACGTTTTATGCTGCCAGGAGAAGAAACAGCTTGCTTAAAAACCTGTTAGATTTATCAAACTGCAATGAAAGTCCTGAAGTGCTGGGAGCTGGGTTTGTCTTCTGTTCCCATCTCTGCTTCGGTGTGAGACCATCATCGGCTGAAACAGCCTCTGCGTGAGCCCCGGCTCGCGAGGGGAGTTGGGCTTTTGGATAAATAGTCCTTGGGGCTGAGCTAGCCCGGCAATTTTATGTCCCTGTGCTGGCAGAAACGGGGATCTCAGCAGCAGAATTAAGTGTTGCTCTGTTAAAAGGTGAGGGCAACCGGTTTGTGTTCAATACGTCTAAAAAGTGGTTTGTGACAAGGAAATGCTTGGAGGGGCTTCAGGCAGGGGCTGGGGCGCAGCCAGAGTCGTGCAAGAGGAAGCGGGAGATCACTGGGGTGGCACTGGGCACAGCCGGGGTGGCAGAAGATTTTGCGACCCAAGTAACCCCTTTACGGGTGGGTGACAGAGCCCGGGGAGGGGCTGGCACTGCCCAGTCCTCCCGCGGGACCCTGGCTCTCCGCAAAGCCGAGGGGATCCCAGCATCCAGCTTCCTCGCCCGGCGGGAACCCCAGCCAGACACGATCGCGAGGAGAAGACAAGCAATAGAAGGGACGTGCCTCAACTGGAAATAACCTTTCTTGAAACTACCTTCTTCTATTGCAAAAATACACTCAACTGTGAAATTGAGCCTAGAGGAAGCTGTTCTTCCTAGATGAATTCGGCATCGCTCCCAGCAGCGTCTGCGCTGCGGCTGTGTCAACTGCCTCTGTCTGGAGCATACCGTGGATGTAGGCAGACCCTATAACCTCTCTGCTGTTGAAGCAAAAGCTATTGCGCTGCAGATATTACGGGATTTGGGGAATTATTATTCCCCTCTCAGTCAGGTAACGAGGTTCTCTGGCTCCCTGGGCAAGAGATAGATTGTATTCTCTGCGGGCTGGGTGCCTTCGTCGGCCGTTAAGATCTCTGGTCACATCAGAAAAAAAACCTCATAATGAGGATGTCTGTGCCTCTTTATGAGCAGAGGTGATATGTACATCTAGAAATCTCTCTTTACTGGCGCCCCAGAAAATATATCACCTTGCCAGCAAACCCAGGACCCAGCTTCAGGTTTCATTAACTAAAAAGAAAAGTGAATACCCCTCAAAAGCTAGTCCAAAACCTATTGAATCACAGGAGGGTGGCCTCTAGGGTGGGAAAGCTGCAGGGCAGGAGTCTGGGGTCACACCTGCCTGCCCCTCGTCGGCAGACGGGTTTGCTAACGCCCCATCACTACCCGTGGGTGCTCCGCTGCGTGCAGCACCCTCCGAGCGAGTCGTGCAAGCAATGAGGTGATGCCCAGCAGAAAGGAGCCCACCCAGTATCTGAGAGCTAAAAATCTTCTCTGTTCTTCTATGGGGAAGCAAAGCTCCTTGAAGACAGAAATTGCCGAGGCAGAAGGCGTGGAGTCCATGCTGCAGCTCCTGGAGAGCTTCCCTGCAACAGCAGAAATGGGAGCAAGCGGGGAAGGAGCAATAACTGGGGGACTGCGCAGCCTCGACTTTTTGTACCGATTGATTGGCCTTTCTATCATCAGAAGGGAAGTCACACACAAGCAGCCCTGGATAACACGTAAAAATCCAAGGGGCTGTTTTCAGCCCAGCTCACAGCATCTGTTGATATCTTTAGATACACACAACCCCAAAACCACACATTTTTGTGAAGATTTTGTACGTGCACAGAAATCTGATACCAGAAAGAGCCCAGAACAACAGCGTGTGCCGAGCTGCCCAGGCTCTTCGTGTTTGAGCCTGAAAGGAGAGCTGTATTTGAGCAGAGGAGCCACCGCCCTGCAAACAGCAAGGGAAGAGGGGGCAGCAAACAGCAGCTGCTCCACTAACCCCAGGGTGCAGCCCAGCCTGCCAGCTAATTAGGAGGTGGATGCAGTAACACATGCAAGGAACTGCTCAGAAGGGGAGAAAACCAGCAAGTCGCTTTCTTACTTCATTATCCCCAAAGAAGGGAGTTTTCCCAGCAAGCTGAAGTTGAACAGCCGGGCGTGCTGCGACACAGCGCCAGGCCCGGCAGGCTGCAGCCTCGTGGACCTGCAGGATTTGGGCAATTCCCGCAGAGGGATGCTGGAGGAGAGACATCCTGCACCTCAACCGGTAGCTGGGCTTCCAGGGTCCATCAGTCCCACCTTGAGTGACGTGCCCCACGACACAACGCAGCATGTACAGGCTCAGTGCCTCTGTTTCCCCAGCTGTAAGCTACATTACATATCACAAGTGGGGTTGGCAGCCTCACGTTATGTTTTTAAAGCCCTTTCAGATCTGCTGGAAAAAAGGAAACACAGAGCACACCTCTCACCCTGCACGTCCAGTGACTTGAACACTTTGCTGAGCATAAAAGAGTCATGCAAATTACAGTCCTGGGTAAAAATACATTTTCTTCCATCACACTATACCATAAGGTGGCAAAGACACGACACCTGGGACAGCTGGAAGGCTGGGGAGGACCCAGAACACATTTGCAAGACAAGGCAGCTTCGTAAGCCCCTAGTTATTTGTCTGTTTTGCAAAATAGGATGTCAATGCTGTAGAAAATATCTCTTGTCCTCAAACCAGCTGAGGGCCAGCACCACTTCTGGGGCACGCACAAGTTACCCTGCCGCAGCAGCCCACCTTTGCTCCTCTGCTCGCGTAGGGGGGCTTCGGAGATGCTCACGGGCTGGGGGCAGCCAGGCAGCACTGAGCTGCTATTCCTGAGAGCAACAGCAAATGTGCATTTTGGCAAGTAATTAAGAAGATATTCCAGGCTGCCCAGCTTCCCCTTAAACATTTTGGAAAACAACCTGCCCCCTGATCTAGCAGAGCATTGCCTTAACCCTGCAGAGCACATAAATAGTTGGTGGGAGGCTCTACTGAAGGTGCCTTTAAGAGATTACACCTGGGCTTAGCCCAGACCCTACCCAGCTTAATGCCAATTAAGCTTAATGACATTTAGCAGTGATTTCACCTGGAGTGGGGTCAGTAGGGGTGGAGGTGGGAGACAGGTCATTGCCATGCCCAGGACCAGTGGTGGCTGCAGGGGACAGTCCCTGGCAGAGCCACCGCTGCCAGGAGCACAGCTTTGGTCTCCTGCCCATCCCCAAGCCCCACAGGTACCGTGGTGGCCACTGGTCTGCAAAACACGCCACAGGTGCTGGCTCGTCCGTAGCCGAGGGGCTCCTGGGAGATGGCGGGAGGTGGGGTGGGATGGGGCCATGTCCACNGGTGCTGGCTCGTCCGTAGCCGAGATGGCAGGAGGTGGGGTGGAATGAGGCCATGTCCATGTGTCCCCAGGTGTGCCCAGCTCCCAGGACTGGTGGGGAAAGGTGTCTCACTGGGGCTGACGGCTGCCCTGAGTTGGCGTTTCTCCCTCTTGGGAAATGCCAGAAATCATCACTTTTCACCCCAACTGGGTGAAAAGGTGAAATAACATCGTTCGGGAGTATACAAAAACATGAGTGCTAAGGTGTTTGGAAGAAAAACACACAGACATAGTATTTGTAGAGTGCTTTGAACCACGTGCTTCTCCAAGAGGACTGCCAGTGCATTCCTGCTATCGTCAGTTTATTACTGGTGTCCTGGCAGAGGCAGGAATTCCTGCCGCGAGCACCACGGCCCCGCAGCGCAGGTATCCGGCGTCACCGGCTGCCTTTTTAACAGCTGGACCCGGCCTGTATCAACAGCAACTGGAAAAAGAAATCAGAAAAAGCCAGATGATGATGTGAACACAAGTCTGTGGAGAGATCAGAAACCAGTCCAAGCTGCCGGTCAGAGGAGAGGGTCTGGGAGAGCTGTGATCAGAGGGAGGCCAGCCGCTGCCGCTTCCACTTCACCCACGTTGTCTCAGCTACTCCGAAACACGTTTTCCTGCACTGGCTGAAGAATTTGCATTTGATTTAAAATTGGTTCATTGAGAGAAAACTTCTGGGTTTGCCTTCCCTGTGTTTCAGCGGGACAAAAGTGAAACTCAGGGGGAGCGGACCCAGAGCCAAATGATTTCTGATGTTTCAGAAAACAGCCTGGGCCTCTGCTGGTGCTGGAGCTCTTTGCAATTCGGCCACGAAGGCACGCGAAGCCTCCCAAGAGGAGCGCAGCGATGGGGAGCCTGTGGTTTTGCAGACCATGGAGACCCGGCAGATCCAGGCATGACGGAGGGAGAGGTTTTTCAGAGGTTGGGTCCAGCCATCGGTGGAAGAAGCAGCAGTAGTGCAGGACGCTGGGTAAAAACCTGGCTGGACGGCCGAACCCAGAGAGTTGTGGTCAAGGGAGTTAAATCCAGTTGGCGACCGGTCACGAGCAGTTTTGGGGCCAGTCCTGTTCAATATCTTTATCAACGATCTGGATGAGGGGATCGAGTGCTCCCTCAGTAAGTTTGCAGACGACACCAGGCTGGGCGGGAGTGTTGATCTGCTGGAGGGCAGGAGGCTCTGCAGAGGGACCTGGACAGGCTGGATCGATGGGCCGAGGCCAATGTATGAGGTTCAACAAGGCCAAGTGCCGGGTCCTGCACTTGGGCCACAACAACCCCAGGCACCGCTCCAGGCTTGGGGCAGAGCGGCTGGAAAGTGCCCAGAGGAGAAGGACCTGGGGGGCTGGTCGACAGCGGCTGAACACGAGCCGGCAGCGTGCCCAGGTGGCCAAGAAGGCCAACGGCATCCTGGCCTGTATCAGCACTGGTGTGGCCAGCAGGAGCAGGGAGGGGATCGTGCCCCTGTACTGGGCACTGGGGAGGCCGCACCTCGAATCCTGGGTTCAGTTTTGGGCCCCTCACGACAAGAAGGACATTGAGGGGCTGGAGCGTGTCCAGAGAAGGGCAACGGAGCTGGGGAAGGGCCTGGAGCACAAGTCTGATGAGGAGCGGCTGAGGGAACTGGGGGTGTTCAGCCTGGAGAAGAGGAGGCTGAGGGGAGACCTCATCGCGCTCTGCAACTGCCTGAAGGGAGGTTGGAGCGAGGTGGGGGTCGGTCTCTTCTCCCAAGTAACAGCGATAGGACGAGAGGAAACGGCCTCAAGTTGTGCCAGGGGAGGTTTAGGTTGGACATTAGGAAAAAATTCTTTCCTGAAAGAGTGGTCAGGCCTTGGCACAGGCTGCCCAGGGCAGTGGTGGAGTCCCCATCCCTGGAGGGATTTAAAAGACGTGTAGATGAGGCGCTTGGGAACATGGTTTAGTGGGCATGGGGGGGTTGGGTTGATGGTTGGACTCGATGACCTTAGAGGTCTTTTCCAACCTTAGTGATTCTGTGATTCTATGACATCCCTACACGAGCATCACCACCATCTCCTCCAGCCAGGCTGAGCCCCTCCAACCATCGCTCGCGGCTGATGGGGATGACAAGCAGTGGGGTGCAGGGATGCCTTGGTGTCAAAAGGCGAGCGAAAAAGCGGGGCAGGACATGCTGGCAGGGGGGACAGTCCTACTCCAGACCCAGCTGTAGCTGCCCCGCCGGGGGCAGAGCAGGGTTTAGCTGGTGAGACACGGCCACAGCAGCCCCGGCAAACCCCACCTGCAGCGGCCACCGTTAAATCCTTCTTTCCTGGCACTGCCCCGAGGATGAGAAAAATGCTGCCCCTTGCTCAAAGTGGAGGGCAAAGGGATTTATATTTTTTCCAAAGGGATTTTTCCAGTCTCCTTCAAGGTTGTGTTTCACCTTTGGAAAGTCATCTGCATTTCTAGCCCCGGGGCTGTAAATGCAGCTGGGTGCAGAGCAAAGCACAGCTCCAGCCCCAGCCCCTCGTACATCACACCCACGCAGGAAGGTGTCGACCGCCCTTATTTCCCCGCTGGCGGGTGAAAAGGAGATGCTGCTTCCCCGGGGCGTGGCTGCACCGCCGGTCTGGCCAGGGAGAGGAGGCAGGCAAGTGATATATTGGGTGCAATTCTGCTTAAGTAGGTGGTGACAGAAGAAGTTGCAACCAGGCTTCTAATAGACAGGAAGGAAATAAAGGATGCAGCCTCTTATCTGCTTCTTGAATTCCCGATGCCGAGGGTATAGCGACCCTGACATGGGATATGGATGCTGCGCTGCCTGCCAAGGCTTTACATATGGAGGAGGGCAAGGCGTGCCTTTCAGCAGAGGACGGGTACAAAGAGTCCAGCTCTGGGGCAGGATGTGAATATAGATGATTTCCAGAGAAGTTCTTGATCTTATCTTTAAACCTTCCTGCTTGAATAAGGCGAGAAACACAACGGAAACTAAAGGGACTTGGTCAGCTTTGCATACAGACCCGGCAACCTGCGCGCCCGGGGGCTTTCTAGAAGGACGGCATCTGCTGAGGGTTTCTCTGAGTAAGTGCCAAATTCAATAGTGCCTTTATGAGCTGGGAACAGTCATTTATCAGGAGCATGTGGCAACGCTGCGCTGAAGCACCGGTTTGGAAGTGACCTTTGCTGCGAAACAGTGTGGATGGAGTGGGATCCCTGGGCTGTTGCTGCCCAAGGGGATGGAAACGGGATGGAAATAGGGTGGAAATGGGGTGGAAATGCTGTGTAAAACCCCAAGCTCAAAGCTTCAGGTCCCATATGCACCCTGCAAGGTGCTGGATTGGGGCACCCTCCAAGGCATCTCTTAGGACTTGACTTGCAAGCTTCTTTCTTCCCTACTCAAAAGAGCATCTCTCCCTGTCCCTCCAAAGTCCTTTGTCCCCCGGTATCTCTTGAAACCAGCGTTTGTTGGGAATAAATGTCCAAGCAGCTGATTCTCCACAAAATCCCCTAACTGGTCATAAATGGGTGGGATGGCCGCGGTGTTTGGCTGATTTCTGGCTATGGACAGATTGACATATTATCAATCTCTTTATAATCATATTGTAACAAAGACTGTAGCCATCAGGCAAATGCTCAAGTGTATAATATAGTATTAAACATTATATTTCTCATGGTCTTTGCAGGAATAAACTCCAAAGCAGCAAATCTCCCAGAGGTGAGGTGTGACGGTCCAGCCCCATGGTGATGCCCTTGCTGGCTGGGGTGACTCGATGTCTCCTACAAGGTAATTGGGCTGTTGCTCTGTGTCAGAGAGGTCAGACCCACCCAAAGGGGAAGCGCTCTGTGGCTGGGCAAAGCTCGTTTCTCTCCTGCATCAGAGAGATTCAAGCAAGAAACAGCTTTTGCTTGGATGCAGGCAGCAGCTTCTGAAAAGAGCAAACCCCAGGGCAAGCGCTCCACGCTTGCGTGGGTCTGCCTCTGCATCTCGTCGGGCTGCACTTGTGCAGTATCTTTAATAGCACCGTCTGCTGATATTAAAAATACTTTGTTTTTTAGTATATACAAAAGCCTTCGGTGCACCTGAGCTTACAGCAGCCTCCCAAGTCCAGCAGCAAGCGGTGCAGAATGGATCAGCTGCAACGAGTAATGTCCCTCCTCACGAGGGTTCGTGGGCATCCACATGCTGATGAATTTCTCTGCCTGGTAACGGTCCGGCAGGCTTTTCTGAGAAGTTCACTGAATAATTGCAAGTCAGGATGCGTTGATTAGCATTTCTGTTCTGCGAATTCTGTATGGGAAGCAAAGCGGCATGATTAACAAAGTCTACAATAATACACACGTATGAATTTCCCCATCAATAACGGCTAGATAAAATGAAACCTGCTTTCAGGATGTGTTTCTGCTGGTAAGCCTGGTAACGACCAGTCCCTGGAGAAAGGGATTTAGCCCTGCGTGGTTGTCTGGTTCAGCATCTAGCCCATGGTGACACTGGTGCTGGGGGATGCTCTCCTCCTCCTGAGCACCCCTGCAGCTCTCGGGTTGTTCAAGAGGCACCAACACCTTCAATGCATGAGACTATGCAGGGCAGTTTTCCCATCTCTAACAGCAAACCCTGCCTCTAACACATACATTTATCAACCGTGTCGCCTTGGTGACAGCTGGGCAGCACCGCCAGCATCCCAAAACCCGTCCCAGCAGGACAGCAGCTGTTGGAGAGTGGGTTGGTGGTGGTCTTATAGGGGTCTTACCCCTTGCGCAAGGAATTGGGAAGGTGTTTTAAGCAGCTGTGCCTCTTGCAGAGCTGCTGGGGCCTGGCGATGCTTGGACCTAGATGCTGTCCCTGTCCCCATGGTCAGGATGTGGCCCCGGCTGAGCCACAAGCTCTGCAGTCGCTATGGAGACCCTGCCTGAGATGCATCAATATGGAGAAGAACAGCTTGTTCCTCACGTCCCCATTCAAAGGACCAGCGAGCAAATCCCCTCCAGATGGACCCTCCGCCCCGGCGCGGTCCCCGCCGACCCCGCAGAGCCCAAAGGGCTCTGCGGGGTCGGCGGGGACCGCGCCGGGCGATGATGCCGGGAGATTTGTGGTCCCTCTCTGGGGAATTGCAGCTCCAGCTCATGCACCTGCATGGATGAGCCCAGGCCATGGTCCTGCTGGCATCAGATGGGTCCATGCAAGGACACAGGAAGGTCTACGGGGCTGCGTGGCAAAGGGGACAGGGACATGGCTGGAAGCATCTTCCATAGGTGCTCCAGGACCATATTATGGCTGTGTGGGGCAGGATGTGACCCTGGGAGAGCCAGCACCGGCTCCGGCCCCATGGCAGGGTGCCATACAGGAGCAGCAAGAGGAGCCGCTTCACACAATTTGCCCTTCACACAATTTAGGACTCTTAGACAAGAGTCCTGATCCCTTCAGGAGACCTTATACAGGAGCTTTCTGACCCACTGAGCATCCTCCTTGCTCCATGTCCATTTGCAGCAGAGGACGAGCACAGCAGCCGAGGTGCTGCCTCCCCACTTTCCCCATCCGCACTAAAGCCACCACATGGCTCACCCCACAGAGAGAGGGGCAAAGCCAGGACACGGCCAGCCGCAGCCCGGCGAGCGATGCCCGAGTGATGCCTGCCCCGGGGGAACATATAGAATGGGAGGTGGAGGAGAAAAGAAAATTGCTTCTTTACCTGGAGCGACAAGGAAGAGGAGCCAGGCTGCAAGCGGCAGCGTGGCAGCAGCTACCCGGGGCAGGGCGAGCCGGGGGAAACCATCTGGAGTTCAATCTGCAAAATGAGCCACCGAGCTCCGGTGAGTCACGCTCAGCTGCCCACTGTAATGGGGAAAGAAAAATTCACAGCGAAAAAGCAAAGTTTAAGTGCCACCATCTGCAAGGGGCAGCCCCGGGCAGGCGGCACGGGTGGGATCAGGAAGGGCTCGGGTCCTCGTCCCTCTTCGTTTCCACAGGTGCTGCGGGAGATTCAAAATCTTCAGGCAAAGTCACTTTTCAGTGGCCATTTGGGAATTATATGCTTAGGCAAGAAAGACTAAGAAAAAGTCACTGGGGACAGCAAAAGTCACCCTGAGAAAAAGTTAACTGTCCACCAAGGAGGAAACCCACAAAATCTCCAGAGAAACTGCTTCAGCAGCATGGCTGGGGTGACATCTCCTCTCGTCCCCATCCCTCTCTGCTCCTCAGCCATCGTTAGGGGTACTGAGTGATGCCAACCGTTCTCCGTGTTGATAGTTGTTACGTCTTCTTCCAGCAAGGCTGTTACAGGGGGAGAACATCTCTGTCCGCACCAGCTAAAGCTGCCTGCAGGCACACATGGTTGTTTCTCATCACCCTTCCAAGGTTTCCTTGGTGGCCAGCCATGGCACTGGGCTGTGCCCCGTCCCGTGCGCTTGTGCAGAGAAACCCCATGGGAAACCCTCTTCTTTCGGGTTATCTGCTGTCTGGAGGCCTTAGAGATTTCGATCATAGTCCGTCTTCCATCTCCATCCTTGGGGGGTAAAGCCCTGAGCCAGGTCTGACCTTGGAGCTGACCCTGCTGTGACCGGGGCTGGACTAGAGACCCTCCGAGTCCCTCCTAGCCAGGATCACCCTACGATCCCATCATCTCCACCTCCAGCGGTGTTGCTCTGCCCTAATCTTGGTGGCGTCACTCCCGTGTGAGACCAGCTGCCTCCTGCCTCTGTTTCCCCACCTTGCTCCGAGGCTTGGGACAGCCAGACCTTCCCACGGCCCCCGTCCTTCAGCCAGACCTCGCCCACCGCCCATCTTCAGCGCCACGCACGGGCATCCTCCCGCAAGCTCTGCCAGCACCTCCTCGTCCCCGGTACCGGGATGGGGCTCCTGCCCCCCTGCCCTTCCTCAAGCCCCCGAGCAAGGACCCAGATGCATGAGTCTACCTCGAAATGTCCTGCAAAGGGTTAATACAGGTGCCGAGGGCTTTTCATTAGGAGTTACCAGTTCTGGAGCATTGATCAGCCCGGCTCCCTCAGCAGGAGCTGGCAGCTGTGTCCGAGGACTGGGCTACCTTCTGCCCATAACCTGCCGGGCTCACACCAGCCTCCTGCTGGGACTCAGGACCACATCAATCGGTGCTGATGGAAACATGGCCACCCTGGGTATCTCTCCAAAGCCCTCCCTCCCAGACTGATTTCTCAGACCCGTCGCTGCTGTCCCAGGCTCCTGGCAAGTTTTGGTGGGAGGAGGCTGCCTTCTGCCTGGGTACGAACAGACACAACCCCGGGGAATGCAGTAGCTGGGGGAGATGGCCCTGAAAGAGGGGGGACACGAGGGTCTGTGCCTGCACAGCCGGAGACTTCATCGCTCACAACTCTTGGACCCCCCAGCATGAGCCCTGCCCACCCTGGGAGGACACTAGGGGCGTCCCCAGCACCCTGGGGTCCCCCCAGAACCCTGGCCTGCTGGGGAGCCTGGCTGGGGGCCAGCAAGCGCAGCAGCATCCCGGCTGTCACCCTGGGAGCAGCGGGACAGGTTGGGGCTGTGTCACAGCCGAGGCCATGGCCACCGCACACCCAGGGACACGGACAAGCTCCCGCTGGAGAACTGGCTCCTGGCACGCGTGCGTTACGTGCTTCCTCATGCAGAGGCTGCTCGAATCCTGCCAGAAAATTGATTTATTCTCCCAGTCCCCTTAGAAACGCCCGAGAGGCGCGTTCCCTGCCGGCACCCACCAGGCAGCTTCCCGGCCTCGGGGACCCTCCGCGGTGCAGCAGCAGGTTGGTGGCTGAGCTGCGGCTCCCGACACCACCGTGACGGAGGACAGGCGGTGCCGAGCCTGATGGCGGGTTTGCAGGGGAGATGCAGCCCAGCATCACCCTAACACCTGCTTCCCAGTATGAACCAGCATCGCTGTGACCACACCAGTGCCCAGATGGGGTGCAGACAGCCACGCCTCTCTGATGCTCCCTCGGGGCCGCTCTCCAGCTCAGCTTCCCAAGCAGGAATTGCTGCAGGGGTGGAAGGAGCCGCTCCTCACCCCGCTGTGATGCTCAGAGGGGTGCAGGGGGCCTCAAACACCCTCCCCCCACTCGCCTCCCCTTCCCCAACGGGGCTTTGGGACCCTGCAGATGGACCCACAGCTCCCCCGGGGACCCTCCAGCATCAGGGACTCTCGGAGCAGGCACATCTGGCCAAAACCCACCCAGGCTCCACTCTTTAAATCTCAGGTGCATTATTCTTAGCTTTCCACCTGTACACGTTGAGCAGACTCACAAAACCGCTATAATCTGTTTATAAGCAAACGCATGGGGGGGAGAGGCCCCAGGAAGAGCCCGGTGTTGGCTTGTGCTGAGAAAAGCACCCGAGGGCTTGGTTTCCCCAAAACAGCGAAACATTGCCACGGGCTGCTCCGCTAACGGCTTATTTTTCACTTGGAAAAACCGGACACCGCTTGCTTTGCTAGAGCAACATGAAACTCCTCATCCATCTGAATCGCTGTATCTGCTCTGAGCCCGCCGGAATGGTTTTGGGCTAAACATCCCATTTTTGCAAAATAAATGTATTTTCTGATGTGTTCAGCCAGTTTTAGGGTAGACACCGGGCATCCCACTGCGGGGCAGGGCCAGCACCGGCCTCCTGGCACGCAGCGGCTCCAGGCGCTTTCGCCAGCGGTGGCGGAGGGAGGCACGGCNCCCCAGCCCCCCCTCACCCCCCCCGTCGGGGCTCGGCGCTGGCGGGAGGCGGCCCCGCCGCAGACGCCGCTGGCTCGCCGCCGCGCTCACCTCGCGGTGNCGGGACGCTGGAGGGGCTCCGCTGCCGGTCTTTGGGGGGTCCCCAGGGGCTTTCAGGGTGGGCTCAGCCGTCCTTTAAATCTCCTCCGCCTGCTCTGCTGATGGGAAAACCGCCTTCACCTGCCCTTCACCAGGCTGGACGCGAGCCCTGCCCAGCAGTGGGTCCGCACAGACCCGCTCCCTCCCACTGCGAGGACGTGGGGCAGCGTGACCAGGGCCACCGGGCTTGTCCCACGGTTTGTCCCTGCCCTTGTGGTTTCCTTGCTGTTGGGGCCGGGCGAGGGGTCACGGGCTGTGTCCCTGTGCCACATCCAGCATCATCCCCAGGACCACCCGCTCCTTGTCCCCAGGGGAGGGTGGCCCCCAGCAGCCCACCCTGCCTGCGCAGGGCTCTGCACGGCGAGGGGCTGCCACCATGCCAGCACCCCACAGCACCCAGCCCAGGGGACAGCCATCGGGATGCCAAACCTGGAAGGTGAAGGACCCCCACGACTCTCCCTGGGGCTGCGTGGGGGAGTTCTGGGGGAGACCGAGGGGGTCTGGACACATGTTCCCATCCCTGTGACCCACAGTTTTGATNCTGCGGAGCCGCCGCCGCGCAGGGTAAGCGGGCGGAGGGAGGCGGTGGCACAGCCCCGGCGGAGCGGGACCCCCGCGGGCACCGAGCGGGACCGGCCGGGGAGCCCCGGCGGGACAGGGACCGGGAGCACGGGTGGGCACAGACCGGGGGGTGTCCGTGCTGGGAGGGGGGGTCCCGGACTGGGGCCGTTCAGCCTGGAGCGATGGGGAGCCCCGGGGGGCCGGGGCCGTCTGTGCTGGCCGGGGAGCCCCGGGGGGGCCCGGGCCGCTTCTCCCCCCGGAGCCCCCGGGCTGGGCNATGTCATGCAACTGGGGACCCGCGGTGGGGCTGGACTTGGACCCTCATCCCCGTCCTCGTGTGATGCAACGAGGGGGGGTCTCCGTGGGGGCCGAGCCGGAGCTGGGCGGGGGCGGCAGCAGCGGCGCCCGGGACCCCCCGGGGCCCGTCGGGGCGGCCCGAGCCCCGGGAGGCGGTGCCGCCCCCCAGCCCCCCCTCACCCCCCCCGTCGGGGCTCGGCGCTGGCGGGAGGCGGCCCCGCCGCAGACGCCGCTGGCTCGCCGCCGCGCTCACCTCGCGGTGCCGGGGCTGCCGGTGATACCGGGGCTGCCGGTGATACCGGGGCTGCCGGCGCTGCCGGCGCTGCGGAGCCGCCGCCGCGCAGGGTAAGCGGGCGGAGGGAGGCGGTGGCACAGCCCCGGCGGAGCGGGACCCCCGTGGGCACCGAGCGGGACCGGCCGGGGAGCCCCGGCGGGACAGGGACCGGGAGCACGGGTGGGCACAGACCGGGGGGTGTCCGTGCTGGGAGGGGGGGTCCCGGACTGGGGCCGTTCAGCCTGGAGCGATGGGGAGCCCCGGGGGGCCGGGGCCGTCTGTGCTGGCCGGGGAGCCCCGGGGGGGCCCGGGCCGCTTCTCCCCCCGGAGCCCCCGGGCTGGGCTGTGCGGGGGGCTGCGGAGGGGGGCTCTGCCGGCAGGAATGGGGCCGGGAGGGGATGGGGCGCAGCTGGTTTGGGGGGTCCCATCCTGGCTGGCAGGCAGCAGGGCGGGGGGAGGCACCCAGGGGAGCCCCCGGAGAGGTGTCCTTGTCTTCCCCTGGGGTTGTCCCTGCAGCCCTGGCCCCTTCCCGGGGCTTGGTGGCAACAGGCCACCCATGGGGTGCCGGCCGCCTGCCGGGGTGAGCAGCGGTGGCACCGGGGCTGTCACATCGGTTACCGGGATGGCTTTTGCTCCCCTCTGACTTCAGCGTCAGGGCCCCCTCGCTTGCCAGTGGCCCGGGGGCTGGCAGCGGTGGCGTGGGAGCTGGCAAGGTCGGCCAAGAGGTGTGATCCAGTTATGCCCCCACTCCCGCCTGCTCTGCCTGATGCTCCCCAAGGTTTTGGGCTGCGACAGGGAGGTGACCCAGGGCTGTGGCAGCCCAGGACGTGCCTGTGGCTGGCACTCACTGCCCGGTTCTCCTCCGCTGCCTTGGGGAGCACGTCTCCTCGTCTGCACCAGCATGAGTGGCCGGCAGAGCCATGCCATCCTCTGTTCTCCACCTCTCGCCCCAGATCCAGGTCCCCAGCACAGCCTGCAGACGCACCCTGGCACTGGGAGCACTGGCTGCAGGCCGGCGGGGGCAGCTATGAGGGACGTGCTCGGGTCTGGGTGCTGGCGGAGCCTTGTCCATCTTGCCTGGATGTGCCTGTTCTCCTCCATGCCGGTAAGGGGCAAGCTGGGGCCGGCCCATGGGGCAGCAGGGTTGGCACCACCGGGCTTTGACCCAGAGCAAACAGCCTCGGTCCTGGCTTCGTCGCGTGTTCCTGCCTGTCTGGAGGAAGCCGGCACACAGCAGTTCGTCGGGAGGATGCAGGCAGCCGGCCTGGGGAGATGCCGGGTGCCGCGGCGGGGCGGGCCGGCCGGCACGGGCTCCGTGCCCTGGTGTGCAGCGGCCAGCCGGGGGCCCTGACCCAGCTCTGGGCTTGCAGCATGGCGAGGCCAAGGTGCTGGAGAAGACCTTTGAGGAGTGGATGCGGTACCGTGACGAGTGCCTGAGGAGGATGGCGAGCGAGCCCTACCCGGCAGGTACCCGGCTGTGCCCGGCTCGGGGTCAGACATGGGGACACGCGGAGCCGGGTGGCGGCCGGGGCTGGGGCCGGGTTTTATCCCTCCTCCAGCATCCTGTGGTCTGTGGTGGGATGAGCCGCATCTCAGGTCGGACGCTCAGGGCTGGGGTGCCCCAGGGGGCCGAGGCTGGCCTGGGTGGTGGGGTTCGGGGTGATGCCAGCCGCCTTGGGGGTGCTGGCAGCTGGCTGGGGTGGCAGGGATGGATGCGGCCGTGCCGCCCAGCGTCTGACTGTCGGCTTTTCCCCCCCTTGCTGCTGTTGGAAGGGCTCTTCTGCAATCGGACATTCGACATGTACGCCTGCTGGCCTGACGGGAGCCCCGGCACCGCCGTCAACGTCTCCTGCCCCTTCTATCTGCCCTGGTTTGAGAAAGGTGATGATAACCTCTGCCGAGAGGGCTGAGCTGTGCTGGGGTGGGGAGGGGCTCTCGGGGTTTCCCCTCCTGCCCTCTGCCAGGGGGAGAGGGACCCACGAGCAGACCTGGGGGTAAGGGGACACGTGGAGCAGAGCCAGCTCGTGCTCCGTCCCGCCTGCCCTGGAAGAGGGTCTTTGGGGCTGAGCAGAGTCCGACCCATCGTCCCAGGAGAGGGGTCTGGGGGAGCCCGAGGGGAACGCGCCGGTGCTTCGTGTCCGCAGTGAAACACGGGCTGGTGAGCCGCAGGTGCGGCGCCGACGGGCAGTGGGTGACGGTGAACGACAGCCAGCCCTGGCGGGACTACTCGCAGTGCGAGGAGGAGATGGAGTCCACCGCCGAGGAGGTGGGATGCGCCGGCCCAGCCGCTGGGCAGGGACAGGCAGGGGCACCCCGGCCGCGCGGATGGGTGCTGCTCGCCCAGGCTCACTGGCGCGGTGCTCGGCTGCAGGAGGGTGCCCGCCGGCTGATGGTGAGCTTCAAGGTGCTCTACACCGTGGGGTACTCGCTGTCGCTCCTGACCCTCATCTCTGCCCTGCTCATCCTCACCGTCTTCAGGTGGGAGAGCCGGGGGGGACGCAGTCCTGCCCCTCGTCCTTCCCGGCCGGTGATGGCCGAGCCGAGGGGTGCCCCCGCCACCCACCCGGCCCCCCGCCACCCTCACTCTCGGCAGGAAGCTCCGCTGCACCAGGAATTACATCCACGCCAACCTCTTCGCCTCCTTCGGGCTGCGGGCGACCTCGGTGATGGTGAAGGACGCGCTGCTGGAGAAGCGCTGGGGCATGGAGGTGGTGCAGGTGGCCGACTGGGAGGCTCTGCTGAGCCACGAGGCAAGCGCTGCCGCCCCGGGGGCCCCTGCCCGGTGCCGGGCTGGAATCGGGATGGGGACCCTCACCCCAGGGAGGGGTGTGCGGCTGGGTGCCAGTGCCCACGCAGCCCCAGGCACCCGGTGGGTAAGCTCTTGGGGTGCCCGTATACCTGCTGGGCAAGCTCTTGGGGTGCCTGTGCACCCTGTTGGCAAGCTCTTGAGGTGCCTGTGCAGCACCATGCACCTGATGGACGAGGTCTCGGGGTGCCTATGCTACCAGTGCACCCTCTGGGCAAGCTCTCGGGGTGCCTGTGCCACCGTGGGTGAGCTCTTGGGGTGCCTGCGCAGCACTGTGCACCCAGTGGGTGAGATCTCGGGGTGCCCATGCACCCAGTGGGTGAGCTCTTGGCATGCCCATATAGCTGCTGGACAAGCTCTTGGGGTGCCTGTGCTGCCCATGCACCCAGTGGGTGAGCTCTTGGGGTGCCCGTGCACCCTGTGGGTGAGCTCTTGGAGTGCCCATATAGCTCCTGAGCAAGCTCTTGGGGTGCTTGTGCTGTCCGTGCACCTGATGGACGAGGTCTCGGGGTGCCTGTGCTGCCCCTGCACCCAGTGGGTGAGCTCTTGGGATACCCGCACACCTGATGGGTGAGTTCTTGGGGTGCCCATGCACCCAGTGGGTAAGCTTTTGGGGTGCCTGTGGTGCCCATGCACCCAGCGGGTGAGCTCTTGGGGTGCCTGTGCTCCATCCATGCACCTGATGGACAAGCTCTTGGGGTGCCCATGCCACCGTGGGCAAGCTCTTGGGGTGCCTGCGCAGCACTGTGCACCCAGTGGGTGAGCCCTCAGGGTGCCCATGCACCCAGTGGACAAACCCTTGGAGTGCCCGTCCACCCTGTGGGCGAGCTCTTGAGGTGCCTGTGCAGCACCATGCACCTGATGGACGAGGTCTCGGGGTGCCTATGCTACCAGTGCACCCTCTGGGCAAGCTCTCGGGGTGCCTGTGCCACCGTGGGTGAGCTCTTGGGGTGCCTGCGCAGCACTGTGCACCCCGTGGGTGCGCTCTCGGGGTGCCCGTGCCCCGTGGGCGCGCTGCCGGCCCCACGCAGGTCTCCCCTGGCAGGCGGCGCTGGGCTGCCGGGCGGCGCAGGTGCTGATGCAGTACTGCATCCTGGCCAACCACTACTGGTTCCTGGTGGAAGCCGTCTACCTCTACAAGCTGCTGATCGGGGCCGTCTTCTCCGAGAAGAATTACTACAGGCTCTACCTCTACCTGGGCTGGGGTAGGGGCCACCCGGGCGCACGGGGGGGCTGGGGATGGTGCCCGGCGTCAACGAGCGCCGCGGCCCAAACCGGCCCCGGGAGGGTGCGGGGTGGGGGCTCTGCTGACCCTGGGCGTCCCCACGGTGTCCCCCACCCCGGGGCCGGTTTCTCAGCTCAGGCGGGTGCTTGGTTTTACAGGGTTTGCTGTGTGACTTGCAGGGACCCCCGTGGTGTTTGTGGTGCCCTGGGTGGCTGCCAAGTACCTGAAGGAGAATGCGGAGTGAGTGGGGAGGGATGGGGGGGTCCCGCTGGGATGCTCAGCCCCAGACTGGGGGTCGGGCTCGGCTGGGGAGTGGGATGGAGACTGCTGGGGGTCCCTGACCCACCTCGCTGGGACTGGTGTGCTCTTGGCCTCATCCTGCACCCCGTGGCATGGCGTGATGGTGCTGCTCTCCGTGTCTCCCTGGGCAGGTGCTGGGCGCTGAACGAGAACATGGCTTACTGGTGGATCATCCGCATCCCCATCCTGCTCGCCTCCCTGGTAGGGGGGCACCCGCCAGCCCCACACCTCTCCGGAGAACGGCAGCTCAGCCCCTGGCTCCCAGCCCCAGGGGGGGGCAGCGACCCCCAGGGCAGCCCCCAGCAGGGCCCGGGGGGGGCAGGGACCCTCCAGGGCATTGTGCTAAATGCAAATGTTTTTTTTTTATTTTGCACCAGCTTGCTCAGCACCGGGCTCCGGGGGGCTGGGCAGGGGGGGCTGTGCTGAGCCCCAGAGAAGGGGGCTGGGGGAGGGCCCTGCTGCTTCCTCACCGGGGTTTTGGGATGGCGGGGGGGGAGGAAGGGCAGCTCCGGGGACCCGGCAGCCAGGGTGTCATCTCCTGCGGCCCCCGAGGGTGTGTATCGTGGCCAGGGTGGGCTGCGAGGGGTGGGATGGGCTGTGTGTGCCCCTGCACTCTCTCCTCCCCCCAGATCAACCTGCTGATCTTCATGCGGATCCTGAAGATGATCCTGGCCAAACTCCGTGCCAACCAGAAGGGCTACGCAGACTACAAGCTGCGGTGAGCCGGGATGGGGGGGTGGCCGGTCATGGGTCCGTCCTGGTCCTGGGGCTACACCACCCCCACCTCGCTCCTCCGTCCTGCACATCATTAAACGACCACCCTGAGATTAACTAAGAGCTCATCCCTGCCCGCACCCGTGCCCCAGCCCGTGGGTACTCGCTGCCAGAGGGGTCCCCTTATACTCTTTCAGGCTGGCCAAGGCCACGCTCACCCTCATCCCCCTCTTCGGCATCCATGAGGTCGTCTTCATCTTCGCCACCGATGAGCAAACCACGGGCATCCTGCGCTACGTCAAGGTGTTCTTCACCCTCTTCCTCAACTCCTTCCAGGTGAGGTGGGAGCGTGACGTGTCCTTGCTCTGCCCTGGGCACCCCACGGAGCAACAATTAGGGGTCCCTCCTCCAGCTGGCTCTGCCCATGGTGCCCCAGCCTGTGGCTGGGCTCAGGGAGGGGGACACCGGCTTTCCCCCCCCCAGCCCTGTTGTTGGGTGCGTGATGGTGCCTCTTGTGCTCTCTGAGGCAGTGGTGGCAGGGGGAGCTCGGTCCCAAAAGCACCCAGAAATGGCCTGGGGAGACGAAGCCCATCCCAGCCCCAGGAGAGGGGGTGCTGGTGGGGGCTCACTCTCCTGCTCTCCCTCCAGGGCTTCTTGGTGGCCGTGCTGTACTGCTTCGCCAACAAGGAGGTACGTACCCAGCGCTGGGCTCAGCCCTGCCTCGGCCGGTGGCTTTGCCATCCCACCCCTCGCCTGCTCGGTCTGCGGGGGGGGGCACGGCCAGGGAAAAGCCCCCGCTGTCTCCTCCGCCGTGGCAGGTGAAGTCGGAGATGAAGAAGAAGTGGCAGCTCTGGAAGCTCGACCACCCGGCACTCTGCTGCACCCAGTGATGCGGCGACCGGCCCCGCAGAGCCAGGGGAGAGGGGCTGCTGGCCGCGAGGGGCGCGGGGGTCCGGCTGGAAGGCCGGGGGGCCGTGGGGAAGCCAAGCTGCGGCAGCACCCACCCGGGATGGCCAGGCTGGGACCGGTGTCTCAGCTGGAGCTGCTGGAGGAGACGTCCCCCGCTGTGGTCCGAGGGGGAGGCAGGACCTTGGCTCTTACCAGGCATCGCTGCCCCCCCAGAAGAGCCTCACCTCGCTCAGGCTTGGTGAGCTGCACGGGGGGATGCGCCTGCTGCTTTCTACTGCTGCCTGAACACCATCAGCTACCTCTGCCGGCACCCCCAGACGTGCTCGGGGGAAACCCCCTTCCCATCAGCACCGACCTGGGCATCTGCAGGAGTCCGGGATCACGATGGCCGGAGAGGGAGCCCGGCCATCACCATCAGCGGAGGGCAAGCAGCGGGGAAGGGGAGACACCGCTCCCCCAGCACTGCTGCCCAGCTGAACAAGCACCTCCTGCTGCGCCCTGGGCCGCGCCAGCCCTGCTCCGATCCAGGGCATCACCTTCACGCTCTCCTCGCCCTAAGCAAGGACCATCTCCCCAACACCCTGAGAGCTGCGAGACATCCATCCCAGAGTCATCTGCAAAGCTCCTCTTCATAGCGAGGTGCTGCTTTGGCACCTTACCACCCCCATCACTGATAGAGAAGACGGCATCAGCACCTGCCACCCTCCTCGCCGCTCTCCAGCCACACAAACCACCAATTTTCCGCCTCTCCGAGCTCCTCCTGCAGCAGATCCCCCCAGAACCCCTCTTCGCAGCGAGCAGACCACGGCAGCAGGCACCCATGTAGTTTCCCACGGCGCTTTCAGCACTTTGTTGTATTTACCCTATGCGTTAAGGGCAGCGTTGCTTCTCCTTTGGTGGCAGGGGGACAAAAAATAAATATCCCAAGGGAGAGTGAAGGGCTTGAGAGCATCAGCCAGCCTCCAGCCCAGCTGGGAGCTGAGCCTGACCTGCCCCGTCCCAGCGTACAGCCCTGGCAGCAGGGAGAGCTCTGAAGTCCCGGGCAGGAGCCACCCTCGGCTCAGGAATCGTTTTGCTGCCAAAAGGCCAGGCATTTCCCAGCCCCGCTGTGTGGCAGCTGGGGCTCACGGTGTTGGTTTTCCAGTAAGGTGCCAAAGCAGCAGCTGCTGACCCCAGGAACCCAGGAGCAGCTGCACCCTCGCCTTTGCAAGCGAAGCGTGGAGGCGGTGCGGTTCAAGCGGTGCTGTTCACACACGGCTGCGGCATCTGGCTCACCGCTCCCGCCCTGCGACTGGTCCCGGTCTCTCCAGCAAGAACCGAGAACAGCAGCAGATGCCACCACCACCCCAGCCCCCTTGCTCTTACCTTCACTAGCAGGACAGACGTGCTGCCGAGTCCATCGTTCCCACCGCACAATGCTTTACCTTGCAGAAAAGGTCACTCCGGGAGGGAGAAAGCAGCTTTTGCTCTCCACTACATGCAAGGGGACACAGGTGGTTCTCCGTCTCCAGCCCCCTTCGCTTACAGGCTGGGGAGAGCCTCCTGCAGACGCAGGGTCTCCGGGACAGTTGCCTTGAGCACAGAAAGAGGCTGCGCCAGGCTCAGCAGCAGCTGGGCTGAAGGCTGGAGAGTCATGCAGGAGTTTTCCTGGATCGATGTAACCCCTGTGAGACCATTTTGCACATTAACTCTCTTTTCAGATGTAAATAAATGTTTATTTTTCAGCAAGGAGAGCATGCTGCTTCTGTCTGCTCTGAGGGAGGGAAAGGCTCTCGAGCTGCATCTGCGAGTACTAATTTGCACTTGAACAGACACACTCCCAGTTATCGGGGTATTAAACTGGTACCCACAGCCCCTGGCTCGGATAGCGCTGTGTTCCCCTCCCTAGGATTACAGTGCAGGTTACACAAGGAGGAAAGTAGCAAAATAAAACACTTAAGATGATGGTGATAAATAGAAACAGTGACCCAAAATGACACACCAGCTCTGGTACCAGCAGAGCAGTCACACGCAGACCACGGGAGCAGGTAGTTTCTCCTGGTCAGGAGTGGGATTGCTGTCTGGAGTCTCCTCCGCTCTCTGCTGGGTGCTGCCAGCTCCAGCACCCTGGCACCAGTGCAGGCGCTTGGGGCACGGCTACAGGAGCTGATGCCAAAGTTTAAGAAGCTGCACTGCCTTGGGAGGAGAAAGCTGGCCCTCTTCCAGATCCGAGCTAGTTTCCCCGATGAATCAGTGCTTCCAGGTACTCTCTGAAGTGCTGCTGGGTGTAAGATGGAGCTGAGAAAAGACACGCAACAGTTCTCAACACCAAAGACCCCGAATCACAGCGTGAAAGGGGAGCTGTTCCCAGTTCTCTCCTGGGATTTTCAAAACTGAGTATGGAGACAGAAAGCCCCGGCCGCACACTGGCCCACTGCTGCTGTAGGACACAGCAGGACTGAGAGGGCAGGGGTCCGAGAGACTCTGCTCCACTCCCACCAGTCCAAACCCCAACTCTGCTTCATTTGTGTTGAGATACACCAAGAGCTTTAGTTTTGACCAGAAAGAGACTGTTATGTTGCCCTATTACACTTTTTGTGACAGCTGCTGAATGCTGTGCTCCTGACCGCCCGTCTCTAGCGATGGATCAGAGGTTGTCTGAGGGTTTAGAGGAGCACAGTCACACCAACAGCTCTCAACAGTCTTGGACCAAAGCTGGGCACTAGACCAGTACTGCATCCCGAGAGGAAAATACCAGCACACAAATCAACAGGGCACAAACTCATTTCTGAATTAGTGCAGAAACAATTTTTGTCATGCAACTGGGACCTTTTGGGGGCAAAAGTGGCAATTCCCAGCCAGGAAGGAAAAAGCTGAGCCCTCAGAGGAGCACACGCTTTGTCACCTATGCATGCTCCTCCTCTGCAGCTCTGGCACCACCCGACCACGAGTCCCCACATCAACTCCCCAGCTGCAAGGGCGTCACCTCCGACCGGAGCCAGGCAGGGCTGGGAAGCTGTGGATAAGGCAGCCCCAGAGCCCTCAGCATGCGGCCACCTGGGAGAGGAAGCTGGAAAGCACTGTGTGTATTCCTGATGATTGTCCTGAAACAGATCAGTGAGGTTATGATTGTCCCGAAATAAATCAGTGAGGTTATTCACGATTCTACAACCCCAGCTCTTTCCAGAGAAATCCACACACCAGGAACAGGTTTTCAGTTTTTATTATTTTATCCAAGTCAGCAAATACTATTTTATTCGGTCAGCTTGCCTTAGGGTAGCAGCAGACTTCTTGCTGCCTGCACAGCCACCTTTCAGCAATGAATGCTGTTTAAAGTCCTCCATTTAAGGAATTGCCTCCTCAGGGAAACACTATTCTATAAAATCCCCTCCCTGGTGTCCCCCTTGGGCCACTCTAGCACCCCTTTAAGCCTTTACCTCTGGGCTCCTGCAGCACCTTTTCTGTGGGGCTCTCCTTTTCCTTCATACGTACGCTGCTGCATCTCTTACCTACCCCTTTTCCCAGCCCCCAAGCATTACAATCTATTGGATGTATCATCTTAAATCCCCCCAAAAACCCCTTTCTTCCACCCTATGACCTAGCAAAGCCAGCTCCAAGTCTGCATAGTCTCGCGTTCCAGCCACCCACTTTCCTGCACAGCCCACCCAGCTCTGAAGCTGAGCCAGGGCTTCCCTTGCTCTCCAGCTGCTCCCAGGCCATTTCACTTGGGTTTTGGGAGTTTTTCAGGTGGTGTTTTGGTTTTTTAATGTAGCTTTTTTTTTTTCCTCCTTCTTCTATGAAAACTTTTCCCCTTTCCCCACAGACATCTTGCCTTAAATTCAAGTCTGGGCTTCCAAGGGACACAGCGCTGACAACCCTGTATAGTGCAGCCAGAGACAGCGCCAAGGCTAGGGAGAGGCAGTGCAACCTGCCTTGGCACTCCCCACCATTCCTCCAGCAACAGGCCACGAAGAACAAAGCCCAAAATACTCTTCCCAGCGCAGCCTCAATACTCGGAGCAGCTTTCAGGGATGCTGCCTTAAGAGAATTGGTTCCACCCCAGGAAAACTAATTCTTCAGGGTGAGATCTCCTGCAGCCTTGCCCCATTGCCTGCTACACGGCTAGCACCAGATGCCCACGTGCATACACCCATGTCATTTGCTAAAGATGAAAAAATAGCATGCCGTGTTAAGTTTAAGAGTTGAACATGAGTGGAAAGCAGCACCCCACAGCTGAGCACACTGCCGAGCACGTACGAGCTGCCAGCAGGGCAGGTTCCCATCAGAGCAGGCCGTACCTGCCTCGGTGCCCAGGACTGTCCCCTGGAAGCGCAGATACACGGTTCAGAGGGACAGTCAAACTGGATGTTACCTTTACCAAGTGCAGACTAGCTTTCAAGCCCGCCTAAATGATCCCAGGCAGCTCATCAGAAGGGGTGTCTGGCTCAAAGGATGGCACCAGGCTGAATTTTTGTATTTTGGCATCTGTGATCAAGGTCCAAAAAATTAAAATCAGAAGGAACACATAGTTTCTTCCCCTTCCCAAAGAGAACACTACTTTTCCAGACTCATCGAGGCCATCACTCACAGACTTCAGGTTTTGTTTGGTTATTTTTCCCCCCCCCACAGGACTCAGCAATACACAGGAACAGAGAGTTACTGGAAACCATTTTACATCAACATATCTGCCACCAGAGCCCTTGTGGCTGCTCGCCCAGCTCCAAGAGATGGAGCAGTCTCTCTGGGGACGCAGCTTCTTCCTGCACCATTTGTCTGCCCTTTGAAAACACTCACACCACCAACACAAGAATGCCTTGGCAGAACTATTTCCAAATACTAAAGCCCAGAAACCAAAGGCAGGCAGTGGTTGAGGACCAAAGCTTTGCACCGCAGCTACATCTGGGATGTGATTCCTTTTGCCCATCTCCCACGCGGGACAGATCTATCCCTCAGTGCTTGTTCTGCCTGCCTTGGCGCTCTGCGGCCTGCCAGAGGCACGGGAGACTGAACAGTCTCGAGCTCTTCCTTCTCTCTCATGTCCTTCCAGGGGAACATCTGCCTTGCAACCACTGTTAGCGTTGGGATCTTGGCACTGACAAACCAGACTGAGAGTCTCTGCCATAAAGCATTTACCACAAAACGAGTTCTCTGGGGCTGAATAACGTGATCACAAAAAACCCCTGAGGAGGCCAAGAATCTGAACCAAACCAGGGTGGGCTGGTTGGAGGGAGAGGTTTTGAAGCACAGATTTGGGATGGCAGTAGGGCAGACGTTCCTGCTAGACATTAGGGCTGCATGAGTTTCGCTGCAGCTCAACAAGCCAAACATTACAAACCCGACTCATTTTACCCATCCACAACAAACTTGCCTTCCTTATTGCCTCAGATACATTTTCTGGGTCAGCTCCTGAGAATCCACACGGCACAGAAGGGGCCAGGACAAGTGTCAGAGGCCTTGGGGAGGACAGGATGTGGGAAATGGTAATTGGTTGCTATGGGTAACTGTCAGCTTTCTAACACCACACAGCCCTGAATGACAAGGGCTGCAGGAAGCTTAAGGCAGGTAAACCTTTTGGGCTCAGTGCTTCTCCTCTTAACCCAACCTTTTGGTATGAACAACAATGATCCTGGGAACCCAGACAACAGTCAGGCCCAAAGACCTGCTGGGTGGTTGTCTTCTGCTGTCACTTGTTCTTCCAGGCACGTTCTCTGATGGCTGAGACCTCCTCCCACGCATTCTCCAGCTGCTGTGGCACTCAGCAGAGCTGCGGTGCTGCCAGCACGGCCCTCGCGCTCATTCTCCCAGGCACACTCAGCTTCCGGGTGGAACAGTCACCCGACGTCAGTACTCCTGCAACCACCAGGGAAAAAAATAAAAGAGAGGACAGTCACCCTTCCAGCGGGGCAGAGGGACAAGGGGACTAAGGATTTTCCAAAGGGAAAACCAACCAGAGGGCACATAAGGACTAGTTGGAGTAGAGCCTCAGCGTGCAGGCTAAGAGCGAGCACTGGGCACAAGCAGCACAAGCTGTTACTTGCTGCGAGGAACGATGTCCCCCCTCAATGCCACAGCCCTCTGCGGCTGTCATTAGTTCCCACTCACCCTCCTGCTCTGTTACGGCTCTAGCCAGCTCTGCCCGCTCTGCCCTGGGGCTTGGAGCCTTTGGAGGTTTTGAGTCACAGTCTGCAGAGCTTTTCCTGAGGATAAACCAAAAGGAAAAATCAGTGTTAGCAATAGGCCAGCGAGCGGTAAAGACCAGACTGCAGCCTGCATTCAGCCACTGTTTTCCTGCCTCCATGCTGCCTTCTCCCCTGCAGCTTCCTGCCCTCAAAACAGGAGTGTCTCTACTCTCTGACTGCCCGTTCTGGGATAAATTCCTGCGGTCAGGAGAACAGGACACAGGCTTTGGAAACCACTTCACAAGCAGCTCTGACCATTGAGCAGGAGAGATGCAGTGGGGGCACGTACCCCCTTCTCTCAGCCTGGACCTGTCAGCAGAGGTTGAGGCAGAGCCCAAGATCTGCCCTGAGATTAAGTGCAAGAAAATGCCAGCAGCAACTTCAGAGCCTGGAGACTTCCCAGAATGAGCGGGGATTTGTTAGGTCCCTCCAACCTGCCACTGCCAAATCACCAAAAACCCGCCCAGCCATGCCTCCCCTCCAGCACAACAGTCACTTCATGTGGCCAGAGTCCTCCCCCACCTTACCCATTTCTCCCACACACTCCTCTAGGACAGCTGACAGCTCAGGCAAGCTCAGAGACTTCAAGGACGGTGGCCATCCTTCCAGCACTGCAAGAAAGAGGAACCACACATTTAATCAATCTGCACGTTCTCTGTGACAGAGCAGAGACAAGGGTTTGGTGTTGCTGTGAAGCATCCATGCCCAAAGCGGCTCCAGTTACGGGTTCTGAGTCACATGGGAAGAGCTGGAACTGCTTGTGACAAACTGAGGGGTTTTGCTGGCAATTCTACCAGAATTCTACTTAGGATTTTTTTTTTTTTTTTTTTAATACTGGTTGGGTCATATATTAAGAGAATCTCAAAGAGGTTAAATGTAGCAGACAGAAATCAACACGGTCTCTACTTGTCTCACTTTTAAAACACAAGCAGCAAAGAGCACATCTCAAAGCGTGTCATGGGCAGCAGGATCATTTGCTAATTCCTTGTGAGAAGGAGCTGGTGGGCCAAGCCTGCCCAGCCACGTACAGCAGTTTGCCCCAGGCCAAACAGCACGATCCCCCAGACTGGGTTAGGGAACCGACCACGGCTTCCGATGCAGACCTGGCTCTAGCGCACAGTGCGGTAACAGACCCGAGGTGCCCACACGCTGCAGCGTAGGAAGGGGAAGCCACAGGCCCGTGAAGCAGGGCTGCCACTGGCTGCCTGTGCTACAGCTTTGCATTTTTAGCCACAAACACCTGCCAGACCCCAAAATTTCCCACTTGCTAAGACTCAGAAGTTGCTGAGAAACTCTGCTGCAGTTAAAGCCCTGAGTGCTTTAAATGCTTTTCCTGAGCAAGAGTTTTTACATTAAATTTAAGGGTTTGGCTGCTCATCTGTTTCCAAATCACTTCTAACTTCATCCTTTCAGCAATGAAAGACAAGCATGCTCTGGGGTGCCCTGCTGTTTACCCACCCCTTGCACCCATTCGTGAGGTTTGATAAGCTCTTTCTCACCCGGACGCTCACCAGGCCGCCTGCTCTCACCGGTTCCCAGCTGCACCTTTGTGTCCAGCACTCTGCTGACTGCCTGCTCTGGGGTTAGCCGGGAGGACAGCTCTGCTTGACAGGATCTGCCAAACAAGACAAAGTCCATCAGAAGTGCACAGGGACACTTCTTGGAACAACATGCCGGTCTGTGCACTCCTACGTCCTGCAAGTACCTGCTTGGGGTGCCGAGGGACCGCATCTAACGCCCTGGGTTACAAACTGCTCCTTGTTCCTTCCCAGGAAGAGGAAGACGTGCCCCAGACAAAGCTCAGGGCGCTCTCCACTGTGCCCCATCTCCACAGCAATCTCTGCCCCTGTCCACAGAGGAGCTGCGGGGGGAGAAGAGAAGGAGGGGGCGGGGTGAGCAGGAGAAAGCCCAAGCCAGGGGCTGTGCCTGGTTTATATGAGAATCAAGCCTGATCCAAGGTTTCTAATGGGCAAATGAAGCTACCTCAGGACAGGCATCAGGTTAAAGCAAGAGAGGCACACAAAGTTCTCTGGCTAACATCATCACGCCATCAGTTCAAACAGTGTATCCTCAGAGCACGGCAGGGCCCTTCTACAGCCTCAGCTCCTCAGTCGGGGGGAAAGACAAGTGCTCTGCCCCTCGCAGCTGGGAGTATTGCTCTGCCGTCCTCCTGGAAGCCAATCCCAGCTCACCCTGGCTTGGTAGTGAGCAGGCCCCATTCCCTGCTGGGCCAGGAACTATAGCAGTAGGAGTAATGTCACCTGCAAGGACGTGTCTGTTCTATCAGTGGACAGAACAGGGCCCATGACAGGAGTCCAACTGGGGCAGGGAGAAAAGCACCACAAAGGCAACAAAAGACAAATTAGGAGGTGGGGGAAGACAGAACTCAAAGGCAGTGGTGTGAATGAACAGGGCAGGCTTTTCTGTTAGGTGTCAGAGTTGCAAGAAAAGTATTCTTCCCTAGTCAGGGGAAGACATTGCAAGTCCTTTGATACGGTTTGCAAGTTAGAAACGCTTTCCTGCATTCACCCCATCACCAAGTTATGCCCTGGTCACTGGGTCTCATGTAAGCACAAAGCACTTAGCCTCTTGGTTCCAAAGGAGCTGAGTGCCTTCACTTTCTAGTTGAAACAGGAGCACTTAGCATCTCTGAAAAGTCAGGCCATTTATAGCTCATGCATCTAATTAAGGCTTCACATCTGCTCACGTGGCTGTGGCTTTCCACAAGAGAAAGTCAGGCAGGATCCAAAATGGGTTCAGATGCCTGGTGAGCTCTCCTGCCTTACCCTAAACATCACCTGTAAGACTGCCAGTATGACCTCTGATCTCTGTACAGCCCAAATCCCACTTCCCAGTAGCGTCAGTGCTATTTCCTGGGAATTACTTACTTGATCTGATCTAGAAGAACTCCAGCATCCTTGGTGATGGCCTGCACCTCTCTGAGCTGGCACTGGATAGCATTCCAGGTCTCATCCCGCTCCATCAAACAGCTCTCAGCCACGGCACGCAGCTTCTGCTCCTGGCACACCTGGCCCTTCATCACCTCCACCTCTTCACACCTCTACAGCAGAGCAGAACGGAGGATTAGGCTGGGAGTCCTGTACGTCACTCTCATATGTGCCTGCTCTGACACATCCCTCGAGTCCCTGCTACGTTAATGACTTAGGCAGCCAGAGGGTTCCTGCAGAAGTGCTCCCAACCCAGTGGGAAAGGAAGCTGGATAAGGCTTGTACACTGAGTACAGCTTCTCTCCACACCAAGACCAGACCCACGGTTACAATTCCCTCTTCCTCTCCATTTGCAAAGATTCTCAGTGGGCCCAATTTCCCAAACCAACAGAAGTCTGTTCGCTAATGGCTGCAAAATTTCACCATAAAAATGACACTACTGAAAAAGAATAGGTATTCAGTTCCTCTCACTCGCCCTTTTAGTTCTCAGGTGGGTGGGAAACAGAGACATAAAGGCTTCACAAGCATGGAGCACAGATGATGAGGAGTGGATAAGTTGCACTTATGGTGTTACCTGATCTACTTGACACCAAGTGCATCCACTGAAAGTTATGGCTTTTCCTTTACTCCAGGCCATTACAGGCACAACACAAAAATATGCTACCGATCACCTATTGCAGCGTGGTAAGGCATTGAGCAGCTCATGGCAGACTTACCTTGTGCAGCTGAATGGCCAATTCCTGCATCTCAGCCTCCAGCCGATCTGCATAGGCCAGCTCCAGGGCATCGCTGGGCGGCCGAGCGTTGCTGTGCCATCGGGCAATGGCAGAAGTCATCTTCCTCTTGGGTCCAAACAGGCTGGGGGGAGAATGGCAAACTGTCAGAGACCAAACACTGCACCACCTGTCCTAGGCCCAATGGGATGCCATGAGGACCTCTGTTCTCCTGGTTCCTCCAAGGCACCTCCAAAACCAGGAGCTTGTTGCAGCCAAGAACTTGGGGGTATCAAAATTGCGCGGGAGACAGCCGGAACAGAAAAGCACTCACTAGCTAAACTTTCCTGACCAGGTTGTGTAAGGGGAAAGATGAGAACTACACTACAGACACTCACGTGATGCCTATTTCCTTCAGATCACTCTCTGTGAGGGTCAGGAAGATCCGGAGGTCAACATCTTGCTCCTCAAACACTTGCAGATACTTCAGGCATCCAATCTGCTCAAGGAATGTTGCCAGGTCCTGCAGCCCATCCAAAACAAACTTATTTATACCCTCACAAACAAAAGCATTGCCATGCCTCTTCATCATAAACATCTGCTTCCTCATGTTGCTGTTATGCCTTCCCAGGTTCTAGCAGCAATCGTGACTTGTCCTGGTTAACTGCCCTTCTCCGTAGTCACACAACACAAGAGGACTGGCCTGTCTGCTGCAGCCATTGCCTCTTGTAACAAATGCAGAGAAGAAAAACACACCAGCATCTACCCTAGCCCCCACCACAGACATGTTTGGTAGCACACCCATGGGACTGAGGGTCTAGAATACCTCTAGAATATTGCAACAGCAATACCTAAGCAGACAGTTCTTTGTACAATAAATTGCTGTTTCACAAGCATTTAAGTTTGGGCAGAGGGTTGGAATCACTGGTGTTTTGGTGACAACTTCCCTTTTATCTGAGAAGGCCAAGAAAGCAGCTTAGGCAACCTTGAAAAAGCCTCCCAAGCTTGATACAGTGACATGGTCTGCATTACTTCAGAGACACGTTTCTGTGCATAGTTACCTGGGGCCCTGTATAGGCAGGGGGCTCGGGAAGGATTAGGTGCTGACTAGAGCCCCCCGCTTTCCCTGGGCAGTGGGACCACTGGCTATCACTGTTGCTGTAGCGATTCTTGATCTTAAAGCTCTTGGCTTGTTTCCGACTAGGGGGACTGTTTGCATGGTCAGAATCCTGAAAAAGAAAGAAAAAAACCACAAAATGTAAAGGTCAGGGATGATCATGCAAAGGCGCCAGGATCACTACAGATCAAGTGCAGACTCCTTCAGGTCCCAAGCTCTAAATCCAGGTAGTGGTCCACAAAGACAGGCAACAAAGACTAACAAAGGCCTTATTAGGACGGGCTGAGTCAAGTCACTCCCAAGACGACAGCTTGGTACCATGGAATGCTATCAGGCTCTTGCAGTCTCATCTTAGGAAGCAACATGCCAGAGCAAGCCAGAGCAAAGCGCAACGCTGAATCCTCCCTGAACCAACACAACGCACTGAGATTCCACCTGTAAGAAGCTCCCCAAGACAGAGGACTTTTGCTCACGTTCAGCTGTATCACCCTTCTGCACATCAGCCCCAGAGCTATGTCTTGAACCATGCGAGCTGTGACTTGAACTATGGAGTAACCTCCAACCTCCTCCCCTTTCTGTACTTCAGAAATGCCAGTACAGCACTGCTGGGCTTCTCTAAATCTTACCATGCTGCCTGATATCTTACCAAGCTCAAGGACTGACCCAGCTCTAGCAAGTCACATCCTTTCTTGACCACCACCTAGCTAGAAGTCTGCAAAGAGTTCAGAAGCTGGTGAGAACTTAAAAATTACTGACTAGCCATCAAAAATCTGTTCTGGAGCGAATGTGCTCTGAGAGTTGGCTACTAGTCAGAGATCAAACAAGCCAATCCATAATCTTCAAATATGGAAATTGGTTTTCCTGTCCCTGTAATACTCTACCTTTCCTCACCCAGCCTGGTACTACAGCCTCCTGTGGGCATCATAGCAGGCTGTGGAAGGGTGATGGCACTGGCCAAGCTGAAGGCAGAGAAAGGAAAATTGAAAACCCCACCTCGTTGCTTTCCAAGGAGCCTTCACTGCTGACCCCCAGGGCTTTGGTCAGGCATTCACTGCTGCTGCTGCTGCTCCTGACGGTTGCCAAGTTGTTGGTGAAGAAAACGTTATCCTCTGGAAAGAAATACAAAAAAAATAAGTCTGAGGTTCAACTTCCTCACATTCAGTGCTGTTTTTGCTACACAGTTACCAGCAAAACCTGCTGGAGATGTAAAGGAAGGAGAAACCCAGAGCAAGGCTTCATATGCAGCACTCGCAACACAAAACAATCCTGAGACAGAAATATCATGTCTGATCCCAGGCGCTAATCTTTCTCCAAGTCTGTTTAGTACCCCAGAGAGCAGGAAGGCTGGTTGTGTGTGTTTCTGTGAGGCTCTTGGTTATGGGGTGGAAAAGTGGGTTATTACTACCAAGCCTGCACTCCCATTAGTAAAGCTCAGGAAAGGCCTTTCCTTGAGCCCAGAGCCAACGCAGAGCCACATTATCCTTTATTAATTTAGGAACTGCCCATAGATCCTTCCTTTGTGCTGCGTCAGAGTGGTGAGGTTGGAAGGGACATCTGGAGGTCATCTTGTCCAAACCCCTGCTCAAGCAGGGTCACCTACAGCAGGTTGCCCAGGACCATGTCCAGGAGCATCTCCAAAGATGGAGACGCCACAACCTCTGATACCCTGCCCCAGTGTGCAATCACCCGCACATTTGGGGGTGGGGGGGAAAAAAAAGCCATTTCCTCATGCTCAGAGGGAATGTCCTGTCTTGCAGTTTGTGCCCACTGCTTCTTGTCCTGTCTCTAGACACCACTGAAAACAGCCTTGCTCCGTCTTCTTTACACCCTCCCTTCAGATTATTTGTACAAATTGATGAGATCCCCACTGAGCTTTCTCTTCTGTAGGCTAAACCATCCCAGCTCTCTCAGCCTTTCCTCATGAGAAATACTCCAATCCTCAACATCTTAGTGGGAAAGGAACATGCAAGCCAAGGGGTTGGTCTCACATCCAGGTGTGCACTGCAAGCCAGACTATTTTCTGAGACAGTGACTTACCCCTGCTGCTGCTGCTCTCCACATCCTGCTCATTAATTGGAGAGGTAACATCCCGGTTCCGGATATCGTCTGCTTCACAGCTACCATCATCATTGAAGGTAACATAGCCCTGAGGAGGAACCTGCTCTGTGTGCAAGAGGAAGGGAGAACCAGTAAAGATTGGGCTGCAAGTTACCAGGGAGGATCCAGCAGGAAAAGCAACCACTCAGAGATTTGAAAATAATCAAAAGAAAAGATTGTCTTCTCAACTAGCAGGTTCCATTCTAAGCAGCACACAGAAAAAATGAAAAATGCATGTCTACACCCTCCCTCACACAAACACACAGCAGCTGTATTGATTTAGATGGTTGTACTGAAAAAAAGTCAGAGGAAATAGCCTCATAGCAGAGGCACACCTTAAATAGCAGTTTTCAGCATTTCCTCTCCTCTTCATACCCAAATTATCAAAGGGGAAAAACATCTGCTTAAGAGAGCAAGGCACCAGCTATGTCCCATCCCCAGCCAAGCATACCTGTAGAGCCAACCCCTCTGCATCTCTGTTAAAACACTAGTAGCATCCCACTATTGTTTCAGAAGCTGACAGTATCATTTCAATCATTTCAAAAGCCTGTGGGATAACATGTATCTGTATGAAGAGAATGAACCAAACTTTGCACATGCTTTTAAGTCCATATTCTTGGCTATTCTAGACAATCAGGTAATCAGCCTGAGAAATACCTACGGCTATGACACACGCACAAGAAAACAAAACTCATACCACTGCATCCAGGGGTTGATGTCTGAACTGAGATGATCTTTCCCTTGGCCTACTGCAAGGGTTTTATAATCTCATTTTTAGTAGTGTTTCAAACATCAGAGAAGACAAAACTGACAGGTCAAGGAGCAGCGAGTTCACTTTCACAATCAATGATTTCTTGGCCTGTGTGACTACTTCCTCTGTCATCAGCATGAAAAGGGTTCTCAAACTTTTGAGCCTGTCTCAAAAAGGGAAGCTGGACTATTCTCAAGAGTCAAGGGAACAGTAATTGAAGTAAGAACAGTGTTTGTTCCACAGAAGTGTTCCACTCATCAATATCCAGCCCTGACAAGAGAGTTCAAGGGGTTTTCTTTTTAAACCAGAGATTGGATAGCTTTGTATGATGGTGTTCGCTATCTTTGTTCCTGTACAAGCCACACATGAATCCCAAATCAAAAGAAAAAAACCATTAGCACAGAAATAGCTCCAAAGCATTTGAGAGACCTCAAAGGACTCTCAATTAGGCTTCTAACTATTCTCACCATAGCGAGACTGCTTCTTTCCCCCGATTCCAACTGCTGTTATCTTAGCCAAAGCCTGGGGCCCATCATGGATGCTGGGACCCTTGGTCCTACGAACAGGTCTCTGTCTCTGGGGAGCAGAACATGATTCATCTGAGGAACTCAGCTCTTCATATTTTCCTGTAGTTCAAATAAAGATTGTTAGCAGCACAGTAATTCACTTACCTACTTTATTTGCTACTGGTGCTATAAATGCAGTGGAAAATAAAATGAAATGTTAAAAGAGGGAGGGTGAAACAGTTTAAATAGGTCAGAAAAGGGCCAGCAGACAAAAAAAAAAAAAAATGTTGGATCCATGCCTCTTCCATCCTCAGAAACGTTGGAATTTCCAGGACAGACCAGCTAGTACTACCCCATACACATAGTAACATACTTTCAAAATACCAAGCACCTCTCTCCAGGTTCCATCTTAAAATGAACAAGCTAAAACATCTGTTACCTGGACCCCTGCAGAAGACCTTGGGCACTGGGGCTGCATGCAAATCTATCAGCCCCACAATCTTCGTATGTCCATACTTCATGGCCAGTGTTCGTGCTGTGGCTCCAGTGTTATCTCTGACATCTGCCTTCACTCCCTATAGAAAAAAAAAAATGTTTAAAATGTACATAGCAGAGGGCACTATATACAAAAATTCAAGGGAGCCAAAGAATTGTCTTAGTTCCTCCAAGCCCATCAGAAACACAGGCTCACCTTTTATGGACAATTCAAGCTCCGCTAATACCTTGTTGCCTTTCTAGTTATCCACAGTCTCTCCAATCCCTGAATGTCAAGTAGCCCCGGTATATGGCTCTTGTGCATTGCCATGGGGAACTACTTTGTTTTATCTGAAAAGTGTTTTGCATTGCTGCCTCCTTCTGGAAGTAAGCTGGTCCAGCTAAATAGGATATTAAAAACTAACTGTTTAGCATCAAGAGACATGCATGCTCATAAGCTTTTGGAGGTAGAAGATGCCCACTAGCCCGCTATAAACAATATGCAGATTACTGCATTATCTGTTTTCTAATTCAGTCATTATTCAGTTAAATCTGGACAGTTAGACCTCAATTCCTATTTGAGCAAGGCCAGTGTAAAATCAGAGTACCAGCCTTCAGAAAGCAGATGCTTTGAGAACAGTCCTGGAAGTCTGGGACTCCAGAGGTGACTGTCATCAAAGGATGAAACATAACACTGTAAGAAGTGGTTTCAAGCTTGTGGTTCTTCCTCTCTAAGGGCTGGAACCACAGATTTTCAGCTTTACAGAGCACTGTCTAGACACTTACGTGATTGAGAAGATACTGAACAATTATCTCATGGCCAGAAGCAGCTGCTTCCATCAGAGGTGTATATCCATACACAGGCTCCCTAGAGAGAGAATAAACACGCACACATGGACTAGAAAAATCAAAGCTGAAATATGCTGCAGTCTTTGCCATACCCTAATAGGGCATCTCCAGCCTCTACCCTCAGCTGATCACAAACTGTACCAGGTACTGGCTGTTCTACTGCACCCTGGTCTATCTCAGTAAAGCTCCCAGTGGAGATTCAGTGTTACTCTACTGGCCGCACAGCAACAGATTACTCTTCCAGTTGCAGATGTGCCTTTCAGTAGCAAAATCAGTTTTGCAGGCGCTAACAAAGCAAGAACCTCTTGTTGACCTCGGGCAATTCAATATGCACAAATGTACAGGCAGTTCCCAAGGCACAGGAATGCACTGCACACTTCAAAAAAAAAAACCAAACTGAACTCCAAGTACACATAAAATTCAATAGAAAGACTTGCAAAGTTCACTTGAGTTCAGAAGGCTTTGCACCTGCTCACTTTCAGAGTTTAGCCCATAATTAAACAAGTAGTAAATCTAATTTCTCTTGATCTTAGTTAAATAAAGAGTGGCACATGGGCTTCACTGTTCAGTTTGCAGGTCACCTGTCCTTGTATTAGCTAATAGCCTGTGCCATACTTCCTAAGGTACAGGAAGAAAGACAAAAGCAGGCATCTTCTCCCTGTCCGTGTTCGACTGCCTTCATAAGCCAACTGCTGCTTCCATATCTGAAATAAGAGCTATTTTTTGAGAAATGAAACGACAGATTTTTCCTTACTTGCAGTTGGCATTTGCCCCATTGTCCAGTAAGAACTTGACCATCTGCTGATGTCCGGCGCTGGTGCAGTGAAATAAGGCAGTCCAACCGTGAATGTCCTTCATCTCCAGCTCTGCGCCTTGCTTCAAGAGAACAGAGAATGTTCTTTACTGCACCCCCTCTGCTGGGTCTCTTAGCCACTGCCCCTCTGCGCTGTGATACCAAGAGAGTTTAAATCCCTGTCAGGAAGCTGAACTCGCAACAGAACATAAATTGCACACTTTGGTTGCCACTGGTGTAGTATTTAAACCACGTAGTGTGGTTTTACCTATTTATTATGGGATACACACCTGTAGAAGAAAGTAAGCAACACTTTCATTTCCACAGCTGGAGGCCAGCATGAGCGGAGTCTGCCCTTCTGGCGTTGGGATGTTCACATTCACCCCCGCTTCCAGCAGCAGGTGCACAATGGTGTCGTGGCCAATGTAGGAGGCATACATCAGTGGAGTCCAGCCACCACAATTCCTCTTATTTAAATCCAGATCTCCACTAAATAACAGAGAAAAGAATTCAGTTGAACTGCTGTCCTGAAGCTGTAGATCACAGTAGGTTCCTGCAGCCTCTTGCTACCATCATGGTATTGAAAAAAGGCTGAAAAAAAATTCTAGCACTGAAGCCCGCATGGCAATTCCCACCAGCTCGAGAACAACTTCCACCGAATCACTAAGTAGATAATTTTTATCAGCAGACTTTTCCCTTGAAACTTTGTGCTTAAGAACACTTGGGGACTTCCAGTGATGTGCCCCCGTTGCAATGTTAGACCGACCTGTATAGCAGCCAGTGACAAAACATAACTGGCAGTAAGTAACCATAGACTCGTGCCCTCCCCAGCCCCTCCTTACCGCTGAATGCACTCCTGCACCACTTCATACTGGCCAACGGAGGAGGCCGTATGCAAGTCCAGGGGAACGTCCAGCTCTTCCCGACAGATCATCTGGCCGACCCCATGCCACATGGAAAGACTGCGGCTCAGCAGCTCCGACTCACTGGCTTCATCACTCAGCTCCGACATCCTGCCCTGAGTAACCAAAGCAAAGCAGAACTTTTAGCTGCTGATGGCCCTCAGCCGTTGGCACTACAGCTCCAAGGTGCCATGGGCTTGGAAGGTGAGGTCATCCCAGAGGTATAGTGTTTCAAATTCCCACCTCTATGTTCGCCTCCGTAGCCTGAAGCAATAAGATTTGCTAAGGAGTTTTTGCTGGCAGTTCTTTCTTGCTGCAGTGGACTCTGGGATTTGAATACGCTAGAAAAATAAAAGCAAATAATGCTAAAAAAACCATCTTTCAAATCTCCTTTTAAGACTTCAGAAGCACTGGCTTTATTTCCTCCCCTTCTAATCAAAATATGCCTAAGGCAGCTTTGGATACCCTCATCAAGAGAAGACTAAACGCCTATTTAAGTGCTGATGGCATGCTTAGTGTTACACAAAAGGATGTAATTCTTGGTTTGCATGTTTTATAATTCAGCAAGAGGATTAAGAATTCATATGTCAGATATTCCCAGCCTTTCTCCATCTGTCTTATATTATAGGATGGCCCTGCTTAAATTAAGACATGGTCATTAATAATGACAACTGTCTGCTAAAAGTAGTTAATATCACCTGAATAGGGTGCACACTTCATTATGTCATCAGGTTGTAAGCAGATTGTTTCTACCATTTATTGATTCAGCACTTCAGAAGCAGCCCAGTCCTGTCTCTGTGAATCTTGGAAATTGCTGAAACACTTTGAGCAGCAGTGCACCTGCCCATTCATTACCTGAGCATGTCCGCCGTCCTGCAGACAGTAACTTAATTAGAAAGCTAGTACAGTTTCATGACTGTCTGAAAGGTTTATTTCCCATACGTAGCCTTAGGGAGCAATTGCATATTAATCATTTTAACCACTCACAGGAGAGTGTTCTTGTTTGGCACTTCATAAAAAGCTGTTCGACACAGCTGCATCTATCATCTGAGGTCTTCAGCTGCACTTTCAGGCTACATCCAAGTCAATCCAATGGGAAGCGCTTTCCCCTCCCTGTGGTCTCATCCCCCACCATGCAGCACTTCTGGGGTTTGCCTGGTCCCACCATATATTATGTTGGGCAGCTAAGCCCAACATAAAGTATTCTTTCTTTTTCCTGATAATTTCTTGCCAGTTTAATTCCTCAGAATGATTCATTCTGGGGTCATGCAAATGCCAAATTTGTTATTAGTGAAGAATAAAAGAGAGCAGGAACACGCTTTTCAGCAGCAGTTGCTCTTTAGATTGCCTCAGCTGTAACATTTCAAAATGGTATTTATATTTTCTAAAGAATTGGGAGTCTTTGTCTTGCAAGCACCAGCCCCTTTTCTTATAACATAAGCAAAATGCCTTTAATTCCTACCTCTTCACTCCCCACCTGGATCCTTTCTCCCACACCTTGCTTTTTCCACTCCTCCTTCTTCAGTTTGTTAAGACTACAAAAGCACCATCCATTCTACCTAATCAGCATGTGCTGGTAATAAGTGATCCCTTTAAGATATCTGCAAACGCACCTGTTTTACTTAATAGTAGCAATTTGGCAAGCCAGAGGCCTCAGGTAAGAATATGCAGGGCAGAACACAAATGAAAGACCTAAACACCTCACAATCAAAATACAAGAAGATATAAGTGGATTTAAGTTGATCATAAGGGGGAAAAGCAGGAGTTTTTCTCACTACAACAGATTAAAGCTGCCCCTGGGAGGCAAAAAGGCATGTTCACAGTTAGTTAAAGGAGGTAAAATCCAGAACAATTTGTAAAAGCACATTCAGATGAAAGTGAAGCTCACTGTTCTCTCTGCAGACCTCCTTGTTAATTGGATACGTTAACTATAAAAGACACAGATGTTTGGTCTTTTTCAGAATCAGCCCCACATCAGGTACTAGTCACCCACACAACTTTGGTGAGTTGATCCACAGTCAACAGGGCAACGTTGACATGACAGAAAGGTTATGCTTGACTCCAGAACATTCAAGACTCTCGGCCTCATTCCTACCACCTACACTGTGCTCTAACTGCCTACACTTTGTTGGTTTTTTTCTTCTTTTAACTCTGAGGTTTCAGAATCTTGAGAAGCAGAATTCTTGAGAACAGAATCTACAGGAGAACAATAAAAATGATCAGAGCCCTAAGGACTGAGATGAAAAGACTGGGTGAAATGAAATCAGGGTTCTCTGGTCTAAAGAGGAGATGCCTGGAGGGGACATGTGATAACACCCTTCAAATACACACATGGTTGCTGCAGAGAGGAGGACAGAAATAATCTGTTCCTTGTGGCCGTGGTGAATATGACAGGACATAACAGGCTTAAGTTGCAGCATGGAAGATTTTGATTAAAGACCACAAAAATCCTTGTAAAAGTCAAAACAAGAGTACTGCAATGGCTTACCAGCAAAGATTTGGTTGCTAAAGATAAGCTAGACGAAGACCTCCTGAATATTCACAGGCTGTTCCCTTGCTTTGGGCAGAGTAATTAAGGTAACATCTGTTAGAGACCTTCCTCAGCCCCGTGAGGCTGTTACTATTAATTATATTTACTACATTAACACCTAGCTACTTATCAGGATCAGAACTCCACAGTGTTGAGACTCAGAGCAGGTAGCAAACACCACACTGCCCTGGATTCAGAGAGTTTGCTGTCTGAGCAGATAAGAAAGCCAGAAAAAAAGAAATATACCATAAAAACTTAGTACAAAAACTGGAGCAAAAAGCATCTTAGTATACCTTTTAGAAGGATAAGCCTACGGAACAAGTGACAGTAGATGAAGGAGTGGCAGAAGAGCCATACTAAAATAAATGGGAGGCGATTTGATTGAGAAGCAACTGAGGCAACCAGTCCCCAACAGAGTAAATCCAACACTGCTCATTAACCACCACTCATCAGGCACCATTAAGCTGCACTGGCTCTGCTAAATTCATTCTCTCACATCCTCTTCCACAAGCACGGGTAACATGGGTCCTTCTGTTCCAAAAGACACAAGACACCCAAGACAGCACAAGTGTGGAGGTTGTTGGAGTTTCCAACTGAGCCATCGAGTTGGTAACATGCTTCACTTCTGCTCCTGACTTAGTTCTATCTCCACTAAATTCAGCAACAAGCTATTGGAGGAAATAAGAGGCCTTGTTACATCCTTGACAGGTACAACTAGTTGTTACCAGCTCTGTCACAACAACAAGCACTTCCAAAGCCAGAACATCTCATCTTCGCACTACTGTTGTCTGCTGACTGACCAGAGATGGGCACACGTTACAGCTGTAGGAAGCGCATCAGGTTTCACAGGATAGTGGTGTGTGAGAGAAAGTATTNCCCCGGCCCGCCACAGGCCCCGCCGCCCCTCACCTGCACACCCGGTGAGCTCCGCTACCGGAAGTCGCCCCGCCCGCGCAAGGAATGCTGGGAACCCTCCGCCTGGCCGAGCCTCCAGACTACAAAGCCCAAGAGCCTCCGCGGCGGAAAGGAAGGCTCCGCCCTCTGCGGCGCCAGGNAACACCACACTGCCCTGGATTCAGAGAGTTTGCTGTCTGAGCAGATAAGAAAGCCAGAAAAAAAGAAATATACCATAAAAACTTAGTACAAAAACTGGAGCAAAAAGCATCTTAGTATACCTTTTAGAAGGATAAGCCTACGGAACAAGTGACAGTAGATGAAGGAGTGGCAGAAGAGCCATACTAAAATAAATGGGAGGCGATTTGATTGAGAAGCAACTGAGGCAACCAGTCCCCAACAGAGTAAATCCAACACTGCTCATTAACCACCACTCATCAGGCACCATTAAGCTGCACTGGCTCTGCTAAATTCATTCTCTCACATCCTCTTCCACAAGCACGGGTAACATGGGTCCTTCTGTTCCAAAAGACACAAGACACCCAAGACAGCACAAGTGTGGAGGTTGTTGGAGTTTCCAACTGAGCCATCGAGCTGGTAACATGCTTCACTTCTGCTCCTGACTTAGTTCTATCTCCACTAAATTCAGCAACAAGCTATTGGAGGAAATAAGAGGTCTTGTTACATCCTTGACAGGTACAACTAGTTGTTACCAGCTCTGTCACAACAACAAGCACTTCCAAAGCCAGAACATCTCATCTTCGCACTACTGTTGTCTGCTGACTGACCAGAGATGGGCACACGTTACAGCTGTAGGAAGCGCATCAGGTTTCACAGGATAGTGGTGTGTGAGAGAAAGTATTCCTGCAGCACGAGCTCCAGCTGAGGACCTGCAACACCTAGGTTCAATCCTACGCATGCCTGTTGAAAAGACACCAGGCTCTTCATCTGTACCATGAGCCTGGCACTCTCAGGCATGTTAAAGCACATAATACGCTCCCAAAAAGACAAGGTAAAAGGTACAAAAGCACTTCAACAGCCACATTAAGGAGCACATTTCCTAGGAGAGGGGCGATGCCAGACAAGGTGCAGCACTCCAAGGCAGCCGGACACCACAGCCCCTGGGACTCGGTGCCGGGCAGGCTCCGGTCGCACAACCATGCGCCTGAGGAGGAGCAAGCCCGGTTGTAGCTGTCAAACCGGTAACTACATGGCTGTTACCACAAGTCTCACAGCAAAACGGTACGTTATCCCCGCACCTCACCGGGCCACAGCTCCCACGAGGCCTTCCTAGGAACTCGGTCTCAGCNGCGCAAGGAATGCTGGGAACCCTCCGCCTGGCCGAGCCTCCAGACTACAAAGCCCAAGAGCCTCCGCGGCGGAAAGGAAGGCTCCGCCCTCTGCGGCGCCAGGCCAATACAATGTGCCGCTGTGAGAAGGCGGAGCGAAGGCCAGCCAATGGGATTCGGGGTCCGCGGGAGGGCGGGCGGTTCTAGCAGGCGGGGCGGACCCGAGCCGGTGGCTGAGGTACGGGGGGCAAATAAAGAGAACCAGAAGTGATACGGGCGGGCGGAGCGACGATCGCGGAGGTCTCAGAGCTGCGTTGTCTCTGACTGGCTCCTCCTGTTTTTTCTTCATCTTATCAGTCACGTCGGTTCGCTTTACCCCGCTGCCAAGACCCCAGGCCGGGGCTGAGGCGGGGGCGGGTCTCGGAGGCGCCCGGGTGGGTGCTGTGAGTGAGGGGAAGCGGCTGCGCAGGGGAGGGGGAGGCCCGCGGCGGGGAGCGGCACCGGGACGGCGGGCCGGGAGCGCGGGCAGCCGCTGGCCGCGTTGCCATGGCGACGGGGGCGCTGGCGCAGCTGCGCGTGCGCCGGCCGGGCCGCCATTTTGATGGCTGTCAGGGAGTTCCCTCAGCGGGTTCTCTCGGGGTGTCCCGAAACCGATCGGCGTGGTGTGACAGGCGCTGAGGGCAGGGTTAGCTCATCCCCGGGTCTGCGGCGGGCTGCGTGCCCGTGAATACCGCCCCGAAGCGAAGGTGTGTTTCCCGCCGTCGCCGTCGTCTTCTTGGCTTCTCCCTCGTTGCCATCGCACCCAGGCAGCGAGGCTCCCGAGGTGGACGTGACAGGAAATGTCAGTTGTAGTGACATGGAGAAGCTCAGGATTTCACCTCTCAATTGGCCCAAGCTCTCCAGAAAGTGCCTGTTGTGTTAGAGCTGTCTAACAACTCTGCACTTTGTTTTAAACATAGGATACTGCTTGCTCCCAGAGAAGATGCTGGATTACATGACTGATGAGTCAGATCCAGTATAACATCCTTAACCTTGGGAGACTGACCTTCTCTCAGGTTGGCAGAGGGAGCCACAGTAGGCAGTTTGTTTTCATCCCCATGGGACTCCTCTTGACCTTAGCAACTCTGCTTACTGTCAGAGCATAGTACTCCAGCCTTGGGGATTTCCCTCCACTTTACCTAAATCAGATTCAGGGGTTGTCTCGCATGAACAAAGCCGCCACTGTATGGGTATGGCATATGAAGTATTTGCAAAGGCGCCTTGCGAGTTGCAAACTTCCCAGGGCATGAAATGAGTTTCCCTTAATGTTTAGAGGAGCGTTGTCGGTCCGTGCCAAGGCAAATAATAGTGACAGTGTAATCATATGAACAGTTATTTCAGTACCGAACAACACACAGTCGCAAACCTCTTAACCTTTCTTGCCAAACAGAAATTATTTACTCTCACGATTGATTCCCCAGGAAACCGCAATTGTAGCATAAAATTTAAAAAGCAAAGGTTTTCTGTGAGGATTAATTATCTAACTTGTCAGTACAGCAGCAGTCCCTACTGTGTTGTCTCAACTTCTCATGCACATCAAAGAAAACTTGAAGAAAGAGTACACTTTATAAACACTTTGAAAAGTCAAAATCCAAGAGCGTGCTTACTTTCAACTATTTTAATACAAACGTAGTGAAAAAAAGCAGACATAAATCATTTTATCTATCATTTGAGCAGTGAGGAGGGGAATGTGAGACAAGTAGGAAAGAGAAGAGACCAGCTGAGAGCAGAGGGGTCAGCCTTGCCTTCGCTGCATACCTTCCCTCTCCCTGCAGGCAGTGAGAACCTGATTTTCTGAGAACACAGTTATGAGTCAGTCTGGCTAAGAATCCCCAAAATACTTTACAAATGAGGGGCTAAACTGCCCCTCATGTGGCCCCAATTATGGGTGTATATGGTGAGCAGGGCAGAAAGCTCTCAGACCTCTGAATTCAGGTGGGAAGGAACGAATCCAGAAATGCAGATTTTATCGTTCACTGCTGACAGTGAAAACTCTGGGAGTGCTGAGAATTATGCTGACCCTGAATACATATGCTTTGTTCTTGCTTTGTGTTGATGTTATCCCTTGTGTTCTTTCATGAGGTGTACTTAAGCTCATCTTTCATTTGATTGAAGGGAAGCTGTTCGAATGGCCTCGGAAGGGCAAAGTGAGGATACGGAGCATCCACCTGAGCCTCCTGCAGCTCCTGTTCAGACTAACAGTACATTTCAATGGGGAGCCATACTCGCTGCAGTGAAAGATCAGCTCCCGTCTCTGGACTCTGACACCTCCACAGTAAGCACTGGAACCTGCCTTTCTTTCTCACTGTGTTCTAGAAAAATCTCTCAAAAGCAAGAGAAGGTCACCTTAGCCAGGCATTTCTGAGTCTGGTATCCTTGATGGGTGACTTGTTCTGACTATTGTAACACACTCAGTTAATCCACAGCCTTCTGGATTATCTCTAATTGTCAGAGTGTAATTGCCATCTCCTCTCGCTGTATTCTTTGGAACCTGATTTTTCCAGAGGATAAGTATTGCTAGGTTGGGAAGAGGAGGGTACTGGGCATCTTGCAGAATGAGCCCACATTTCTTCTTAGTTTGTTCAGTAAAAAATACAGTATGAAAGCAGCATCCTGCTGATTTAAAATGAAATGATAAGGTTTTATGCTTGAGAGTATTATGCTATTCATTCCAATGATGTACTTGCCAGACAATAGGCCTGTTAATATGGTTTCCTATGTATGAGGATCAAAGGAAGGTGATATTCCTGACGGCTTTGTGGTCCACTGGAAAAAACATTTGGCAGATATGTCAATCCTGGATTCTGCTTTTTTCCCTGCCTGTAATTCTCTGCAAGCCATTTTGCCTTTTTGTGCTTCAATTCTACCTGCAAAGAAGCATAATGCCACTATCCTTTTAATATAAAGTGTAAGATTGATAGACATTGTGCAGTATTCTTCACCATTACAGGTTTTTAACATGTTAGTGTCTGGGACAGGCTGCCTCTTGGCTGCGGCAGATCTCTGTTCACAGGACAGCAACAATCTGGTGGAAATAATAAAAGTGCCTGCCTCTCTAGTCCAAGATGCTAGCTCTGGCATTGAATTTTCCAAGGTGATAGTGTGTCTCAAGACTTAATTGTTAGTGGCCTTTTGTCCAAATCAGAATATTTTGCTAATTTTCAAACATGTATAAACTTGAAAAAATATTTTTGAACACTTAAAGCATATATTTTATTCTAACCTAGTGTGGCCCTTCATGATACAAAGGGAGTCTTGTTAACAGTGAAGGAGCCAGAAATGCCTCCATAGGGTATTTATTACTTATTATTAATCAATCATCAGAAGCAGTGTGGTCTAGTGGATAAAGCGTTGATACGGGTTCCATGACTTGTTTTCTGCACCTGGCTCTATCACTAACATTTTGGACAAGTTACATTGCCTCACTGTTTCTCAGTTCCCCTCTATCTACAGCCTGTTTCAGTTACCTAAAACAACCGTTGCATTTTAATATGTGTCTATATAATATAGATTAAGGCCCAATACTCAGAGGTTATTTAGGCATTCTTCTTGTATAAGTGTACAGTAAGGTTAAGACAGAGAGATAGCTTTGCACTTTGGTGACGAATACCATTCTGTAACTCTAAATAATGTAAAACATTTTTTTACTTACAAGCAATCTCCAAATTCTCTGTTTCTATTCATGTGGAAAAAATTTCCTGCTGAAGGAGCTGAGGCAATCTATTTGGCACTTATGTGCTACCCTTAATTTGAATTCAAAAGATCTGCTTGTATAATTCCTCTCCTGCTTAATGTGAAACAGTAGCCTGCTGAGCCTGCAGTTTCAGTGCTGCACCTTTGTCCGAGCAGTTTCCACTTGTGTGAGGATACATTTATGCATTTGAGATCTGTAACCTCAGCAGGCTGTGCTCCTGCATTCGAAAAGGGCACTGACAAATGTGTTTTATGCCCTGAAGTACTTTAATTACCCTGATATGCAATTTATTGAGAAGAAAGAAGTTCTGTTGCGGTTTGCTTCATGTTAAGAAAAATTAATTACACCAGACAGAGAGAATTCTCCAAAGTGGGAGTTACTGAAGGTGTACACTTGCACAAAGGGACAAGCAGGAAATCTGTGTCCTGTCTGCTGAGGAGGTGCTTAATCTCACTTCGGTGTCTATGCGTAAGGATTCATCTCAAATGCATATCTTATGTTCAGAAAAGAGATTTTCAAAGCTCTTTAAACTCTGTCCAGCCAAATGTAGATACTGCTTTGCATTCTGAATAGTGAATGTCAGGGTCCTGATTGCAATAATAAGCCTTCATGGCCCTGCCCAGCCTCAGCTGGGCCTCCCACCCACATGCCCAGCAGCTCTATTTAAGCTCAGCTCTGGGCCTTCACCTGTTGTCTGAGCTGTGTTGGAGGAGCACTGGTTTCTAGCTACAGTCCTGCTTGATCCAGACTTTCACCTGTAAGTTGACTTTCAGGTTTGATCTCTGACCTGCCCCATCACTGCAGCATTGCCTTATGATCTGGATTCTTGGTCACCACCTCTGGTCTGTCCTGTTTGCTCCTCTTAGGTACTGTGGGACGGGGCTTTGGCTGGTGAGGCCTTTGCCTTTCCAGTTACGTACCTCCTCTCCCAGCTCCCCTTCTCTTTGGGAGCAGCCCTGCTCCTGCTATTCTGTGATGGTGAATGAGGTAGTACAAAGAATCACTTGGGAGTTAGAGAACTTGCCCAGTCTTGTCATCACTTTGCTCAGAGGGATGTTAGTCATCAACCTCCGTAGTAGTGTGATGTTTTACATGGTTTTTACAATTGTAGCTTGCTCACATGTTAGGCCACTGTAAGGTCTCTGAACTTCAGTCAAGTGGTGACAACATAGGATTTGTCACTGCAAAATAGATATTTAGGTAAGTATTATAGTCTCTCAATTAATTTTTCTCTTTTTGTTTGCAGTCTGATTGTGAGAGTGATGGGGAGCTTTTCATCTTCCAGCGGGAACAGCCAAATTTAATTCCTGATCTGTCAGAAGAACTGATGGAGTTTTCCCTGGAAGACTCAAACGTGCAGGTTGTTGCCTGTTATGTGCAGGCTGTACTACTGTAACCCCACTCTTCTGGTTGTCTCCAGTGTGGGTAGCTGCTGTTAATTGACCTGTTTGACTGAACTGTGTGCTAGAAGAGCATAGTCCCCAGTACTTTCTCCCACTACAGACTAGATCTTTCTTTCTTTTTATACAGTGACCCTTTAAAGTTTTCTTTGTTCTTGAGATTTTAGACCTTTTTATCCCATCTCTTTGCAGTTTTTATTATTGTCCTTTAACTGTTTTTTCTCCTAGCAGTAATGCAGTGACTCCTAGTAGTGCAATGATTCCTAAATTTTTCAGGTTTGAAATAGTTTCAGCCACCATTTTATGTATCTAGAAACTGTAGAATTAGTTAGGACAGTGGGTCCTAAGTAAGGAGGATGAGTAGGAAGTTTACCCCTCGAACAGCTTTTCTGAGATGAAAGCCAGCTGACCCTATTGTTTCATCACGGGAGGACTAACTTACTGTGCTGCTTTTCCATTTATTTATCTTGGTGTAAGAAATGTCATATGATGAGCAGATGTAATGGAAATGAATTTCAAGGATGTTTAATACTTCCTGAAGTTAAACTTTGAAAAGTAAACACTTACTGTTTTCCATGATGGATATGGTGTGTGCTGTTACCAGATGGTGTCTGTGGTGAGCTGCTATCTGCCAGTGACTTTGTTTTGCTTTACTGTCAGCTTTTAAAGCTTAGGGAGATGTGACTTTCTGCATATGTGTATTTTCTCTACCTGTAACAAACCCAGGAAACGGAAAAACACCCATGGGAGATCTGGAATGAAGATCTGGAAAGTTTTGGCATTCAGAAAAAAACAGATGCTGCCCAAGTCGTTGCAAAAGAAGATGTAGAAATGATGAAAGATGAGACTCCCAATCTTGCCGGCGATACTGAAGACATTCTAAGCCAAAAGGGACTTGTTCTTGACGAGTCTCTTGCAGATTCCACAGATCACCTCGAAGAGAAAGAACTGGGTGGGAAGCAGGCTAGGGAAAGAGGGTACTCTTGGCATAATACAGCATTGTCTGTGGAAGAGCTGGACAGTCAAAAGGAGAGAAGAAAGCTGATAGAGACAAAGATACTCTCCAAAATAATTCTGGAGCCTTCACCAGGCCACCCAGAGCTAGATGTCAAGCCTCCCTCACATGGCATTAGCAACAGTCTAGAAAGAATTGCTGAGGAAGAAACCTCCTCAGATGAGCATCTTCAAGAACTAACCCGTTTGTCATTGCAGGTAAGTGGCCCAAATAAATGGTTTTGGGAAGTGCTGCTTGTGGGGTAGAGGGCACAGTGCATTGCTTGCAGAATCCTACTAAAATAAAGAACTGAAATGCCAAATTCTGCACACACCACAGCTGCCTTTGTTGCTTTCATTGTTGTCCTGAATTTGGGTTTTGTTGGGTCGTGTGCTATACAAGCTACCAACAAACGATCTTTGTCTCATAGAGCTGTCACTAAAAGCCCATAATGGTAGCAAAAGCCACGGGTCAGGTCAGCAGCATGGTTCATGGTCTCCTTCAGGAAAGCCAACCACAACATCTGTCCCTGGGAAGGCAGGGAACTTTTCTGGTCCCAGGCAGACTTTGCATTAAAACAGGGAGCTTTCCAGCCTTCCAGCATCTTGTCTTTTCTGTAGCACTGCGATAATGCCGGAGGTGAGAAGAGAAGGTGGTTAGGGTTGTTCCTGAAATCTTGAATCTCTTCCACCTAAGGCAGGGGCTTAGGTCTGTGGGACGACCAGTTCATGTGTGCTTAGCTGGTGTGTGGCCCCAGTGTGGAGAGGTTGTTCTCTTCAGTACTATAGTTATAGATCTCTGCTTCTTGTATTGATTTTTAAGGTCATTAGGACTTAATCAGCACAGAACATGAGTCTGGTATTTCTGTCTAAAGCCTTCATAGAATCAGAGTACAGATGTTTCCTTTCCCCTTTCATCTACACTCACAAAAATAAACTTTTTGGTGTTGAAGCGGTTCTAGTGTAGGCAAAGAATGCAGGTGCTTGCCTGTTTTTTTTAAATTGTGCTGCATCATTTAATCATGCCATTATTGGAGGGGATCTTTTTCAAGTGGTGCTAGATTTAATTCCCATCTCACCTCATAAGTCAGTTCCTCTATTAATTCAGGAGGCATGACTTTCCTTTCAGAACATGTTTGATATCTCTGACTTCAATGAACTGAAGTCTGATGCTTTTGGGTGCGCACTGAGACCAGGCTCAGTGTATTCTGACTTTCAGAAGGTGAGGGCAAAGCTGTACCCTTTGTGTGCATGGTGTATGTGTTTAGATTTGAGAGCTGGTTGTTACTTCCCAGCTCAGCAAGGTACCTCAGTTTAAGTGAAGTTGTTAAAACTAATATAGTTTCTTCTTGATTCTAATCATATCAGTTCATTTGAAAATTATTTTTTTCTTAAAGTATATTTAAGTGTCTTTCTGTGTTAGAAATGGAATTGTGCAAATCTTCATTTCTTTTTCTTCTGGACCTTATGTAGTACCTTGCAGTAGTGCTGTTCCTGTTAAGGGTTAGGAGGATAAAGCCTTAATACAGCAGGTTAAATGGTAGTTTGATCTTTTTATTATAAGGGTTTGTATTTAAGCACTATTATTGAAAAAGAAGCTTAGTACCAACTGCATCATAATGAAAGCAAATGCATATGTTGTCTTTCCCTTCAGGCTATTTGATAAAATGACACCTGTACTGACCTGTGACATGGTTCTCATTGTAGTAAGCTCAGCTGTCAGTCATTCTTCACTCTTCCAGACAATACATCTCAATGACATTGTTGAACCAGTATTAGCTTTGTGTTGGTGTGAGAGACTTCAGCTTGTGACTCTCATCAGGCTTTTACCTTTCATCAGCTGCAGCTTGTAAATTAGAATAGATCTAATCATGGTTCAGGTGTGTGTGAAGATTTATTGCTCTGGAAAGAGTGAGAATCTTCTCCTAAATGGGAGGGGCAGATGACAGAGGGTTTTTTACATGGTGAAACTGTGTGTTTTAGAGGCTGCTTCTGCTTTTCTAAAGCTCTTGAGTGGTCATGTGAAATGCATGTTAGTTGTAGTTGTGGCATAATTGTCATAGCTGACAGTCACCTTCCTTTTAAAAAAATCATGAGTACTTCTAAGTTCTAGTGGTGATATTTCAGAAAGATGTGGATATTTTTAATTCAAACTTTCATTTCAAATAATATTCAGAGGGGAAAGCAACCAGTGTTTTAAATGCATGTCAACTTTTGTCATCGCAGACTGGTTCTCATAGCTGAGTTAGCAGTGTGCAGTGCGAACAGCCAGTGTATGTGTGAGTCACAGTAACAAAATTGATGATCCTATCTCCAGTGTGGGATAAGTGGCTGTGAGATAGCAGCTGATGCTGACTGTACTTAGAGGAATGGGAATGTGCCCTGGTCAGAAGTTGGAGGGGGAAGAAGAGGCTGCAGGCCTCATCTCAAAGAACTGAAAAGCCCAAAGTCCTTCTCATTTTAGTGGCAGTAGGAAGTTCTCAGCATTATTCAGGATCAGAATATGTATGCTTGGTCTTGTATCATGCTATCTTTTACTCTGTTTTCTGTAGCCTATATCAAAAGGGTTCATAATTCTCAGAGAAAAAACCTCAGCAGAAGTGGATGAAGCCGCTGGATAGATGCACTGTCCAAAGAGATAGAGTAAATGTGTTCCTTTCATTACAGCACTTCCTCGTGGAACTGCTTAAAGCAAGCTGGCAGTGTAGTTAGGGGCATCATCTTTTGGAGACTGTGAGAGGGTGAGGAAGGGTACTTGGAGGGATGGACAGAGGGAAATAAAATGTGTGGGGATCTCGTACTGTTAGTGAGTTTGAGGGGTGAAGGGGAGTACTTGCTGTTGGAAAGGCTCCACCATGTGAATGCATGTAGAAGACTTGAGACATGGAGCACATAACATGAGTTATGTCCCAGTTTATGGAGAGAAGGGTCAGGTGGATATTGAGGATGGGTTTATGTTTCCCCTTTAAGGAGCTGTCGGTTCAGTCTCTTCTAGAAACATCTAGACTTCTCAGGTTTTTAAAGTGGGGAAGGAGAAGGTACTCTACCTTTGTTATATTTGAATAAACATTGGTTAATCCTTCACTGGTTTCTCTTAGCATAGGCAAGTGCCGTATAATTACTAGATGTGCAGAGCCTTGGCAATGACATGAGGCAAACTGTTCAAACAGTAAATATCCTTCTGTTAGTCGTGCCAATTGTTGAGGCTCATGCTGAAGCAACTGTGTCCAGAGTGACACACTGGTTCATCTACTGGCAAGTGACAGTGGCATAGTACTGGAGATAAGTAAGGTGAACTTCCATGCCACTTGTGTATTTATATGTGCCAGAAGAATCTGATGGAGTTACTACAAAGAATGTGAATCAAAGGGACTTTTATTTTGTAGCTGTCTATTGGGAGTGAATTTTCCATCATGGTTCAACTATCTTCTTTCAGAATATTGAGAAATGGGATCTGGACAAGATTCTGGAGGAGCTGGAGCAGCAGAAAGATAACACTCATGCAGAAGTTGCTTTCTCCTCAGCAGATTATGGTAACACTGCTAAATTAGTATCAACTTTGCTGAAAGTGTATAAAAATGAGTAAAACCCAGGTTCCTGTGTTTAAATAATTCCCTGCAGCATCATCTTGAATGTAGTGGTTTTCTTAATGCCTCTGTAAAACATATTTCAGTTAATTAACTTCCCCTCAAGATTTTATCTTGCTTTTGTAGCTTGAAACCAGTGCTTTGTGGCCTGTCATGGCCTAAGAGTGAATTAGACAAGATGGATGAAGGTTTGAAGTCAGTTTGTCAGAGCCAGATGACACCACTATCTTTATCCTTCCCCTTCTGACAGGCTGTAGAGAAAGGGACAATGTGAAAATGGGGAGAGGGTATATTGGGTGATCCTGTGGCAGAAGACCACAACTGCTGATTCTTTTTGTTGCTCTTCCATAGAGACCGTCAGGGGTAGGTCTGAAAATCAGCTCATGGAAAAGCTAGAAGAGCTGTGTGCCAGGCAGTCCAGGACAGTGTCTCCACACTGCAGGTGCCCGTCAGCCAAGCTCTTCTCCTTTCAAGAACAGCAAGAGAATAAGAAGTAGGTCCTTTTCTGTCATATACACTAGCTAATTGTGACTGCCAGTAGGAATACCTGGAAACTCAGTGTTCTATAGGTGCTTTTCTCTGTAGCCTCTGCAGAAAGCTGATAGCGTAGTTGGAATATGCTACCTGGATGTTAAAGGGAAAAACTAAGACTCAGTCATTCACATACATTTGATGGTAAACAGTCAGTATCCTGCCACCTTAGCATTCTCCATCAACCACCACCTTTGTCTAGACCTCACCAGATGCTTGGGACAAATGAGAAAGGCAGGAAAACAAGGCTAAGCCTTGCCTAAATTATCATGGCCCCATTTTTTGTCATCTAGGGTACCAGTTTCTCTTACTGGTACCTCAATTTAGCTAAAGCATATGGAATAATCTTTTTCTGTAGGCATCAGTGGAGATGTCAGTGCATCTTGGAGGGTTCTGTGTGAAGGAAGTGGATTTCCAGACGGTTCAGAGGGAACAACATCAGTGGTGAACAGAGGAAACAATAGTGCAACAAGCCTGTGAAGGGGAAGGTGCAATGAGGATACTTTTCCAGAGCAGGGAGAGCCATGAAGATGATTTGCACTTTGTATGCTCTGAAGGATAAAATAGAATTGCTAAAGGAGGCAGAGAGGAAAAAGGCACCTGTTTTTACTGATTGACACTGGGCTTTTAAAACTTGTAAGCTCTTTGGTACCATAACTTCCTCCCTTTGTTCTACAGAATGATTTGACATTGTCAGTTTTTAAGAACTAAATATCCCTCATCATGCTGCTTGTGATCTGTATTCCTCAGGGGAAGCTGAGTCTGAGTTGAGCTTTGTAAGGTGGTGGATAGCAGGCAGAAGCCGAGTTTGAATCTGTACAGTAGCCAAGCACAAAGCTCCTTTCACAATCCAATTTTGATTATAATCCACACCCTGCAGGACTTCTTGTCTGGATAATGTGGAGGACATGCTGAAACAGTGTTTTCTTTGCTTAGGGATGTTGCCTTCCTATCATCTTCAAATTCTCTGAGGATGGACATGATAAGATTACAGTGCCTGCCAGAGCCTCTAACTGTGTACATAGATTTAAGAGATGCTAAACCACAGAAGTCAGTAACACCCCTTGATGAGAAACAAAGGTAAATTCTGGCTTTATTGTTAATGAGAAGTAACAAAAAGTAGGAAACTGAAACCTTCTCTCTACATCTCATACTTGTGAAATATAACTTTAAAAGCGTTCTCTTCTTCCACACCTCTGACCTTAGCAGGAAGGCATAGCCCCTATCTGAGCACAGATATATTCAAGAGAAAATAACTTGTCTCAAAACAAGTAAACGTGTGGGGATGCAGGCTGCACAGGAAGGACATGCAAATCACCCAGGGATTTAGAAAGTTTCCATCTATAAAGGAGTGGGCAGGGACCACAAACCAATGCTTGCAGCTGTCTGAATTGGGCTGGCGTTCTGGCAGCACTGTGTACAAAATGGATGTCCTTGACTACATTCCTGGCAAGAAACTGTAGGTGCTGATTTCTGTCTCCTGTGTGGTAAGAGGACCTAATATAGTCAGTTATGGGAGGCCAAATTCTTCTCAATCTGCAACAGATTCTGGCAAACACCTCCTTTCCCTGAGAGCTAATGGTGTCTAAGGTAGCTGTTTGCTCCCTTCCCAGGATGTATATTTGCTGCAGCAAGGGGTTAAAAAAGACAGTCACCAGAAGAAACCTTGTGGTTAATAAACAGCTTGTGGTTAATAAACAGTTAACACATCTTGATGTAGTTGCTTGAATTTTTTTTTTGCTAGAGTAATAGTGTGAAGAACTACCCATAACACCTGGAAATATCTCTCCCTTTTTCATAATGGTCCTAAATTTGCATCCTAGAAATGATAAAAGGCCAACACCCAGTTGGAACAGAGTTAACTAATATGCTCTAATTTGTTTCATAGTGCAAGCGACAGCTCCCCTGAAGAAGAAGAGACAACGACAATTAAGGACCAAGCAGAAAGGAGAATGTAAGATTCTTTCCCAGGACCCTAGTTCAAATGATATGATGTTCATTTTTTTCTGAAACTAAAATAATTGCCCTAACAGTGATTAGAGTGAGAGCTTGTGTACTGAAATTCCTGATCTTCACGGCAAAAAAGCCCCATAGTGAAGGTGCCTCAATCTGGCCCCAGGAGATCACTCTCCTCTGTTGCATGGTGAAGATAGCAAAGCTAGAAAATAGTTGTTGATCCCTGCGGCAGTAGAGCACCTTGCTTCTGTACGGCTGCATGGGAACAGCTCAAAAGACACATAGAGTAGACCCGGTGGCTCTTTCTCCATACGTTTGAGTGACGTGGGAACTGTTGTTTAAGCAACTCAGAAACAAACTTTGAAAATGTTATAGGGAGTTGACTCAGACAAAGCTTTATTTTTAGAAATAATAAAATAGGCTAGAGTGGGTATTGATTTAAAGAGAATATTGAATACATTGTGTGGGCAGGGATGCTCTCAATTCTCCTCAATTGGCAGGGAAAGGAAGAGGGGAAAGGGGAGAGTGTGATGGATGGAATCCTAAACTGTAAATTCTTCAATATGCACAGATGCCAGCCTTTTCCTGTTGCTAAACTTGTGGCTTGATTCATACCCATAGACATTTGTTTAATGTGAAGCGGATATGTCAAGCTTTAAACATCTTACTGCATTTATGCTCTGGATTACGTTTAGAAGTCTGATGCATGTAAGTTCACATTACAGCAGAGCAGAGGACAAGCAGAACACTTGTATTGTTGTGCCAGCCAATTACTTTTTTTAATGGTTTGAAAGAAGAAATGATTCGACAAGGAACAGAGCCTCAATACTCAATATAATTTAGAACATCTAATCCAAAGCCAGCATAAAGCAGGGACAAGGTGATGCTTAGGGAACTCTCACTGGCACTGATGCAAATGCAGAAGTTGCATCAGTGTAAATCTGGAGTGATGGAGACCAGAGCTTAGCTGATTGGATTTTGATTTGTTTTAATGTTGCTAAAGAACATACAAAAATGAAATACCTGCATTCAGTTCTGTTTCTAAATAAGAAAATCTCATGGTCTCAGCAGGGTATGATTCTGGTCTCGTTCACAAGGGGTCAATGCCAGTTTCACTCTTATCTGGATGGAATTATTAAACAGGGCTACATATTCTGTGGTACAATATACTTACATATTAGAGCCTTGGAGGGTTAGTCATCTTGATCTCCGGGCACTTAGCCTAGAAAATACGCTGTTGGTTTACCCCTGGAGCGCTCAGGTAGTCAGTGCCATCTCTAGCACTATACCATAAGGCTGCTCTCCAATACATGGCTTTCTCCTAAAATTACCACTACTTAGGCATACTCCTTAGTAGTCCAGCCATCAATGTTAAATGTTGATTTGATGGTTCTGGATATGATGGCAGGAGATGTGACATCCTTAAGGAGAAAGCATAGGTTTAGTTTAGATAAGTACAGCAGTATGATTCTGCTGTACTTCACCGAACTGCATCATTAATATTCAACTCAAACAACTGTTACTCAGTCCGTATACTTTTCCGCTACTACTAAAATGAATATTATTTACAGATGAGCTACAAGTTGATGGTAGTCTTCCTGTAGCAGACTACCTGGGAGACTCATCATGGAAGAGAACTGCAAGACAAAATAACTGTATCTGCCCATTATGCCATGATAAGACATTTCACAACAGAATGCTACCACAATATTGTGGTTGCTGATGGTTTAGCAGTCTCATTAACCTGGAGGAGACATGGGCGAAATTAAGCCAAACACTCAAAAATCCTAAAAATTATTAGAACAACTTTTCTTCTGTATGTATTTGAATCCCAACCCTTGTATCCAAAGGGGACAAAAATCTGTACACTCTTAATTTCTGTGCCAACATCACATTTGTTCCTGGCTCTTCTAGTAGATGTGTGTTGTGCCTGAAATGCAGAAGAGGTAAGTAAATTGCCAATAAGATCGGTTTCATGTTCTGTCACTGTAGTGTTTTGTGTTGCCTGTGTGCTGGTGCTGCTATTACTAATAGCTATTATTTGTGTAAATGCCCAATTCTTGCTTTGAGCTTTCACTCATCTGAGAAGTTCCTCAGAGTTTGAATTTATTCATATAATGCTCTGTCTTGGTTAAATCAGTTTTTTTTTTCTTTGCAGGAGGAATTGCTCAGGGAAAAGCCTGCTACTGCAACAACTCCGTACAGCCCGAAAAGAAGCCTCAGAGCTTCTTCATAAAACATCTACCCTGCCTGAAAAACTTGAAGGCATAAAACAGGATCCAGAAAATCCAGAAGAGATAGGTTCCTCTAAAATAAGTCAAAAGCAGTATTTTAAATTGAGGCAAGAGGCAAATAAGGTGATTCCCAGGACACTGAGATTGAAACCAGAGAAAAGAAATATCCCCTTCTCAAGCCATGGGAGCAATGGAGCTGCCATAGAAAAAGAAAACCAAATGGAAGTTGGGAAGATTCAACATTCAGGAAATGCTCCAGAATCTCCTCTAACTACCACTGAATTGCCAAGGTATCACACAAAAAAAATAAAAATAGTATTGATTGAGGAAATAGCAGAGTTATTTAGGCCTCTGCCTCCCTGGGCTTAGTTTAATGTAGTGTATTCTGCATAAGGTCTAATTTTAAAGTGAAATCAGGTGGTTGCCTTACGCACCTACCCAGCTATTTGGGAGAGCTCCATTATACTGACTTTTCAAAGGTTATATTCTGCCTGCTATTTTCAGAGTGAAATTTAACATTTTGACTTTGATGTATGAGCCTTTGAAAGAATTAGAATTTGCTTGCTCTAGAGACTATTACTTTTTCAGTGTTAAACAGTTGCCTACCTGCCACTTAGACACTTCAGCTACCGTGTACTTGGTTTAAATGGCAGATGGTTGGTTGCAGGTTTTCTTCCTCTATAGGATTCCTGAAATTAAAGCTCATTGCTTCCATCAGTTCTATAAAACTCCATTTTTTCTACCTGTTAGCCTGCAACATAAATGGCAGACCATAGCTTGGCAAGAATCTGGGTTATTTATTGTTGCTGAGCAATAGCTTACAATGATTTTAATGAATTTTAGTCGTCTTTCTTGCTATTCTATTTATTGTTGGGGCATCTGAGACTTGAAGAATTCAGAAGAAATTGAACTTGATATCTGCCATGGAAATGGGAGATGAAATCTTTCTGCAGACATCAAAATATAGAAAGATGTAAGGCCTTGGTTCAGGGGAAACTTGTCACTGTATTATAGCAGATAGGAAAGGAAACGGAGTTAGACTGAGAATTTTGGTGTGGAGATGGGGAGTGAAACATCACAAAGACGTCTCTGCTTAATGGAGTTCCGGTCTCCAAATAGATTGTCACCACTTAGAGGTTTGAGGTCTGCTCCTTCCTTTTTTTTTTTTTAGAGAGTTGATTTAATCCAATGACAACTTCTTGTGTCCCCTCACAAGCACCATAAGTGCTTTCTAAATCTATTTTAGCCTTTCATGTCATGATTCACCCTCAAGTGTGTGGTATAAATATAAGAAAAAAAGAAATGCAAACAGATGAACAAGGGTGCTTTTTCTCCCAAGTGAAAAGCTTAAGCGAAGCAGAATCTGTATATTTTTCAGGACAGAAGAAAGTAAAAGAGAGCTATCCCAAAAGGAAGAACAGATGAAAGAGAGACACAGGAGACAAAGATTCCAGGAGCAGCTGGAGAGATTGCAGCCTCAGCAGTCAGTTACTGGCAAGCAGCCCATGGCAGAGAAAACCCCTGTTTTGTTCCACATGGTTAGTAGTTCAGTGTAGGACTGTCCCTTTCAGAATGGCTTCCTGGCCAAATGTGTATGTGATCCTAGAAGCAAAAAGTAATTTTCATTGCATTATTTAAAGTGTTTGCTATGGAGCACTGTTACCTGATGAGATGAGCAGTCCTACAGCTCTTGCCTCACGCTGATAATGTTTTTCTCACTTTTCCTGTATGGGGAGTGCTTCCCTTACGGCTGCCCACCAGGCTTGGCGTGTCGGGGTATGGCAGGAGTCCTGGCTTGCTGAAGTGACTGGGCTCAGTGTCATCTAATTCACAGCAGCCAAACTTTCACACATGATTTTTTGTAACTTTTTCTAAAAAGTGAAATATTTTTACTGTCATACTTCTTAAGCAAAGCTGAGTCCTGTCTGGTTGTCTGCCCCTAGTAGCTTTATATTTCAGTTTTGTGGGTAAGTTTTGAGGATTGTGGTTTTAGTAACAGGTTTTGCTTTTGGCTGATGTCTGGGTTAAGGGAGTATGAAATTATTCTGATTTTTCCCAGAGCCTAATGTATGGCTCAGAGGACAGGGCTGGTTTCCCTCCTGAGAAGGTTTGTATATGTAGTCCTAATTCATCCTTGTACTGATTTCACTGAACGCGAGGCCAGCTGAGAAGGTAAGAGGAGATGAGAAACTCCAGAATTTGTCCCTGGGTCCACCATCATGATTTATTTGCGCTAATAGCAATAACAAAGCTCTTCTGTCAGTACAAAAGTTGAAAGACCTTAGAGCCCTAACTTGGGGGATGGGCCATTCAGACTTGTTTGTTTTGTAAGCAATTGACTGGTGTATTTCTGCAGATTGAAAGCTCATTTTTTTAACACTAGATTAATCACTGATGAGAAGTAAAGGACTAACGAACTGACAGCTGAATTTCCCTCTGTCAGCCTGCTCTGGCAAGGACAGTGCACTGCACAGAGCTCTGTTTTGAAGGTTGCAAAGGTTGTGGTTCTGCCTTCAGACTTGCTCCTTCCTCAGCCTGCTGGGAGGTACCACCAAATTCCAGTTAGCTCTTATTAAGATGCAGGCACTTACTTGCCTACTTGAGCCTTGCTAACGCATTCCTGACAATGCACCAAGTGACGACTGAATTGTTTTCTGTCTTGGTCATTTCCCATATTTTCTACGCTGAAGCCAATAAAATGAAGATAACGGCTTGTTGATGTGGTTTCTCTCAAGTATGGCTCAGGGTATATCTACACTGTGGTCTTGCTGTAACTGAATCATGGTGTAAATATGCCCATTACAGCTTTGATGATATTACTGCCAACTAGTCATGGCAGCGTGGACATTGGCATAAGCCGAGCGGCCCAGGATTTACTCAGCTTCTGATGCGTCTAGAAACAGCTAACTGGTACCTAAACTAACAGACAGCCTGCTTGAGGGAAACCTGCCTGAACTTACAAGGCACTGCTGGTAGAAACAAAATCAGCACAACCCGTAATAACTGTGTTCTGTGGGCAACTTTGTTCTTGGTTCTTCTTCAGAAATATTCATTATTAAAATTAAGAATGAAAAATGTATCAGCATCATCTATCAAATACAACAGTCATTTATAAGATTACTTGAAATCCATCTCGACAGGAGCCCTTCTTTGAATTAGAACAGGTTTTTCTTTTTTTTCCTTTGCTGCACATAGGAAGACAGAAAAACTTGAATATTTTGACATTTAAAACTAAAGAAGCTGTAATTTGGCAGCTGTGTCTCTCAGTGAAAATATCTAATATCTATGTATAAACATGTACATTCAAAGAACAAGCCACAGTGTTTGACAGAGTAGCACACTTTCAAATTTCTTCAAGTCCTTTGTTTTGGCAATGATAGATGTTCAGGTCTGGAACACTTGTCATAGTTTCCTGAATTCCTCTGACCATTTATAATGTACATAAATAATTTAATTGAATAATAATCAGAGGGAAAGTTTAGAAACTCTGCAATTACTGTATCTGAGGTGCTGGGAAACAAACACAAAGGAAATTTTAAAAGCTGCATTAGGGTTACATCAGAGTTCTTGTCTAAAATTTTAAAGCAGTGAAATTCAGATTTAATGCTGCTGTCTTTTTTTCTTAACCTAGTTCAGTCAAACTCTGTATTCATCTTCACTCTGTGGGAAGCACTAATATAAATGAGAATTGAGTTTGGGAAGAACACTTTCAAAACAGTGCAGGTAACTTAGAAGACTAAGAACTAACTTTCAGAGGTACTTCAGTGTCTAAAGAAGGGGCTGATCTCCAGTGGTATTTTCAAGACATGCAAGTACCAATTTCCCCTGGAAATCAGTAGGCTCATTCTAAAAATTCTGCCTGTCAAGTCTGTGTCTTCTAGGTGTCTGAATACTTTTGCAATCTGGCCCACCTCTTAATTTTAAAAGTGCATGGAAGAACGTGATTTTTTTTTTTTCCTCCTGCTCCCCTCCATTAGCCAAACTTTCAGTGAAACTGAAGTGAGACTGGCATGAGTTGATCTCATCTGAAAATGGGCCCCTTAACCACATTTTAACCCTTGGATCTAATTCAGAACTGATTCAAGCATCTACAGTTCTGCTGAAAGCCAGCAGAGTGGGGATGTGATCCTTGCTGTAAGGTCAGGTTGAATTAATAGTTTAGAGTAACATGCACAGGGGTTGTTTCAGTATTTGAGCAGAGTAAGTATTATTGACAGGAGAGACAGAAGAAATGCTGTGCAATACGTAAAACAGTTAAGTGGAGGATGTAAAATGAAATGGGTTTGATCTGTCATTTCATTCATCTTGCGTATTATGATAGAGTAACTTAGTACTAATGTTGATTTCCAAATTACATTCCCATTAGGCGGGATCAGATAATAGTTGTTACTTTTGCCAGGCTCATATCTGAGTTTTATGTCGGGGAGCAGCATAAGCAGGTCATTCTGCAAGGAAAGACACGCCAGGAGCTGCAGGTGACACAAGGCAGGCAGGGGCAGAGACCTCGCCAGCAAGGGGTGCAGTCCCACAGTATGCAAACAAGAAAAGCAGAGCAGGTCTGTTGAGGGTAGCGAGTTGCAAGTCTGGTAATGAGATAGGTCCAAGATCAAGGCCAGAAAGTCAAGTCAGGGACAGGACTGGGTTCAGTGACAGCACGCGGGGTCAGCCAGCAGCCCCGTGATCACCCAGGAGGTCTGTAGTGAGGAAGCAGGTCTGAGATCAAGCCACAGGGTCGGATCAGTTAGTTAACGGCAAGGTTCAGCAGGGTGAGGTCCGTGGCCAGGCAGAGGTGTAGCTGCAGCGTAGCTCAGTCAAGAGCCAAGGGCAAGTGTCTCAGCTTAAACGCAGCTCCCAAGCAAAGGGGGAAGGGCCCAGCAGAGGCTGCACACAGCTCTTTCCGCTGCAGTCTCCTCTGAAGTTACACGCCTGAGCTTGTGTCAGAACTGGCCTCGAACACAGGCAGCTAAACCGCTGCAGGGGGATACTTTACATCCAGCTATGGCATTAATTTAACAGACAGCAAATAGCATTTAGCTTGTATTAAGCTCTTTCATTATTGGGGGAAAAATAGACGTTTTAAACAGGGCTTCAGATTGCTTCTCTCTTTGCCTTTATTGCTTTATCGTGATATGGCAGAAGAAGATAATGTCGTTTGAAAGCTATTAGGAACCACCTTGTTACCAGTGCCTTATAAACACTGTTTTATCTACCTTGTATGGCCAAACTGTTTGGAAAATGAATGTGTTGACTCATACTGAGGCATCTAATTTTTCTTGGCTACAAGATCACTTTGGCTAACCTTGTATTAGTAATTATATTACCATGATCATCTTATTGCAGCTTAGCCTTACAGCTGGCTTACAAAACAAAAACATTCAGGCATGCAACTGAGTCATTCTAGCTTAACAAATATATTATGGGGATACTTTCTTTTCTATCTTGTAAACAGACTCTATAACCATTCTGTCAAAACTGGTATTTTTTTTATATTAATATACCATTGACTTGGCTTACTGATATCAGGTGGCACTCTCAACCAAAAGATTTTCTACTTGCATTCCTGCAAAGCTAAAATTAACAATATAATATGGTAAAAATCTTCCTTGCCTTTTTACTGCCTTATTCTCACTTTGATCTGATATCAGTTCTATAGGAAAAACCCCTGACAAAATTCCTGGGTCATACTTACCATCAAGAGCAGTGTTGAAGCATTGTATGTTCAGTTACTGTGACAGCTACCCTGGGTTAGCACAGTATGATTGAAAGTAGAGATTGATTTCCAAAACTTGTAGAAATATTTTTAGTTCAATTACTGGTCCCATATGTTTTATGTAGTAGGTGCCTTGATCTGCACAGTTGTCAGTGAAATGCTTTTGATTCTTTACCTGTCTTACTAAAATAGGTGTCTATGACTTCCATTACTATTGTGTGGGTGTCTTTTTAAGGCAGTAGTGCTGGCATCAACATTGGAAATTGCCTTTTTCTTACACCTTACCTGAGCACAAGGGGTTGTTCAAGGGCAGTGACTGTGGGTCGCAGGATCCCACCCTAACAGTTTACCAGCTGGACCACTTGGGCGTCTCACCAACTCCATTGTAGAGCTGCTTACATGAATGCACTTAGGTGATGTCCTAAGCAGTATTTAAAAATTCTCCATTTTTATTGCTGTGTGGAAAATGCATAAAGGAAAGGAACTCTTAAGAAAGTGAAGCTCATGTCTCAGTAGAAAGAATGTACACGGGCCTGATCCACCAGTTATGAAAGGAATAGGTTTTGTGCTAGTTCTGTACAGAAATGCCAGTCTATCTCCAACAAAGGGGTGCAATATACATATTTGGAGAAGTCAAGGAAAACTGTTAAATCTTCTTTCAGTTATAATGATCTTGTGACACAGTAACTGAATTTTTCCATATCTGTATTACTCTAAAACTGATCTTGTAAGTATAAATCACCCTGTGACCATATGTTTTCATTTACACTGAACCAAAGCAACCGCTGCATTTGCACCTGTGTGAATGTAACTGAATCCAGCATTTAGCCCTTACTATTATTTTACTATAGTTAAAAAAATTAATTGTAAAAATTGCAAAATACTTCCTACATTAAATCTTTTTCTGGCATCAGAGCTGAATTTGGCTTGTGCTTCACTCTAGGTCTTCTCACTCTCCGGAACTGACTCTGCAGGGTTGTGGCCAGCAGTGATGTGCCAAACAGCCAGCAGATGGCCCCTGAATTCCTCCCTTTTTTACAGTGAGGTATTTAATGAGTTCCTGAAACAAGATTAAAATCTCTTGTACTTAATGAACCTGCTGCCTCAACTCAAGAAAAGCTTAAAAATAAACTAAGGCAATTAGAGAAGTAGTTAAATTTAGTATGCAAAAGCAGAAGGCCAAGATTCCTGTTTGTACCACCAGTCCAGCACACAGGATTCAGAATAGCATGGAAGTTCCCAAGAAAATGTTTTTCTAGCATAGGCGACTGTTAGCTGGCACAGAGCCTGCATTTCTGGCCTCCTCTTCATCTTCCCACTTGGTACCAGTGAAAGCAAATGGGGAGGATTTGCTGACACAGTACTTTATGCTTAGGTTGAGTTTAACTGGTTTACAGTCTCCTTGGCTGTCAGCGAGCCAGAGGAGCTGAGGCTGCTGCTGCTTCTGCCGTGGCCCAGGATGGCACAGATCTATCCTAAGGATTTGCCTTAATAGGCAAAGCAGAGAATCTAGGTCTTAAATGTCTCTGTTATAAACAACTTCCTTTACAGAGGCAGAGCCTGCTTGCTTGTTCTCTGAGTAAGAGATGTTATGGAAGTGTGTGCTTTGGCACTCTTAGGGCACAGATTAAAGCAAGTCAGGAACTTTACAGACTGATGACTCTTCTCAGTAGTTCTGCTCACACACCCAGAGCAGTTAAAAAATGACATATAGTAATCCTGCTTTAATAACCTGTGGTCTGCTTCAATAGGTTTCTCAGTCAAATTGCTGCATATATGCTCAGAACTGGGAAACTCACCTTCCGTATTGAATGCAGCAGGACCACCAAAAAGAAACTTCCATTTAAACTTCTGCGTGGAGACCCAGTCTGATGGTTTCACAGGGGCTCCCACCTTTGTCCATTGCACTTTCCAGCTATGGAACAAATTGAACAGTCAGGTTTTTACAAAGAAATGACTGCTTTCAGTGCTGTTTCTTTGACTGGAGTTTGAAATGGCCCCAGGGAAATGTGAAATATTTAATCCTTTATATTCCTTGGCATATCTTGGAAGCGATTAAAATGAGTTTAGGCTTATTGTTGAATATACTTATGTATGATCTTGGCAGATGGGAACATTCGTTGCTGTTGCTTAAGGGAAAGGTTAATATAAGTAAAAAGAATATAGTTTCCAGAATTACATGCATGAGCTTGCTGCCAGTAGAGGTCCTAAATAGTCCTCCATTCACATTAGCAGGATAGTTCAGATTAAACTTGAAGAGAGACAGTAATGTAAAATGTCCATGGGCTAAATTCTTTCTCATTTAGAAGAGGGCAAGAGGACAAAAAAACCACTTCTGTACCTTTCGTCTTCTCGGTCTTGCTCTTTGACAGGTCCTGTGTTTGTTGGCAGAAGGAAGAGCTACCATAAGTTTGCAATACTGATGAACAAGTGCCAGTCACGTTTAATTATATAGAGAAATACCTTCTGCCATGCATCTCTCTTGGAATCAGAATAGAATTCACAACTCCTGGCCTTACCTCTGGGCTGTGATCAGTGATGCTATTTGTAGATGAAAGTAGGCTGAATCTGTCCCTCTGTTTTTCGAAGGGGCTATACAGGCTTATCTGACACAGCCACACTACTGTTCAAAAAGCTGCATAATTTGAACTGTATTCCTAGTTTTTCTCATGCCTTCTTGTTTAGCATTGACTTAAGTTGGACTAGAATTCTAAATCTTAACACACTGGGGATAAGCTTGGTCACAACTTGTAAACCCATTATTACACAAATAATAATTATGGAAGCATTATTCTTAGTGGCAGGGAATGGAATTCAAGGCTTTATCTGAGATTATGGAGTGGAAGTATCATGCAGTTATCTCTGTTTTCAAAATAAAAATCTGTCCAGCTATGTGCCAAGCACCTGGAGTTCCCACAAGCTTCAGTAGACACTGTGAGCACTTAGCAGTTCTCAGAGTCACAAACCCCCCATATTTACTGCCTTGGAGAATTCGCAGATCTGAAGGGTTTTCTGCATAGTATTTTGCAGCTGGACACAAGATCACAGAGCCTGTATGACAAACTGGACACAATCCATTCCTAAAATGGAAGCTGACAGTTTGAAAAGCAAGCCACTTGAGCTCTGGTTAAACTTCCTGATAAAGCAGCTGAGCATAGTTTGCACCCCCCACCCAGGGGGTTTCTATAGAATGTCAGGGGAAATACGTGAAAAGATAAATAGATTAAAGACTAGAAAAAAAATAAGGCTTTACCCAAGTTGATAAGTATATGGTGAATCTCCTGGAGTATCAAACTAAAGCAATTTCAACAGTATTTAGATCCAGCTAGGAGCATGTGCCGAATACCAGCCTAGTTTTCAGACAGCTGAGGACCAATTCCATGCTCTACTGCAGCATTTCAAAGTGACCATGTAAAGTTTCCTTCCCTGCTGTGGGTCTGGAAATCATGGCACATTTTATTTGTGAGGAAGTTCAAAATCATTTGAAGAGCAATGCTATGGAATATACAGATACTGTTCTTTGGGTTTTGGAGGACATGATACTGTTTCAGGAATGTCAAGAAAGGGAACAGAGATTAATATTGAAAGTTTCTTCATAATCTTACATAGTTCCTCTTCAGAGTGTTTTACAGGCTTTTGATAATTAATCCAGCTAGACAGGGACTGGGATAAGGAAATATTAACCTCACTTTACAGTTTCACAGAGAAATAGTCCATTCCAGAGCCAGGACTGAGGCACAGGTTCCTGATTCCCAGTCTTGTGCTCACATGAAATGTGTAAGTCATTAAAAGTCTTTTACTTATTTCAGCTGCTTCTCATTAACCAGGAATATAAACTCATTAGAGGAGGAACTTTTTGTTACATGTGCTCAGAACACCAGCACAATGAGGCTATGAATCCTAAGCCTCTCTAAGTGTTACTGTAGTGTAAACGCCAGTCATGGAAAAGGCACTTCTCATTTTTAATTATTATGTCTCAGAAAGCAAACAAAATCACATAGAATTCAATGTTACTTTGATTTAAATTCTAGTGCAATTTTCAGAGCAGTTCTTTGTTTACCTGAGGAGTTGAGCCTTTGTCAGAAAATTTTCCCACTTCTAACAAATAAAGAAGCTGCTTGTTACCAGTTATTTGAGTGTTTTTTAGCTGCACTCAGACTTGTTGCTAAGTTGCCTCAATATACACAATTTTTCTTGAACATATTTGCATGCAAATACCCATTTTCAAACATTTTTTGTTTGTTAACATACTTCACAGCCATGTGAACATTCTGTGTTCTAATGAACATTAGAATTATGTTGGAATTGGTCCTTAGTCGTCTTAAAGCTAGGCTGGTATTTGACACATGCTCCTAACTGGCTTTAAATACTAATTAGAACATTCTATGTCCTAATGAAGTAATTCCAGAGCAATTCTATCAAGGAAGTCATTGTTGCTTTAACTGTACTTGCCTATCAGTGCTGACTGACAGATATTCGTTTCATTCATAGTATTCTGATCTAGGGAACCCAGACTGACTAGAAAGATATTGTCCAAAAAAGAACATTAGCTGGTTGTGTAGGACTCTCTAATAGAAATAATGTTCCAGGCCCAGGACAGGACAAAGCAAGAGCTCGCGGTGAGACACACTGGCATATACAAGAGAGACAGCGTGGCAGGGGCAGTGCTGTGTACTCGCATCAGGAGTACTGGCAGGACAAGCAGACGTGAGCAGGTTAGGACAGGGAGCACACTCTAGGGTACAAGATTCTTCTTATTCAGGAGAAAATGATACAGTGGAGTCGTCTCTTTCACTGCAGATAGAATAAATGTATGTTGAATTTTGGGCCAAAAATACCTTCTGCCTGTGTGATCACACAGTGTCTCACTGCTAACATATTCTATGGGCCAGATCCTTGACTCTTGTGAGAGGGGTTATGCATATCTTTGATAGCAGAGATGAGCCATTAACTCTAGTGAAGCAGTTGAGAATTCCCTTAATGCAGGCTAAAGCAGAAGTGGCATAGAACAGTGTCATTCACGCTACCTCACATCTCTTTGTTGTCTTCATTTGTGTTGAGAGGGATTTTACATAGGATGAAGAGGGATTTTTGTAGAACACTGACTATCCTGAGCCAGAAATGTAACCGATCCTAGCTGTCATTAACTGTCTGCCAGTGTCGTGGTGGCCATAAAGCTACTTTAAATTGCATTTGGGGTTGACCATGCTCAGCTGGTAGCAACATGAAAAGGTATACAAAGTGAATATTACTATCCGTGGTTCCTGCGCCGAGCAGAGCTCAGTTCCTTTCTGTGCGTCACATCTGAACTGCGCTCTTATATTCAGTAATTTCTGGTGACAAGCTTATGTTTCTCTTTGACACTTGCCCTCTTTATGCTCCAGCAGAGACCCTGTCTAGCTTTAGCACGCTCATGCTGCCAGAGATGGAAAAGTGGTTTCTTCTGAATCAGGAGAGGTTATATTCTTCATGCCCAAGGCTAAGACTAACTGTCCAGAACAAGAAGATAACTTTTAGCAAAGAAATTTTCTTTTTTTTTTTTTAACTTAAACTCACATGATATATAATGCCCTAACTGAATTGAAGAACTACAGAGTTCATAGCAAATAGTGCTTCCATTATGCAGCTCTTTGAATTCCTGCAATCTTACTTCGGCAGAGTTATCTGCTTTGGAGAATCATAACTCCTCCATTTTAGCAATCTGAAGCTTAGTTCAGATCAGAAAATTTCAATAACATCTTGCCACCGTCATGTTTTTCAGATCCATAACCTCAGCATGTTTGATACTCAGAAAGCCATTGCTGCTGTAGAGAGTGAATCTAGTACAAAAATGCATTAACAAAAAGACCATTCAGACCATTAACATCAATCGTACTCTCCTTTTTGTTACTAAATGTTGCCTTCCTAATTACAGTATGTTCTGCCAGTTGCATGCAGGAAATGCAGATACTTTCCTCATTCTTATCCATTGCTCCCATTTTGCAATGATAAAGCAGTTCTTTGAATGGTTTCAGGGTTTATTCCACAATTTAATGTGGAATTTCAAATAATCTAACAGATGGCATTGTCATAATTTTTCCTTCCCCACAGAACGAAAATGAACAAACACTTGACATTTCCAATATGTTTTCATCTAATGCAGGAATTTTTAGAAACCATGAAAGAGTGTTACCTGCTTTGCCTTAGATGGACAGAATTATTAAATGTGTCCTAACTGTCTCCTCTCCTACATCAGCAACATGACCATGTGGAAAATAGATGTATAACCACATAATCAACATGCTTGCGTTTTGTACTGTGAGCTCTCTCTATAACGAAGCATGAACATGCAATGCTAGAGCTATTTCAGCGTAACAGTGTAGAATTTTCGTTAGAGAAATTAGCTAGAGCTGCTAAAGTACCTAGAAATCGGCTCACATTTACAAATGTACAGCAGATGCATCATTTGGCAAAAGATTTCTGCAGTCAGTAACTTGCCGTTCATCAGGGATTGCCTCTTAAATCTGTGATCCAAGCTAGGGTGCAGATGACATAGAAGGATAAATTTAGACATGGCTGAAAACAATTATTTTGATTAAGCCTCCAGCCAACGAAAGTAAGATTCTTCCTATTCCTCCCCTTCACCCCCTCCAGTACAGAAGGAGGAGACTCTGTGAGTATAACTTATCTTCAGTTTACATGCAGTGGATGTTTTGATTTAGTTCTCACTGTTGTAGAATCTGCTCAATGTAGTAGAGAGTGTTTTTTGATTGAATATGATACCTTGCTTCAGTGTTAACATCAGTTTAGTTAGTATTCAAAAAGGTGCTAGAAGGAAAATACTGAAGTTTTGTTTACCTGCAAAAGAGAGACCATATCTGTAAAAGAAAAAAAAAAAAATTGGCTTCTCTCTGACCTATCCTTCCACTGGGAGAAACCCTCAGACTGGGTGAGCTGATTCTGCTGGGAAATACTGACTGCTCTGTTGGGTCTCTGTGGTGAAATGAAAATGTGTAATGTAGTGTGGTTCCCAAACAGCGGTTGATAGCAACTATCAGCCTTGTACCTAGCTGGAAAGCAGCAGCAAAGTTGTCACCTGTCCCTCTTGGCTCCTGAGCTGCTACTCGGTCGTTCCAGCCTCTAACAGTTTTGATAATGTTTCCCAGCTTTAGGGCAACAGAGCTGTTTGTCCAATCTAGTATGCAGGCATAGCAAAAGCAATGCCAACTAGTCTTTTAAAAAATCATCAACACAAGCATTGTTTAACCAATTAGAGCTATTCTATTAGAAACCTGTAATCATAAACAGCTCTGTTTTTTCAAAAAAATGATAATATGGAGGTAAAATGCCACTTTTTTAATGATTGTCCGTACAGATGACTTCACATTACAGTAGTTTCCTTTGGGGCTATGCCTCTGTGTGTGTAACTTCAATGCCGCTGTAGCTGAAGGCTAGAATATATGGGTATCCTTAAGCTGTCTTGCAATTCATTTTTCCTGTTTCTTTTTTGGTGTGGATTTGGGGGGAGGTTATTTCTTGGCTGCTTAGTGTGGTTACTGCTTCTACTTGTACTGTCGTTATGCTAGAGTGGAGAAAGATGGTGAGAACTGGGGGTGGAGGGGTGGTTGGAAAATTGAGCTGAAGGGCTCTAAGTTGCAATATTGTAAACTATAATTGCAAAATAAAATAGCAAGCAATTTGGAAATAGGAAATTTTATGTTATTTACTCTATGGTAATTGTTGGCACTTGACTACAATCAGCTGCAAGCCTGTCAGTGACTGACAGCACAATTCTAGCCAGAGCAACCAAAAATAGCCCAGCATTTGAGTAATTTTAATCTTTTTATAATCTAATACCATCACAAATAAAAGCCAGTGTAACACATAGGCAAACTGAACTCTCTTCATAGGTAGACTAGGGTGAATTGGTCAATGCTGTGGGAAGGCATACTAAGAAAGCACTGAATGTATCTTACTTCAGCAGTTCTTGCCCAGAATTAAATAGGATTAGCTCCTTTTTTGTTCATTAGCCTTAATATTTCCGAAAGTAGGTAAGTTATTCTGTGCCTAGAAGAGGGTAAGGAGGCTGGCAGAGGGAAGAGAGACAAGGACCAACATTGATCAAAGCCTCGTTCATTCTCAGAAAGAACTTTAATAAGTAAAATTCTTAGCTGATCTTGGTGAGAAAACCTATTGAGCCCTCCCCTGCTGCTGGGCCGAGCAAATTCAGAATAGTTGGAAATTTCCTGCTGAAGCATTAGCAGATACTGGTTTAATCTTTAACTCTTGAGTACCTGCTGTCATTGATCCCCACACCCTTGTTGAAAGAGGAAGAAGGAATCATCTTCCAATATAGGATATAGGAGAAGGTAATCTTTTCCTGAAAGTCTCCAAGTTTCTTTTAAAACCTCTTCCTCAGAGAATTATGATTGTAGGGTCAAAGCCCTGATCAATTCTGTTAGCTCCCCAGGACTACAGTAACATTAGTAATGCAGATCTGCAGCATCAGAAACTTTTGCATGACTATTTTTCCTTTATTACTAATTGCAATTTTTATTTGGTACTTGTAGACAGTGCTGTGTCTGTGGCAGATATTTTGGCACCAAAACATTGGATGATGCAGTAGATCTGCTTGGAGCTTTTTATTAGTATGTTTTTTTGAAAACCATTTAAAGGAATTGTCTGTTTTGAGGACAGGCATGAAAGTCAAGCTACATTAACTTGTCAAGTGGATTAGTCATTAAACACCTTTGTGGACATTTTAATTCAGAATTAAAGTGGCTTTAATTGGATTTAGCTTACTTTGCTTCCAAAGTAAATTCAGGTAAATCAAATTAAGATTAAATCAGTATAAAGGTATGGGCAGACATCCTCATTAAGGGCTACCTTGAAAACTGCTTAGCTGCTCCTCAACACCCTTCTGCTCCCATTGTGTTCCTGTGGTGTTCCACAGCTCAGCTCACAGACAGGGGTGATAGTCTCATAGTATGGTAGGTTATTTCAGATTAATTCTGCTCACCTTAATCTGCAATTTAGTCTGTTGGCCAGGCCAATTGCATTGACATGTACAAGGAAATGCAGTCATGTTGCACTTTGCTGACTCTGCAGTGGGGAGCATAGCCCTCAGCTGACGCTGTAACAAGTAGCTTGGAAAAGTTAACCCCGGAAACATCCCTAGCTATTTGCAAAATGAATGTGCATCCATACCTGTGGAATATATGCATTCAGGATGCCTTCGGGGGGGGCCTGAGGGTCCTTATTAAAGGATCATAACTGTTGAGGGGCAATACTCTTATGTATACTGGACAGTCTTTGTGATTTTGGGGACTAGCTTCCTAATTTACAAAAGAAATGCCAGGAGCAGCAAATTGAATATAGATAGCAATAACAAGCCAGCTAATAATTACAGCTGTGGCTACTGCATCTCTGGAAAAACAAAAGAGATCCCATAAACTGCAGCCTTACAGTTCAAGCTTGGGGTTGTTTCTTAAAGAACAGGTCTCTCAAAGGAGAGGGAATTTGCGTCCTAAATAATCAAGCTTCAATACTAAAGTGAAGAAAGGAGATGAATTCGCTTAAATGTAACATTATCTATGAATGACATGTTAGATGAGGCAGAAAATAACGAAAGTTTTGACACTTCTATCAGGCTTTTTTTGAAGATATATCACTGATTTAAAAAAAAAAAAGCAAAAACCAAAAAACAAAACAAAACAAAACAAAAAAGTAACACTGAATCTTAAAGAATACAGAATAAATTTGATCATACTATTTCCAGCTGTGACCATGTAATCTGCCATTCACCAAGCAGTGTTTGTCTAAATGAAGACCCAGGTGACAGCTCTCCAAGAAAAACTGAAGTGCTCCAGAGGTGTCACTGATATAATGACCTAGTTTTTATGGCTCATGCTTCCTCTTTGATAAATGCTTGCTAGATATTAATTGCCCCTCCTGTGGTGGCAATGAATGTAATTTGTTCATGATGATGAATACAGTTCCAGTAATCCACATGACTTCCATTTGCATACTCTTTTTTTACAGGAAGCCTCATACTTGCCAGATATTGACACATTGCCTAGACCACACAGTATGAAAAATGAGGTGCTGCTTATGACCATTTGGCTGTCAAGTTGTGGCCAAGTAGCTACAGATCAGTGCGATGGGCAGGTGCCTAACATGGTGCTGAGAGCAGCCAACATCTACCAGGCCCTTGTGACGTGGCTTCTCTCTCTGGTGAGTAGGTGCAGTGACAGTGCACAAAAGAAGGTTCTGCGTGATTAAGGCAGTGTTTTACCCTCCAGTGAATATATAATCATTCTTGAAATCTCCTTCTTCCAACAGCTATAAAACAGTGGCTGAACAAAGGGGAAATTATGTTCTAACTCACTTTAAAGTCAGTAAATAAAAGTCTTACTGAGGTCAGTGGGAGCTGGATTGTGCCTGTAGTTTACAAAGAACATGGCACAGAAAGTAAAAAAAAATGTTGAGCCAGACTTGCAGTAGTCAAAAGTGACTACTGGAAGTAGAGGGCTGTCTAAGTATTATCCTTTGTCTTTGGCAAAAGAAGCAAATGGACACAGGTGCCTATTTCTTACCACTTCTTCTAATTAAGAGTAGATCCTTTCTGATAGTCAAGAGGGCTATAAACAAGTGGTGGTCTATTTCATCTTAATTGCCCTTTGGATCGCATAATTTTTCTCCTCTAAAGAAACTACCTTTTCCTCACTCTTCCCATTCATCCCATATAAGCCTTTTCCTCTAGGGAAAGCAGGCAATGTGTATTTTTCCTCCCCACCCCACATGTTGGCCTCATTCTTTTCCCTGGTTAAAGACATTGGCGTACCAATACCAATCCATGCACTCAAGATAGATTTCACCCTGAGTGGACAGCCTGCACAAGGCTTTTAAATCACTTAAACTCCACTTAAATGGTATTAATTGTTAATGATGTTCACACTTCCATTAAAACATTGCTAACATTATTTAATGTTAGTTCAATGCTAATGAAAATTGCCACTTGAACAGCCCCAGAGTGTGAATCTTCCATTCAGAAACTAGTTAGCTCATAACTGGCTGCCATGTGAGCTTTCTTCCCTTGTGTTATTCCCATTTAAAAAAACTGAGTTCTGGCTGGCAGCAGCTCTCTCCAAGCCTGAAAAGGTATCTCAGCTTCCAGGGCTCAGTGTCACTCTGCTGAGACTGTAGGGTCAAAAGTTGTGATGGGCTTTGTACCCAATAGAAACTGGGGTCAAATCCACCAGTTTATTTCACACAGGTTCTCAAATAGCTGTTGGATAGCACTGAAAAAGTCTGCATTTCTTTAATTAAAAAAAGTGGAAAGGTTGAGGCATTTTTAGACCAAATTCTCATCTGGTCATAATCTATGTAGTTCCACTGATTCGCTGGCTTGTGTAAATCAGCATATCTTTATTGATTTCATTGGAGATATGCTGTTTTCTACCAGTTGAGAACACCATCCTCCAGCTGCGAGCATTCCCCTGTGGCAGAGCTGCTACAGAATTTCCCATGTGAAGCCAGTGTTCAAAGCAGTTGAGGACTGGTAGTGCTATTTTGAGTGACACAGCTGACCTATGCCACAGTTTGAAAATCCACTCAGACCCTGTGTTGAGAACATATTTCTAAAGGCATTTATCTCGCTGTAAATAGTTTTGGTTTATATATGTAGTAAATAATGCTGTTAATCTATCTAGAGATCGTGGTGACGGTATAAAACATGAGAACGAGACTTAGGGGCTTCTGTATTCACCAGAATCCTGGGAAGGAATTACAGTCCTGTAATTCAAACTTCCCTGTGTCTTCATCTGGTGTGTGGTCTGCTTCAGGCATCTCTGCCTCACATGGCTGGTATTCCTTTCTCTTGGCTTTGCTGGTTGCCTGTGTCTGACTTTCCCATAGCCTTCTCCCCTCTTTCACCAGCTAAGCAGGTTTCGGGATGCTTTGCAGCACTACAGTGCCTTCCCAGTCTGTTTCAGGTATCTTTCCTGTCTCTTTTCTACCTTGTGATAAGGTTTCTCGTGTATTCAGTGTCTAAAATGCATCACGTGTCAGTATACTTTGAGCAGCCTTATGAACCAATGAGTGGTCTATCCTACTGGAACCCTATTTCTGGAATGAAACTGGTATTCGTGATAAAAGGTGTCCAGTGTTCATCCTGGGGTTGGCAGAAGTTGCTTTTTACCCTTCTTGTTTTGGATCAGATATGTATATTGGAAAATAGAATGTTTGCCTCCCACACACGTGTGCGCACAAAAAAATCCATCAAAAAGGAATCACCTCAATCTAACTAAAAGGTGGATTCACTGGATGGGGATTGATGGGGTTTTGGCTATTAGTGATCACTAATAGAGAAGACAAAGGCTTATTAAAGAAGTCTGCACTAGCTCCTCAGAATGGCATAATCACTTAGCATTGATTTTTGAATTGAGATTGGATCGATCTCGTTATCATTAATAAAGGCAGCACACGGTGCCACTGTGACAAGAACATGCAGTGCAGCGTTGACAGGGACTCTGTTCTCATTTCTTGCCAGACTAGGAAGCTAATGCAAGTTCTTGCTTTCACATAGTGAAACTGGTGGAAGTCAGAGCTTGCAAGTCCTCATTAAGAAAATAAATCCTTTGACTTATCAATACCTACATGTTATTCCTATTTAATTTGGTCTTTCTTGATTTGTCTACTGACTAAACCACAGCTAATCCACTAATCAAGCGAGAGTGCTCCCTGGATCATTGTACATTATGGGGCTCTACTCAAAAGCAGCAGAGCAAGATAAAGGGTTATTTCCAGTCTTTAAATACAGCCATCTAAAAATGAAATTATGTGCAAATGGATTTACAGGTGCCTCCTGTGAAAATGGAAGGCGGACCCAAAGCTCCGTTTCAGGTGGTAGGGCTGCAGCAGGCCTGGCGAGAGGATGGCTTGGCCCTATATGCTTGTCTAATGCCCGCAGATGAGTCTTCAGCCCAGAACAACACCAAGATCCAGAAGATAAAAGTGAGTAGCAGCATTTACGCTTGCTAGCCATGCACAACTGCCGTAGGCAGTTACCATTGTTTTTGACTAAGGACCAGGCTTGGATATGCCAATTCAAGCTCAAATTTCAGCAAGCCAGGATAGAGCAGCATAAGTGCTGCTCTAAATTAGAAAGGGGGAACAGCCCGGTACTGTGGGAACCGAAAGATTGCTTACAGCTAATTGCCAACTCAAGCTGTCCTCAGTTATGCTGAATTTAGATTATGTGCAGATGAGAAACCAGCTCTCTATGGTGTAGTCTTTTGTCTCTGCTGCTCATTCGCTGTTAATATATTTTTGGTGGCTGTAACCCCACAGTGCAGAAATTTGACTGGATTCAGAGGAGATATATCTTTGGCATGTATTATGGTTTTTACTCTTATATTTTGTCCATGTGAAGAGTGTGGCCCACCAGAGGGAATATTGTCTTGTTATTTGGCTCCCAGGAGTTGGGGCCCGGAGGCAGGACCTGAGACTCCATTCCCTCAACTCTGGTAGACTACAGAGTCTGTGCTGTGCAATAAAAGGCCAAGCTGAAAGGTCTAGCACACAAGCTGAAAACCTAGTACGTGTAGGTGGCACAGTGTAACATAGGGCATGGTATAAGCTTGTGTCCCAAAAACAGCAGAGCTATGAAATAGCAGCTCTGGGTCCTAGTTTGTTGGTTCTGTCTTTTCACAAAGCTAATATGATTACAGATTGGTACTCTGAGCATCTTGTTCTGGTTTTGTTTTTGGAGGCAGCTTGTTAGGTATTATTGCTACTTTTTCCTGGTATAAATACCTATCCTACCTATGCAATATAGCTGACTCTTGCTGAAAAATGTACCCAGGCATATCTGGGGAGCAGCGATCCTTGTGTACCCAAGATCAGTGGGTCACTTGCCTGAATAACTATCCTGTTACTGAATAACCCTTGAGATGCTGGTCCTGTGCTCTGTTGAGGCTGGCAAGTTTCTCTCAGGTGGCCCGAAGCAACACTTGTGGCTTTAGTGAGCTGGTAGTGGATTTTCTACTCTATTTTGTGGATTTTCTACTCTATTTTTGCCTGCCTCACCCCTGGTAATCTTAACAGGAATGTGACAACAGATGTGCTCGTTCTTGACACTTCCTCTGTGCTGAGAAGACCCCATAGGACCCAATAGCAGGTGGTCTTAGGGGGGCCCCCAGGTATCTGAGTCACACCTGCTGGACACATCATGTGAAGTTTAAATGGAAGAGGAGGTGTAAACACGTTTTAAAAACATGCTTAAGCTTCCCCTACTCAGCTGCAGCAGCATTCTTCCCTTGCAGCTGCCTGCCTCTGAGCAGTAAAGATTAAATTTCCCAGGATGTATCATAAAGCCTGGAGTATGACAGCTGTGGCTCCAGTGCTCCTGCAAGTAAACGATTGATGCTGGTAACAAATGTCGTGATTAAAACACTACCAAAAAAACCCAACCCCAAAACAATAAGCAACCTTTCCACTAGTGTTTGAGCACCTGTCGGCAGAAGCAGCAGGGCTAATGAGACTGAGCAGCCTGCTAGACAAGGGCTTAATGTTGATTTCTGTCTAAGGCAATTGAATTCAAGATGTTTGCTCTATGGAGCAAAGAAAATGGAGGAACGGAGTCTGACCTGCCTTCTGTCCACTTGCCTTGTTGCTCTCTGCGGATTTCAGCTGAGGGGTTGGCCAAAGCCTCAAAATTATTGAGTGCTAAGTATGCTCAAAATATGTATCCAGTGTTATGCAATTGAATGAACTTTTGCAGCTGTGGGCTCAGACTGCTCTGAACATTTGGTTGGAGCTGGGAAGGGTTGTATCACAAGTTGGTGGAACAAGCCGTACAGTTTCCAGTCCATATATAAATTGCAAATGCTATTCTGATACCCCATTTACAGTTACTGACACTGCTGTTGACTTCAGCTAGTATGTACAGCAGCGAACACACAAGGCATTTGGACATTCCTCAAAGCAAGACTATGTGTAATTGAGGTTTCCTCTCGTTAGAGGCTCTACTTTATGTCTTTGTAGTAACAATGACATCTGTCAGTTTTGCTTTCCTGAGGCATTTGTAATGCTGCTGCTTTCCCCAACGGAGGTCTAAGCTGGTAGGAACAACAGAAGTCTTTCAGAAATGTCAGCTGCAGCAGAGACAAGGAAGACAACAGCAACTAGTCCTATATCCCATTCCTCCCCTTGAGCAGCTTCAACTATTGTTGGAGAGAAATCTGGTAGATTTTACTCTTCACACTTAACTCTTCAGTCTCTTACTGAGGTGTTAATGTAGAGTTTTTTAATGGTTGAATCAGATAACAAAATTCTGTTGTGGCATTTATTGGTTCTTATTCCAGTTGTCTCCTGTGGTCACGAAGAGAACCACTTACAGGGCTTACCTTCAAAATATGACTGTATTTCCAGGCATTTTTGTTGCATCTATTTGCTATAAGAATGTAGGGAAATCTTAGTTATGTTTTTTGGATTATGTAAAAAAGACAGACCAAGTAGTGTAAATGTTAACCAGAAGCATTATGACAAATTGATATCTTAATGTTCTTAACGTGTAGAGTCCAGAGTCCAATTTCAGTGCCAAAGATGGGTATGTACAAGATTACGCAACATATTAGGTACAGATTTGTGCCTGCTTGATGCTAAGAGGGAAATGCCCATCTCTCTCTGTATCTGTATTCGTATCTCATAATAGCAGCAAAATGACAGTTGTCCATGGATTTTCTTCGGATTATAATATGAATATGATTTTTACAGCAAACATTGGATTGCTAATCTAAGAGCCTAAGGATTTATGTGTATCAACAAGGCAAGGTTTCACTTTCCCCAGCTTGCCTCCCTATTAATTCCTAACCCTGGTGTGATTGAACATGCTGAGTGTGTTTATCAGTCTCACTGGCTTTGGTGTTATTTGATCCTGTGGCTTGTTGCCTGCTATAGGGTCACAGCTCTAATGGTGGGGTACAGTTCATCACTGAGAACTGGACCAAGGCAGCCTGCTAGTTCATGTTACTGTAGGTTGTTGCTTGGGTTTTTTGTTGTTTTAGTTTGGTTTTTTTTTCCCCCCAGTTACCATTAACTGGAGCTGAGCTATATTCTAGACCTCTAAGCCATCAGCTTTTTATTTACTGGCCATTTCACTGTCATCAGCGTGTCTTTTATTGTTTGTCACATTTTATTTCTCCATCCCAAGGTCTAATGGTTATGAATACAAATATAATAGTGGTTTCTCAAGGCAAAAGCTCCTGTTCTTAGCAGATCAATAAGCCTTTTGGCTTATTCAACTAGGATAGCATCTATTCCTATATCAAGTGGTTCTGCTATGTTTCCTCCCATTTTTGTCAGTTTTTTAGGGTTTAGTTTGTTGTTTTTATTTCTGTCCTCCTCCAAACAACTGGTAGCAGTGAGGCAAATTTGAACATCCCTGGATGGTTTTGGTTTCTTTACTTGTCAGAACAAATGCTTATACACTCACCTCTTGTAATTCCTGCATGCTGATAGACAAGCTGCAGTTACAAACGTGTCTGGTGGGAATTAGATTTGTAAGAATCTACTAAGCATTCCCAATTAGGCACACTAGCACTGTGCAGAGCAACGTCGTTCTTTTCCGTACATTACGATCACTTAACAATTCTGTGGTGGCTCAGAAGAGCTCATGACCTCTGTCATTAGATTTGGGGCTTTTTTTGCAGATCTTTTCTCTGTGAGCTCTACTTTCTAGGTGCAATAATAGCTGGGGTAGAGAAGATGCTTTGCATAATTGTTGATTCTGTTAATTTCTAATTGGGTCTCATTGAGGTCACCAATTTTGTTCTCTGAAAATCCTGCTAATTAAGAACCAACTTGGAAGAACAAAGGGGCTTAGAGCGGAGGTTAAATGATGGAAAACTGTAATTTAGCAGTGCAGTATTCAATATTAACGTATCAATACTAATATATTAGTCTCAATCTTAAAAAAACCTTGAAATTAATAAATCTTTTCATTTATATCCCCATGAAACCCTTTGCAAATTAATGTTTCATTGTATTGGGCTGTTTTACGGTCCTGTTTATGGCATTTTCTCCCTCTTTTAAGTGGTATGTAATCTGCTTCAGAGTAATATTTGTGGACTGACAGATGTCATGAGCCAGTTTTTTATACCAGTGTCTTGCAACCAACTGAAGATTTCTGTTAACTCACCAGCCATCATCTGTGGTGGAGTTTTATAGCTGAGCAGTCTGAGTGTGTCGAGAGCTCTGGTGAAAGGGCAATGCTGCTAATCTCCCCAGTGCCTTCACCAAGGGGCGCTTTCAGTCAAGTCTACGTGGAGGCCCGTCCCCAAGTCATGGAGTGAGCCCCTCCACACAGCTGGTGGCTGTAACTGACTGTTGCAGACAGCATCTGCTCTCAAGTCCCATCTCCTGGGTCAGGAACCCCAACAGTATCAGGACCTTCCTTCAATTCTGTCTTCGGACCTAGGAGTAGAGGCTTTGTGGGGTGACACCAGGATTGTGGGAGGCGTGGGCTTTCTGTGGGTGAGGGGACAAGTTTAGAGCTCTGGTTGCAGGGATGCAGGGTGTGTTGGTTTGGGAGGCTGAGGGGTCTTACGTTAGGGCTTTGGTTTGGAGACTCTGAAGTGCAGCTCTATGGCAGATGTGTGAAGCATGAGGCTGGGATGGTTGCAGACCATGCTTCTAAAAGAAAGAGCTGCTAAAGGTGCATGGTACAGAACAGAAAGTTCCTGAGGCCATCATCAATGCTTTTTAACCATTGACTCTCTGCAGACTGAAGAAGATCTGCGAGGAACATCCATTTTTTACCAGAAGATTTCTGCATTTCTAGCCTGTACATGGCTTCCGGATGTTATCTGGTGGAGGGCAGAACTGGCCAATCGCTTCCAAAACCAGCTGTGTCCACTTCTTCCTGAAATTCCTTCTGTCCTGCTCAGTTACGTCACTGCTGTTAATCCTGATCCTCAGGTACTGTACAGAAATGCTTGGACTTCTTGGTCATTTTTTTTTTTCTCATTAGGTCCAGTAAAAGTTGTTGTTCTTCCAGTATTAACAGATATTTCATTTGCTTTAGCTAAGGGTTTAAACAGAGTTGAAAACAAATGCTTCTAAGCAGTGTAGATTTCCACTGAAGTGTATGAGATTCCAAGGACATAGCACCTCTTAAAATCAAGTGCTTAAAATCGCTTGCCTGCGTAGAGACATCTGCAAGGACATTCCCCTCATACTGTCTATAAGTAGAATGATAATTAACTTTTTCACTTCTGTCAGATTAGCAAGTACTCCATAACAAATATTCAAGTGAATGAAATGTTAAAAGAATTCATTATACTTATTGGGGGAGTTTATTCCTTGAGGGCATCCAACATTGCTTTTAGCCTTTAGTAGCCTGTTCTACCTTAGTGTAAATATTTAGACCAGGTTTTCAAAGAAGCACTGAATATGACCTGATTTCCATACCTTTTGACGGAATGTTCTACTTATTTCTTTCCTATGACATCACCAGCCTTTGGACAATCATGGTCTTTTTCCAGTATTTCTAAATCAACAGAAACCTTGAGACATGATTCCGGGGAATGGTGAAGACTGCAATTCTGGTTCACAACAAAGTTTAGTTCTGAAAATAATGTAGCATGGGAACTTTTCTGCAATTTCAACCAGATTTGAGGATTACTATTACTCTGTGAGAATCAATGCCATGAAAGCTTAAGGGCTTAGCAGTGCACTAAAGGTTTATCCCACTTCTGTGGAGGAAAAGGAGGCTTAATGCTGTTGATTTGCAGTCGTTGTAGCTTTCAAGTAGAAGCAAGTGCTATAAAGCAGTCTGACGTCCTTGTAAAAGATAAATCTGCTGTACTTTTTTAAGGCATAAAATAAGGCATCATTTAAAACGGTCAGGGCTTTTATGCAAATCCCTTATTAGGGGAATTATAAATCATTAGAAATTGAACAGCAAGATAGCAGGCACTTTCTGGGGGTGGATCTTTGCCTTGATGCCATAGAAAAACTGGAGTCAATTTAAAGACCGCATTCTCTTCTTAAGTTCAAATGCTCTGTGCCACCCAGGTTCCCAGGCCTGTATTACACTGAGACCACTATGTATCATGGCTTTTTGATAGATGTGTCTTGCAGTTAAACAGAAAGGCTGATTTTGCAAAGCAAGGCTCAATAAGCCAGACTCTCAGCAGGCAGCAGCTAACCCTGTTGTCTGCCCTGAAGCTTTACAAAGTTCTACCAACTGAGAATGTTCTCAAGCGTCATTAAAATGCAACCAAAAAGTGCTGTATAGAGAATTCAATATCATATTCTTTTAACTTCATTGGTTTGAAGATTTTGTACAAGGCCGGTGATCCTCATTTGCTTTTTATCTGTTTATATTTATTTTGAGGTGGTTTATACTAAACTGAGTAGACCAAAGAACCTGCTACTACGTGTTGGAAAAGCATGCAGTGAATACCTATTTTTGCTCCAGGTAGCTTACAGTCTGAGACAAAAATCCTGACAGGTTGATGAAACAAATGGGTAGGAGTGGAGGGAGAGAGGGAACATCAGGTAAAATTGCTGTCTGCTTGTGTGCTGACTAGCTCTGTGTATGATTTTATGAGCAATTGTTAGCAGTAATTGTAATAACCTTTAAGCACATTTTTGTTAGTGCATGACCCAATGTCCTGTTTTCAGTCAATTGGTCTAGTGTTTTTTCAGTCTGTTCTGGACCCCAAACAGATTGCTTTCCTCTTGCTGTTTTTCTTTGAGCCTTTCTTATCAATGCTATGCATACAGCCTATTAACCTGCAGTAACTCACTTCTGATATGAAGAGTAAACTCACAATGCAGTCATTAAAACCCCAGGTTAGGTTAGGAGTGACATTATTCCTGTGGAAGGGATTATTAACTGCAATGTCCCTTGTCAGCAAAAAGAGGATTGCTTCATTTTAATGTAAAATAAAAGTACTTTCTCCTTTAAGCCTTAGGATGCAAGCATTAACCTTCGGGTTACAGACAACATGCACAGCCAGTGTTGATGCTTCTTTTCCTCTGCCTGTTTGTTCCATTAAGGCACACTGGATTTCTCATGCTTTCTCTCAGTTGTTCTGGACACTGGGACATTTGCCCACAGGGTGCAACCCCTAACGCTCGCCATCTTTTTGGTCACCTTCCAGAGCATCTCCTTGAACTCCCAACCTGTACAGGTGCCTGCCATGACAGAGGAGTCAGGGCATAGCAGTACTGCATGGGTGATCGTGTCAGTGAGGTTTCAAGGAAGAAGGGGAACCTCCATCCCTAAGTTAAGGTGAATGAGAGGTTTTTTTTTTCTTTTAGTTTCAGAAAAATTTTGTTGCATCTCCTGGCTATCAGTTCCCTGCTTGCTGCTCCTGTAGTTAGTTTCCCTGCTGACTTCCAGTGCAAGGGTTGTGTTTTCTTTTTTGAGACAATAGTACTGATTAAGGGCAGGTCTACACAAAGTTCCCTCCTTGCTTTTCACTTAAGCAAAGCTCTCCTTTTTTTTTTTTTTNTCCCCTTTTTTTTTTTTTTTTTTTTTTTTTGAGATGCAGTTTGGCCTGAGCATAGATAAGAATTCCAGAACTGGGTCCAGGGAGCTAAATTTGCCCCGATGTTGTAACTCAGTGCTGCCAGAAACTTCAAACAGCGCAGACTGAACTAACAGGAAGTTTGATGTATGGGAGTGGACCTGCAGAAAGTGCAGTGGTTCTTTAATGTGGTATTTAAGACTTTTGGGATTTCCCTGCTAGAGAGTTGATGGCAACTGTGTTACCAGAGGAGCACTACGTGTACACACGTACACACAAGGTTTGAAAGTTGCAAACTTTTTTTCAAAGACTGAAATAACCATGTAGCAGAAGAGCTATGGATTGCTGATGAAATTAGAGGTCACTGTTTCATGCTGTGGAAAAGCAGCCCAGATGCATCACTTGTTATTTGTGCGCTTAAGGCACCTAATTTAGATATGTGATTGCTCTGACTCTGTGTATAGTCTCTGAAGAGGGAGTGAGAGGCATTTCCAGAGGATCTTTCAGATCTGTGAATCTACGTTTTAGTGTGGGCTCGACAAAAAGGATGTGAGCTTTAGAGTTTGAATGCTGTGACATTGTTTTGTTGACAAGCATCATGGTCTTAGCCCTGCTGAGTGACTTCAGCATCTTCCACTGTCTTTTACTATAGCTTCTTTTAACTTCAATGCTGGTGAGAGGCTTGCTCAGAGAACTGCTGCTTAGTACCCCATCAGCTTTTCACCCAACTCTCTTCAAGCCCTTGGCTGCGTGGGCATTGCCTTTCACACATCTCAAATTGTAATAACTGGTGGTGTGCTGTGGTTCAGTGCCTCATGGTGTTGGCAATTATGCTGTTTTGATTTTGGGTTATTGCCCCATGTGTTCTTTCTTTCTGCTTTCATGCTGTGTGAGAAGAAGCAAACTAGCAGCTTTAAGCAGTACCTAAGCTAGGCCATGTAATGTTTCGTAGGTGGAGAGGACAGACTGAGCTACCTGGAGCGCAACACAATTTAGCCAGCTGTTAGACCTGAGCCACATTTTGCTGTAAGCTCTCAGATTTAGTGTATGGCTCAGGGCTGTGCTTTCCTCCTCCGAGCCTTCTGCTGAGCCTGATGCCAAAGCTTGAAAGACTTGATTGTTGAGCAGCTGAAATGGGCATTAGGGAGGGATAAAACACCCAGAACAGCACCTCCGCATCTGCTTTCCCAAACCAGAGCCAGCAGGATGTTGAGACTTGCAGCATGGCGGCTGCTGGCCCCCAAGACCAGCAGCTTGACGGTTTGAAATCCAGGCTAAAGTTGTAAAACAGGAGGTTCAAAAGGATGGGTTCATCCTGCCCTTTGCTTTCCAAATCTTACTCATGTCTTGTCTTTATCTGAGTTGGTGCTAAGGGCCAGGTCTCACGTGTCTGGCATCCTGAGTCTGCTGCCCAGCCTGATAAAGCTGTATCAACAGCTTTGGTGAGAGCACATCATTGACTGATGATTCCATATGGATATGACTTGTCTGTGGGTGAGACATTTGTCCTGGGGCCTCATCTATATGCATTTATAGAAATTAATCTGTAGCTGCAGACACAGAATAGCTGCATGGCTGTGTCTTCATGAGGCAGAAGGGAGAAGGTGACATCCTGGCCCTCGCTGAGTCCCATTGGAGTTTGTAATTGATTTTAGAGGGACCAGGAGTTCAGGCTGTCATTGGTATTTGTAACTAAAAAACCCTAACCTTTAAAAGGAGAAAGGACTACAGTGATGTCTACCAGAGTTGGCACAAAGATGAAGCATAGCTTGGGGAGGAATAAACCATTATAGTTTTTCAGTCTTCCTAAAATTTGATAGCTCACATTTAAATTGTGGCCATTGCTAATTACTCCAGAAAAGAGCAGCTTAAAAAAACTATCAAGCTAATGGGCATAGCCATTAGTATTGTGCATGATGGGCGGAAAGGGTGGAAGTTATTGTCTCATCCTTTCTCTTCTGTGTTTTAAGATACCCCTTTCCCTATCCAGAAGGGGGGCAAGGGAAAGTGAGATACATCTTCAAACTGCCTGAAATACAGTCACCAGAATTGTACATCTTCAGTGGCAAAGCTCTTAATCAGCCCCCTCTATCCCCAGCCTTTTTGCTGCCTGGGATCTTCCTACTGTGCTTCCACGTTTCCTATACTAAATTCTGTAGCCATCTGAAGTGAGCATGCACAATGGGGAGGGAAGATGTGCAGGAAACAAATTCAAATTTGTGTTAATCTGGATTCCACAAGGAATACTACACTAATGCGTTGGCATTCATGACAGCGGGGAGAGGAGAGAGTTTGAGGATAATGCTGCCTAATTCAGGGGCATGATTCAGTGAATCAATCAGACGTGAGCCTTGCTTGTGCATTAGCATCAAGGCCTTTGCTAGAGTGAGAATAGTGCTTCCTCTGCTGCCACTGATGCGGTCAGTGGAGTTGAAGGGGACAAGTTATATACACACACAATTTACAGTCTGTCTCTAGAGGTAGTGGAGGATGCAGCATCTTTCTCCAAGGGATTTGGGTGTTATCTCATAGTGATAATGGCTGAGCAGATCTTTGCATTGGAAAGTACCTTACATGTGAGGAGATGAGATTGTGGAGTACATAGAAATTCTTCCTGCAGTTTCTGTTTTCCTGCTGTGGCTGGGAAGCAGTCTAGAAGACTCGTTGCAACTTAAAAGACTCTCTTAGATCATCTGACAGCAAAAGCTATTTCTTTGTTGTCGGAAATGAGAACAGAATACACTGTAAGCAAGAAGAAGAGATATTGGATTTGGTCATATTTCTGTATGACAGTTAAAGATTCATGGTTTTGCTGCATGCAGCTCCGGTCTTCTCTAAAAATGTGCTTATTCTTGTTTCTGCTCAGTATTTTACAACACATTTTTGTTCTGTTGTGAATTTTCTTCCCATAACTGTCTGGCTTCATCTCAGTAATATTGTCTGAAACAAAGCAGTAGCTCTGGGTTTCTTTTTAACGCTTTTTGAAAAAATGGTGCGCATTCAATCCTAGCTATGGTACAACTGGGTCTTTTCCAGTCTCTTAAGGTAGCAGAAATCATAATTTGTCTCCCAAAACAAATAAGAAAAAGGATAATTAAAAGAATAACTACAAATGGGAGGTTGTGGACATGCCCTCCCTTCCTGCTCTTTCTGGTCATGGCAGCATGGATGAAGAGGATATCAGTGCTGTAAGAAACCCTGCTTTCTTACAGCGGGGGGGTGGGGGAGACACAGTCATGGAAATGGTGATGGTTAAATGATTCTGGGTTTTGAAGCCTGTCACAGCATAAGTCAAAGTATCCCTGGGGCTGCTGTAGCTGCCGTTGGCTGCCTGTAGGGTACCTTTCCTCCCTGGCATAATGCCTTTACCGTGAGACATGAGATTATTACAGTGCTCTGAGTCTGCAGAGCCTTAGAGAAGAAGAATTTTCAGATAGATGTCAAAGGCTGGACTGCCTCTTCACCGTTCTGCGCAGTGCATGGGGAGGGAGTCTTCTCTTCTCCTCGCCAAGAGACAGGTCAGCGTTCAGAGACCATGTATCAGCTATCCTGGGAGAGACTTTCTGAACTGCTGTGTTTGCACAGAAGCTTTACAGCTACTGTAATGTTGCTGGAGGCGTAAGAGTAGAACCAGCCCCGAGGTGAAATTAATGTAATTCTCAAGCCTACCCTCTTTCTCCTGTGGAACATTACAAGTAGCACCAAAGTAGCACAAAGATAAATACTGTCAAAAGCACCAAACTTATTTCAATAAGAGTGGGGTCATGCAACTGCCTGCGGAGGGTCACTCTGCATTATATGTCAAGTAGAGCTCATCTCAATGTTATAACAACTGACTTGATGCAATTCTCTCCTACATGCAGGGAAAGTTGCTTTCTTCCCATTTTTCCTGTGCATTGCATAGGAAAGCAGTGTCAGGAGTTCCTCTCCACTGGCACATTTTAGCTAGACTGGAAAAAGCAGAGGCTGTCATACTGCGGCCATCTATCTGTATTTTCCTACCCATGAGGAAAAGGATTTTCTAGGAGAACTAAGACTTTTCAAACTTCATTTTCTGTTGCTTTGTGAAATCACATTCATGTTGGCTGCTAGAAAACAGAATCTGACAGATCACAGTAACAATTTTCCACAGGCCTTCATTCCCTGACAGGTGTGGCCAGATCCCTGCTCTGGGAGGGAGGCCGACCTGGGATCACAGCTGATCCACAGCTTACACCATGGTACCTCCTAAAGGTCAGCTTTTTACCTTGGATTTCCCAACTTGTGTCCTCTGTGTCCTAACTGGGGCTGGATGATTATAATGAAAGTTTCCATGGAAATGTAGGCTGGAGTTGGTTTGACTCTGTCCTGGTTTCGGCTGGGATAGAGTTAAATTTCTTTCTAGTGCTGTGTTTTGGATTTAGTATGAGAAGAATGTTGATAACACACTAATGTTTTTAGTTGTTGCTAAGTAGCCTACTAGTCAAGGACATACAGCTCCCATGCTCTGGAAGAAG
>VZTQ01004642.1:43840-123649 GCA_013400755.1 Pelecanoides urinatrix | reverse complement strand
GTGGGGCTCACGCGGTTCGGGATCTGCGGTTCGGGACACACGGTTCGGGATCTGCGGTTTGGGACACGTGGTTCGGGACACGCGGTCGCCGGGCGGTGAGCAGTTGCACTGTGCATTGTCTGCTTTATATATTGTTATTGTTGTTGTTCCCATTTGCTTATTGCTGTTCTTTCTGTTTCATTTCCATTATTACACTGTTCTTATCTCAACCCGGGAGCTTTCCTACTTGTATCTTCCCCGATTCTCCCCCTCATTCCACCGGGGTGGGGGGAGGGACGGGACAGGCTGCGGGGTGCCTATTTTCTGCTGGCTGGGGTTAAACCACGACACAGGACCAAACTCTAACCTTATTGAAGCAAGGACATAGGTTTGTGTCATTTAGGATTAATATTTATACTGTATTTATCTTTGATCTTAAAATATCAGAAAAGCTATTTGACAGAAAGTGAAATGTATTTCACTTGGAAAGATTTTAAGATTCAGACCTTTTTTGGTAGAACTACATATATTATCATCTGTGGAGGCTTAGTGTTAATAAGGCTGCTCAAATAATTTTCATATGAGATAGCAGACAACACAGTAAAATAAAAAGTCAGATATTATACCTCCCTCCTTGTCCTACTTTGAACTGAGCCTATGGGTAAGTTATGATAAAATTAAATTATTTCTGCTATCTACTTATCAGATTTATATATTTTATATGTTGTTATTAACAACAAATTAAATAGTTATTATAACTACTACTATATAGGTATTATGAAAGGATGTACAGACCTGTTTTGCTACCTACTGCTCACAGAATGAAGAGTGTGAGGGTTGAAGAAGATGGTGCAAATGAGCAAGACAAATACATGTGATGATAGACTGATGATAAAAGGTGGTGGAAGAAAAATTCATGAAAGCTCCACAGTTAGTTTTCTTACTGTGGTTTCTCTGGATTCGGAGAAGATAAGCTAAAATGAAAAAAAAAAAAAAATGGTAGGGGGAGAAAAGTTGAGATAGGCAGGGCAAGTGTAAAAAGAAATTAGAATGAAGGGACAGGGAGAGAGAAAAATCTGAGGGAGGTGGTCCCTTCTGTCATTAGAAAATAAATTCAACCAGAGAAAGCTAGTGAAAAATCGCAGATATCGTATCTGGTCATTTTTTGAAGTGGGCTGGTTTTTCTCTTCATTCTTTTTCTTGAGGTCAAATGTTATAACTCCTTTAAGCAGCTCTGGGTCAAATGGGTGGGGAGAAAGACAGCAGTGTTTTATGTTCATATCTGAGATAATTTCCTGTCTGTTCTTACTGAACCTTCTGAAGCATTGGTCTGGCTTATTTCTGCTGCATTAATCTATCTGCATAGGTTACACCATTTGTGTGCATCTCACTTGCAAAAAAGATCAAGTAAAACTCTTCACCACAAATAAGACATTTTCTAGCTTCCATTATTAACCTCTTTTCACCTCCTTTTTGTATGTTTCTGTCTTTCTCATTTTATACAAATAGTTATGATAGTGAATTGTAATGGTGTAAAAAATTACTAAAAGAATGTTCTGGTTTCGGCTGGGATAGAGTTAAATTTCTTCCTAGTGCTGTGTTTTGGATTTAGTGTGAGAAGAATGTTGATAACACACTGATGTTTTCAGTTGTTGCTAAGTACCCTCCTAGTCCAAGGACAGCTCCCATGGTCTACCAAGCACAGGTGGGAGGAAGCATAGCCGGGACAGCTGATCCAGCTGGCCAACGGGGTATTCCATAACATGTGACGTCATGCTCACTATATGAATGGTAGTGGTGCTCCAGGAAGTAGCGATCACTAGTTGGTTATCACTCAGCGTGGGTGGTGAGCAATTGCATTGTGCATCACTCATTTTGCATATTCTATCATTATCATTATTATTATTATTACTTTCCCTTTTCTGTTCTATTAAACTGTCTTTATCTCAACCCATGAGTTTTTCTCACTCTTACCCTTCCGATTCTCTCCCCGTCCCACTGGGCCGGGGAGGAGTGAGCGAGCGGCGGTGTGGTGTTTGGCTACCTGCCAGGTTAAACCACGACAAGGAATCATACTTTTAATTTCATTTTTTACAGATACTAAGTTACAATGTCCCCATTGCATGGAAATGTGTCATGCCTATCCAAGAATACCGTGTATTTGGATTGGACATAAGTCTAAAAGTAAAGAAGAAAATAGCTAAAACATTATCATGTTTAGCAAGTAACATTAACAAAAAACTAGTGAGAAACAGTATAATTAAATAATGCAACTGGTTATTATTGGGTTTTTGGAAATGTGTATTATTATTGCTTGCAGCTTGAACACATAGAGCTTTCTACTTAATGAGACAAAAAACATCAACAAAAGTCTAACATACAGAGGAAATTACATTTCAAAAGTGAAAGGGATCATAGCAATACTCTAAAAGAGTACAAATGTTATATGATAATACTTAAAATAGAGGCTATTGCTGGCTAGATTTGTGTAGATAATGATAAATAGGAAGAAAAGACAAAGTGTTAGTTCTCTAGCTCTTACATCTTAGAAAAGATTATGAAATTCTTGATTTAATTTCCTTTGATTTTGATTAATTGTTCACTATTTCCATAACTCATTTAATTGAATCTGTTAATTATTTTGGCTTTTATTCTAAGCCAGGCCCTAGTGAATCAAGAGAGACTTCATGCTACAGTGTTTCTCAAGAAAATGTGCCAGAAATATGAAGTATGAACCTTTTTTCTTTTTGTATTTACTCTGCAGAAACCTAATAAACAAGTTTATCAGTGGAATCCCTGAAAACACAATTTTAGCAAAATATTGAATATTCACTTTGAAGCAGAGAATGCAATGTATTGTATGCTTGTAAAGGGCCTCACAAAATACTCCCTACTATCATACACAAAATAATAATAAATTTTGATATATTTTAACATTTGTTGTTAAGGGAGATCAATTTTGGTATTGTAATTCCATGCCAGCAAACAGGATTTAAATTACTATGTTCATTGAATTAATTAAAAAGGAAATTTGATTAACTTTTCATATTTTGCTTTTCAGACCTAGAATTTTTCAGTCAACTGCCTGTAATTTAAACAGCTATTAAGTATTAGTGATATAAAATATTAGAAACAATGTCAATAATTAGCCTTAAAGAAATATGATTCGGATAAATCACAGCTACAGTGTTATGTATAAAACTTTGATAAAGATACACACATACTTAATAATCTGCAATTTTGTACCCACTATATGCATTTGAAAAACTTGTAGTGGTATCAGAATGACAGATTTCAGACTGGCTGAAATTACTAGTTCAGAATACTGTTTATTAACCATGCTTCCACTTACTAATTGGTGGCTGAAAATATTGTGGTGGGTTGACCCTGGTGGGCTGTCAGACACCCACCCAGCTGCTTTCAGGACAGAAGGAGACAATAAGGTTGAAAAGTTCATGGATCAAGATAAAGACAGAGAGATCAATTACCAAATACCATCATAGGCAAAACAGACTCGACTTGGGGAAGATCAGTTTAATTTATGGCCAATTAAAAATAGAGTAGGATGGTGAGAAACAAAGGCAAAAACTAAGATGACCTTCCCCCTACCACCTCTTATTCCCTGGCTCAACTCATTCATTCCTGACTCCTCTACCTTCTCCCCCCCAAGCACAGTACATGGATGGGGAATTGGGGGGTTGCAATAAGTCTATAACAGTTCTTCTCTGCCACTTGTTCCTCCTCACACTTTTCTCCTACTTTAGTTTGTGTCCTCCATAGGCTGCAGTCCTTCGAGAAACATCACCCTCTCCAGCATGGAGTCCTCTCCATGGGTTGTGGTGTGGATATCTGCTCCAACATGGTCTTCTCCACAGGCTGCAGAGGAGTCTTTGCTCTGGCATGTGGAGCAACTCCTCCCCTTCCTTTTTCCTTCACCTTGGTGTCTGCAGGGTTTTCTTTCACAATTTTTTTTCTCAGTCCTGTCCCTCAAATGTTGTACAGCAGTTTTTTTACCCTTTTCTAAACATATTTTCCCAGAGATGCAACCATCTTGGCTGAGGGGCTCAGCTGTGTCCTGCAATAGGTGCACTGGGTTGGTTGGAACTGGCTGTGTCTGGCACAGGGCAGCCTCTGGCCCCTTCTCTTCCCTGCAGCAGCCCAGCTGGCAAAATCTTGCCACCTACACCTACCAAAAATATGTATAATGGAACTTTGCAATTACTCTGAATACCTGGATTAAAAAATAAGAAAATTCTATAATTCCAAAGAATGGAATTCAATGTTGAAAAAAAGATTTGATTTATTAATTTATGCTAGATTTGTAAATAAATATGAAGAACAATTTTGCATTACAAGTTCAGTTTGAAGCAGAAGCTATTCTTTATACACTTACATATATACATACCTGCACATGCGTATACACATACACTTACATGTATAGATATATTTTATATGTGTATGTATATAAACACATACATGTAAACATTATTTCCATAGTTGGGATTTCTGTTTTTCTTACTGTGAGGTATTAAAGATGTATTCATCTAATGGAATATGGCAATTCTGCAGAAAGAACATAATGTTCTAACTGAAAACATGTGAACTGTTAATTCCATGTCTATCAGTCACATGTAATTATGTAGAAGATACACCATGATTAATTGCTTTAAGATTCCTCTCAAGTAACTATTACAATAAAGTTATGTCAATACAATTTGTTTGTAACTTTCAGTTTGTACACTAAGAAGAGTAATAACTGCAGGTGTACAAGAATACTGACTAGTACACAAAATGTTATACCTTCTCTTTCCTTTTTTTATTCAAAAGCTTGTAGTGATGAATGAAATGTTAACTTGTTATCTTTTCACAATTTGGGAGATAGAAAAGTAGAAGTAGAGCTCTATAAACTCTCAGAACATTTAAACTCATATAGTATTTGTGAAGAGACTTCTTTTTTCTTTTTCTCTTTATTTCTAGGTTACACTAAATAGTTTAAATACCATGGCATGGGTGAACAATGACTAGAGCACTCTATGTAAAAATAAAGGGAGCATGTATCTTTGGTGGCTTCACAGAGTCTCCTCTATGTCTGAGCCTACTGACTGAGCAGTCTCAAATATGACAAAGACAGTATTCTCACTATATTCACAGCTGACAAAATTGGTAGAGTTTATAAGTACACTAGAAGTTAGAATAAGAGTTTAAATTATTTTGTTGATTTGGAGAGATAGTCTTGTAGAAGAATCAAACTCACTAATACAAAAAATAGGTTACACATCAAGTCGTAACTGAATAGGAGAAATTCCTTTCAATTAAAGTCAATAAATGAACAAATTTGAGATTCTTTTCTACTTTGTGATTGGATCACTGTGCGTGTGTAGTTGATTCTAAATCCTGTGGCACACAGGATTACTGCAGATAGATGCACATTACGTCTCATACTCCTCTGCAAGGATCAGGTGCATAACATGCAAAAGCAAGCAAGTATACAGTGCTTGTTCACTGCTCCCATATCTGCCTTCTTTGAGCTGAGAGACACAGTCATTCTATGTCTGTGCCCCAAATCCAGCAAGCCTGCAGTCAATGTCTGGGCCTCTGACAGTTTACCTTCATGAGAAACATCTTTTGTACAAATAGAGAATAGAGATTAATTTGTTAGATAAAGAAAGATGTGAAAGTTGAAATGGATCAAGCAGAACACAAGTCACCTGTATAATGAAGTTACGACAGGGCAAATTTCTTGCAGGAGCAAAGCAGCAGACTGCACAATGCACTGAGTAATTCTGCTATGTGAACAAAGGTCTAGAAAAGGAGACCTATGAAAAAGTATTAAACAAGCGTGGCTCTTCCACTGGGAGAAAAACCACCAGTGGGAGACTTGCTAACTGTTTTCAGACATACATATTGCATGTGTTTATGATTTTCTGTGTGTATATAAAAGCATACATAGGACTGTTGTAGGACTCTTCTGCCTGTCTGGTCTCAATAGGGCAAAAAATAAGAGCTGTAGATAAAACATTAAAGATTTTTTTGACAGTGGGATATAGTGTTTGATTTGATCCTGAATATCAGAAATTTCCCAAGGAAATTTCATTTCTAAGAATGTACATTTCCAACTTTAGGCATCCCAAGATCCTTTCTTGCCTAAGTTTTAATGAATCTTTCACTGGGAAAGATCAAGACAGTAATTACACTGCAAAATATTAGATGCAACTTTTTAGCGTATTCAAAGAATCAACCACTTCCGCATTTTAGTTTTAATATACAAGAGGAATATTGATTTTCTATTTCAACCTTAGAGTCCCAAAAATATTAAAGATAAATAATTAAAGTGTAGGGACAAATCATTCTGGGAGATTAAGCAGTTCAGTTACAAAAAAGTCAGCTTCTCATAGATAATAAAGTTTTGATTACTTTTCTAAAACCTATGTGTAGACTTACACTAAAATATATGCACATCTTGAAAAAAAATCATATTGCTATCTGGAAAAATATTGCAGAATATGAAACTTGACTCCCTCATCAACCAACCAACGTGTTTTCTTCATGTTTCCCTATACAATGAAATGTTTAGATAGAAATAAAGAAAACTTTAAACAGATACTTTATGTTTAGGTTTCTGTACAGGAAGAAAAGGTGTCTACAGATTTGTGACATGTTTTTTATGTCCAAATTCCTAACACTCAGCAGTTTTTTTAATGTCTGTTGAAATTCTTTAGAGTTGTTAAAGTCATAATCGATTATGCACACAATGTAATTAACTGACAAGACTTATCATCTAACAGAAAAAGTGCAAAAGCTGGCTTTACTAATCAAGAGTCTAATGGTTAGTGGGACCTTCCACAGCTGGTTCTGAGACAGAACCAACGTGAGGAGACAGAAGAAAGGAATATGTTGGGAGCCATTTATACAGACTCATAAACACTGTAGTAACAGAAATAACAATATTGCTTTTATCCAGCCCCCCACCTCCCGGTGGGAGCTACTAAAGATAATACCTCAGCAAATCTTTCCCAATAAAGAGTGAGAAGATTTTAGTTATTAGGTAGTTTCCACAGAAGACATGCAGGTGCTACTGAAGACCAAATAATCATGTAACCTCCAGAACTGTGAATGCCACATTCTTTATGCCTTATGTTGAGGAAACAGGTATCTTTTCTGCTTTTAAATGTTAGAGTGTGCAAATACTCCCTCCTCAGAGGGAAACAAAGGTTTTTTATCTCCATCCATAGACACAGAAGGGTCATGAGAGAAGAGAAAAAAAACCACATTATTTTATATCTCCATTCCCAGGCTTTCAATACAGTCTGTAACACTAATGATGATCCCTACCAATGATCCCTAGACACAATAATTCAATGAAATGGCTGATCTCTGTTGCAATTCCTAGGATCCTTTGCAGGGACTCAAGGCCTAGGAAGAAGCTGGGAGATGATGCTGTCCTGGTTTCNCCTGCCAGATTAAACCACAACAGATGCCTAAAAAGAACCTGCCCTAGTTGGGCTCTTTAAGTGCCCTGAAGCTCATTATATATTTGCATGATATGCTCTGTGAGATATCGCAAAAAAAATATTCCAAAAAGTTCAAGGATCTGTTGGGTAACAAGAATAACACTGGCTCTTTAACAGTTATTTCCCTTTTCCATAAGTTTCATCATTACAGACAGCTCTAGAAAGATGATGTCCTACTGCAGTCTCTACTGCTACTCTCCTCATTATTCTCAAACTTCTAGTGGCTACGTGTATCTTATCTTTCTTTAGTTCCTTTCATATCCTCCTCACTTTTTTTGTCACATCATTATGCTTTGTGGCTCTTTTTCTACCTATTTTTAGTAATTCTAGAAATATTCCACAAACATTGTCTACCTCCAATTATATGTGCCTCTTTTTCAAACCTGCACAAGCACGGGAATGTATATACACAAGACCATGCTTACTCTGAGTCTACAGAAAATAAACTAGTCAATAAGATGTTGCTTCTTTGATATCAAAATTGCAGTATCTTCTCAGTCTTACAGAGAAAGTCTTATATTCCCAAGTCAACTTTAACCTTGTTTTTTTAAAAGATCTCCTGTTTGGTTTTCAAACAGAGCTAATTTTCAGTCATTCAGATAACTGATCATAAGTTCCAGAAAAGTGCCTATATAGATATGTTTTGTTTTTCGCACACACAAATTAGGACGTTTTCCCTTTGAAGTCTGAAATTTGAAAAAAAAATTAAACCACCCAAAAATTTAGCCACTCCAACATCTACAGATATTCATACAGCTTTCTCTTTTCCTTCATTATCCATTAAAGAATTGTATTTGTGCTTTTTCAGACTGCATAAAAAATATCTTCTTTCTGTGCTTGATCAGAAAACATTATCACAACAGGAGTGTAAACGAGGATTCAAGAAGTACAGAGAATCAAATCATTTTCCTTTCACCACAAGAGTCTTTTCAGAAAAGGCTGCAGGGTAGTTGTGATTTATCTTTATTCTTGTTTAATTGAAATTTTCATGTTTTACATTGCCATTAATTTGTAAGTTAGAAGCTGAAGAAGTTAGTACCCTTGTGATTTACATGCCCCTATTTTCTCATCATAAGCATCAAGACTAAATAAATCTCTGCAGAGTTTGTCTGTAGTTATCATCACTATTAGCCAAATATCTTCTCATATTCATGACAGATTCTGAAAACACTGAATTTGCCAATTTGGGGATTTGCAGAAAGCTATGAGAAAAATTTTTTGAGGGAAAAATACCTTTTTAGATGCATAACACAGGCAAATTACCAGCTTGTCTGCTGAACGTGCCTGTTGATATGGTATGGAAGCATATGATCTCAGCAAGCTAATTTTCTTTTCATACCATCATATTTGATGTCAGAGAGAAAAAAAAGAAGCAGAGAAAGCGTTCCTGATAACGATAAGGAAAGGTAGCTACATATTAAATAAATTGCTCGATTATTTTAAATACCAAAATAATAGATGCCGTAAAATTGTGTATGTAAACTTAATGAGATATTGGGAAGACTTGATTTGTACAGCAGGAAAAATAGTCCAGTGCTTCTAACATAAGTATTCTGCCACTGTTTGCCTCTGAAGACAATGAATCTTAATGGATTTGAAGCAGTTCTAACTTTTTCCTCCAAAATACATAACTGAATAATAATATTACTGTCTCTGTTCCCAAGGGCTCACCATCCACTACTACTGTGAGCTGTAGCCAGCTTATGTTGGTCTTTATGGAATATTTTTTGTACCAACATCACATGACAGGTTGGTAAATGTATGCCTCATTACCCTCTTTTTATTCGTCTTCCCTTTTACTTTCACAACTCAAGAACTATTAGCTTAAGGGGAGACAGAGGCACTAGGGATAGTATGTGTCTGGAGATGCAGTACTAATTGGTACCAAAAACTTAAATAACTGCAGTTCCTGTAGCTCATCAAAAGTTATATAAACAGATTGCTTCCATTCTTGGATTTTCAAATGTAAAAGCAGTTTCTCTACTTCTTTATGGCTCTATAAAATTCTTGGTAAAAGTCCCCTTCCCCCCAAGTCATACTAAATCTATTATCTTCTTCCCTGTCCTCCTACAAAAGCAAAAATCCTATGTAACTTAGTTCTTCTCAATAGCTGTGGTATCCACTATCTAGCCTCTCATACTTCATTGAATAAATATCCAAAAACCAGATAGATTGTTGTTAAAAGTCAATTAAGAAGTTTCACAGTGATTATTTAATTATTCAAATGTTTATTTAGTTAAACAAATGTTTAAAATGTCATAAGGGATGCAATAGTTAAAAAAAAAAAACTTTAACTGCATAGAAGATTGGACAGATTAGGCAGAACTATAAGAAAGGTTCAATATTTCATAGTATCTTTTTTGTTAAAGAAATAAAGTCCTTCATAATAAATCTGGCCTCTGTTTTTACTTCATGGTGACAGCTAAGGTAGCAGTGGGTAAGGTCAGCTGGACACTGGAAGCTCCTTGGTACCCAACAAATTTTGATTTCTACCCAAGGAAAAATCTACTCTGAAAAAGCCAATTCAGCATGTTAGCAGAATGCCAGGCTGATGTAGCTATACTGTTCTTGTACCTAAACATACTCTTTTAGAGTAGCACCACATCTTGCTGTATCTCCTAGCGTACAACTACAGAAGCCTACTAAACAATGAGCTGCTTCAGTTTCTGTCGAAATCAAGAGGAATGATGTCATAAATTCCTGCAGGAAGACTTTTGGGGTTCTCCATAAATATACAATGTGTATACCATATAACAAAATATATAGCTTTGCATAGCATGTTACCTACAACAAATATATCATATTATGACTAATAATGAAAGCATATAGAAAGGGGAGCAAGATATATGTATGTAGAAGACGTCACTAGACATTATGCGCTATAGTATTTACTTCTGAAAGTTAGAACCAACAGCTCCTGTCAAAAATACACATTTATCTAATTATTTAAAAGGGCTGAATTCTGCATTACTATAGACGTTACCAAGACAAGATAAGTTTGTGACAGGCATATTGAAGCCATTATGCAGGGTATTGTTGAAAATATGACAGGCCATAACTCTTGTGGAACTCCCCTTGCATATTAATACAGAATTCAACAGAAGGTTTTGATGAAGTTAAATGCTTTGACAGAATAAACTTGGCCTTTGAGACAAAAACAAAACATGGTTTTCAAAGCTTCCTGCTCTCTCTGGTAGCAAAAGCATTAAATTACAGCACAACAATATTTGTTTCCTCTGACAGAAGATGCAGCTTATGTGATGCATTACAAATATTTAGCCTAGCTAGGGTGCTAGCTATTTCTCTTCTTTTAAAATATCAGCAGGTTTTATCTTGGTATTTTCAAATAGAAAAATTTAAGCAATTATGTGTAAAGTGTTAGAATAAGTATCCAAGTATTTTGTAGACTAGTCAAGGAACTAACACTTGCTTTACTGAATCACAATATGTATGACCACAATCAAAATGCATTTCAAAGTGATTAAATCTAATGGCAATATCAGTCACAGCATCCAATAGGTACTAGTCAGGATTCCACCTGGGTGTAAATCTAATGCCATTTGCAAAGAACTTGTGAATTCATCTAGAATTCATCATCAAAATGAAGGAATATTTTCCATTTTGATTGTGTTCAGTAATATGAATGATTGAACAATTACTCTGAATTTAGACTTTGAATGAGCTTGAAGCTCAGAAGTAGTATGTCACCCAGACCCAAACAGAAAAAAAAAATCCTGATTCATTTCACATGATAGAACTGCACACTGAAGCCTCCATATATATACAGAATGAGTTGTTGTATACATAACTCCTCAGATGTGGTAAATTTGGTCAGGAAAGAAACAGAATGATTTAACATAATTAGGATTAAATTTCATGGTTACAAAGTATATCTCCTAATTTTTTATGTAAAACCAGCCCCTTATAAACATGGTACCTCTGCAGAAAAAGAGGCAGGGAAGCAATAGAGTGCTGATAGATTAGCAACATCTGAGCAAAATGCTGGGAAAGAAGGGTTTCTTAAGTACGTGCGAAGGTTAATTTCCAGACACTGGCTTAAAATAACTAAACAATTTTACCAGCAACAGAATTAAAGACCTGCTAGCTATCAAGTCTTTGAAGCACTTCTCAAGCCAATTATCATGGACTGTCCCAGTTCTTATCTAGCCTTCTTGAATTATTTGAAGTAGCATTTCTTAAAAAAAATCCTATTTTAACTCAGGATCATTTAGGAAAAAATACTCAGTTTTGACATTTCTGTACTGTATATTCTTTGACTTGAATAAGTCTAAAGATCTATATTTTGTGTGCAAGACATTAAACACAAAATGTCTTTGGCCAGCAGCCTGATTCACAGAGACTACTGTTTTAATAATAAGTGACTTAAAAAAATATTAATACAATATCTGTACTGTACAATTAATACTGTAAATGTTGCTTTTTTATTTATGAATAAAGCTCAATCTATAGAAATTATTAGTATTAATGAGATCAAAAGCTGTCCCTCAATTAATGGAAGTTGTGTGACTTAACAGAAATAGAACAGAAGTTCAGACCAAAGATAACTGGCGAATGGGAGCCACAAGAACCAAACCCATCAAGTATCATAACACCTCTCTTTTCTGTGTGTTTTTACGCATGTGTGTGTGAGAGAGAGAGAGAGAAAATGTAACAAATGATTTTTCGTCTCCATCACAATGCTGAGCTGATTCCTTTAACCTTTCTGATTAACGGAAGCCATAGGCCTTTACAAATCTTGAATGAGCTTGAAGCTCAGAAGTAGTATGTCACCCAGACCCAAACAGAAGAAAAAGATCCTGATTAATTTCACAGGACAGAACTGCACACTGAAGCCTCCAATATTTCTTCACCTTATGAAGGGGTATGAAAACCTCCTGCAATAAAAAACACAATGAAGTCACTTAAGTGTGAGGAAGATCTAACAATATTTTGTAATGTTCAGCTTGTCTGTCTATTGTTTTCCTCTTCACAGAGGAGACTGGAAAATGCCCATCACCAATGAGTTTTCTTCTGCTTTGGAAGGAATGCTCCAGGGAATAACTAACAAGTCTTTGCTTTTTGCAGTTTTTACTTTTCTTTCTGTAGTTTAGGAAACAAACCTCAGCAATGAAGACTGCCAAACTTCCCTCGGGCCACAGACTGCAGTGAGTTTGTCTTCTTCACTTATATGGATCTACTATTACCACTAAACCTTTTCAGGTATGTCCTATTGCTTTGAATCAAGTTCAAACCAGGCAAATTTCAAAGAAGTCCCCATACCAGACTCATAATTTACTTTGGTAAAATAAATTATTGACTATGTAACTAAAACATTCTCATAAAATAAAGAAATTTAAAAAGCACTACTCTAGTACACAACAATGGAACTCCTCTTTTAGCAAGTCAGCTCTCTCCTTCAAATCTAGCCAATACTGGGGAGTTATCTGAGTTACCTTATGCTGCTGTTTTTCAAAATGCTAATTCCTGTCTCTCACCTGTCTTTCCCTTATTAGCATTCTGTGTGTTTTGTTTTTGTAAAAAGAATTAATATCTGAATAACAGCTTTCTCATCAAATACAGCAGTAGCAACTTGGTGTTCCTTTCCCCTGTTTTCTGGAATTAATTTTTTCCTCTTTCCACTTCTGTTTCCCCCTTTTCTTCCCCAACCAAATTCTTTAACTGTATTCCTTAATTGTTGCATCAATTATAGCTTGCAATATTTTCCCAAAAAAAATTTGGGAATGGTGGCCAGTCATTCTCCATAGTATTTTCTCAGAAATACTCACTGCACATTTTTAATTCCATTTATAGCTCACCTTTATCTTGTCATAGAGATCACACAAGCCATATTACTAATGCAGCTGACAAATATGGCAGTGCTAATGCTTTTGCTTATCTAACACAGGTGTGTGCTTATTGAACACAGGTGTATACTTATTGGACACAGGTTTATACTTATTGGACACAGGTGTATGCTTTTGCCACAACTCTTTCTGCTTTGGGGTTCTAACAATACAGGAAGTGTAAAATCTTTAGCATAAAATTGGATTACACGTTAGAAAGATTATCTCCATATTTCAATGTTCAGGTTTAAAAAGTTATATATTTTATTGTAGCTTGCATTACAAATTAGTACATATTTTGGGAATATATGCAAATCAGTTTGTGTTTGTGAACACAAATAAAATTCCTGAAATGGAACCTTTAAAATCTTGCTGAAGTCCAGTCACTACAGGTGCAAAGATATAATTAAAAAAAATTAAAAACAAAACACAAAACCAACAGATGTCATCTAAAAGCCTTTAATTAGTGCAAATGCAATTTTCACAACACAGAGGAGTTGTGTGACTTCTATAAGGTCACAGAAAATATCTTTACATTTAGATTCCCTGCTTACTTTTCCTGACTCCCTGACCTACTCTCCAAGTCAGATATATAAAAGGTCTTGCACAGTGTTTTGCTTATTCTCCAGCAATTAAAGACCTGTCTGTCTGTATTTTTCTGTGACTCCTGACTGTAGAAAATAGTGGTTAAAAATACTGTTGTTATCTTATGCACCACTCTACACATTCCCAAGAATACTTTCTAAACAGACAGTTATCCTTCCTGTATATGTATTCAACGCTAAACTGTATAGCTTGTTCATTGCAAAGTGCAGACATGACTTAAGTCAAAATGGAATTAGCAAGAACAGTGTGGGTTTATTAAAGTATCTAAACCTGCTAACAATTAATAAGTTTATTTATTGCTATCTTCAAATCATACATTAGCCATTGATTTTTTACCTTGGTGAGTCAACCATATGAAATTGATTTGAAGATTTGCACATTTCCAATTTTCCAATCTTTCACAGAGTGTATTTAGAGGTAATTATCCAGTAAAGGCAATGATATCCTTTGGTGATGAAACTGCTCCTCTGCAATGATAGCAGCATTGCCATACTTGCTTTTTGTAAGTAACTTAGGTAATAATCAGTTCAATAACAATATTTTAGAATTTCTTATCACTGTATAGGAGTTCTTGTCCTTGTTGATAAACAAGCAATGAATCCCCCCACCTGCCTATTTTTCCCAAGGTTGTATGACATTTTGCAACAATAAAATAAAACTTTCTTTTATGTGACACACTGGAAAGATGAAATCTGTTTAATGAAAGTCATTCATTCATTTTGACTGCATTGACAGAATAAACTATTCTTTTGCTGAAAAGATGAACTTCTGCCCCACTGGAATCAATAAACATTTGAAATTTGAATGAATTTAACTCATATGGAACAAATATTAGATTTAAATTAGAGATGATCTATGTAATTCCATGAGTCATCTTTATATAGGTTCATACATGAAGGGATATTATAAATTTAGGTGAAAAAAAATATTCACATAGGTTCTACCTACTGACTGGTTTATTAAACCTCCTAACTCTTTTTATTGCTGTGAGGAGAGAAAGCAACAACAACAACAACAACAACAACAACAACAAAAATCTGAGTCAAGGACTATGCCTGTCGATGATATCAGTGTACACTCCAGCAGAACAGGCACGCACTTTTAATTCTATGTGCATTGCACCTCTCATCTCTATGTGAAACCTGAACAGAATATAGAGGTTCATCATGGTTTCATGCTTAAGGGCCTGAAAATAATTTTTTTTATTTACATAATAATTTTAAGAATCTCCTACTCACTGTCATACTCAAATGTAGGTTTACAAATATATATTACCTTTGAATAAGCATACAGTCTATACATTCCTTTCAGGCGTCTTTCTCTCTTTACAGTTGATGACCTAGACTGTGTATTGTATGCATGTATAGATATACATGTATGCATACACATAAGTATGTATATATACACACACTCTACTTCATTACTTAAGCAATACTTTGTATATATACCAAGTGAGTCTGACAGAAGTGTCTTGGCCAATATTTACACAATTTATTCTGCTGAAGCTAAAGATTATTAATAACTTTTATCTTCTTCATAGAACTAAATATACACACCTGTTCTTCGGAAGAAGCAGAAGTAGAATTTGCAGTTGTCACTATATTTTTTTTATTTTCTATAATATTTTAATGCAGATAACTTTGTTTTGATGCAAGACGTGTATGACAGATGGAGAAAGCTTTACAGAGCTTTGTATGGGAGCATAGTCTTGTGTTAGAGAGACTGAGCATAGCTGACAGCTTTACAAATTTTAGTAATAATTCACTGACTCAAATACATTGTAGAAGCCATAGGTGATTAAATATTTAGGCAGTTTACCTTTTAATTATTAAACCTGGGGTGGGGGAGGAAGTGTATGTGTTGGATTCCTATCTTCATTATTCAGCCCCTTCCTCCATGAAGAAAAACTTAAGCAAAATGTCATATCTTACTGTACCCTATAGTAAATGTCCTTCTGTGAAGTTCTTTTTATTTTTTAGCTAAAGCATTAAAAACATTTCTTTAAAAGTTACCAAGGAAAACAAGAGAACATATAATATGTTTTAAATGTTGAAGAATTAAAAATTAATAGTCTGGAGACCAAGTCTGTATTGGTGTCATATAGACATTCCTCATTATCCTGCACACAAATACAATTTCCATCTCTTACTTGCAAAATTATATACAAAAAGTAAATCAAGAAATTATTTCCTATGAACAAATGAACAGTTGAAAAAGACAAAGACAAAAATTTACAATTTTTTGTAAATTTACAATTTACAAGTGACGTAATATCAATTACTTTTGAGAGAGAAAGGCAGAAAGATTTTCCTTCTGTAGCTGTATTTCTCCCATTGTTTTTGAAAACCTATTCTATTTGAGAACATCAAGAGTATTGGAGGGAGAATCATGTGCTATGGGGTTTCCCAAATCCATATTCAAGAGCATAAGTGTTTGTTCTAAATGCTGAAAAGGACATAGAAATCAAAATTAAGTGTACAAACAGTGGTCTTAATATTTTTGTTCTGTGCATGATCTTATGTGGCATTTGTCACCTCAGCATTCAGTCTTGTACTAAACAAGGGAGAAACATAATCCCAACATAGACTTTGGGAAGAAAGGCAGAGAGAAATTACTTGCCTAAAGTAATTGTTTTAAGGCAAAAAAAGGGACCTACAACAGGTTTCTAGAAAAGCCACGTGTCTCAATTCCTGAGTAGTATTCCTAGTAAAGTGTGTTAATGACAAACAACAAAATTGGTTTTTTTCAATGATTGAGGGTACAGTCTAGGGTACAAATTATTCTTAGTTCTGAGCCCTGACTGCCATATCTGTTGTTAGAAAATATAATGACAGAGTAAATAACCTGAATAAAAGGTAATGATAAACTGGTGATGGCAGGTTTCTTGCAGAAGACTGCACTACTACTACTACTACTGTCATTCAGTGAAAGACTCCATGAAAGTCTTTAACTTAATGTACTTTGCATTGTCTGTTAGAGACACATCTCCATTTAAAGATAAAGGTGCAAAACACATCAAAGATTAGGATGCAAAAGCACGGGTATGATCAGAATATGACAAAAATCTTTCAAATATTGTCATCTTACAAAAAATTATTTTACTGGATTACTCTACAAAATACCTACAGAACAAAATTCTGGACCCAATGGCAAAATTTCCTGTAACACCAGTAGCTGAAATCTTTCTAGTCTTATATTACCACTTTTGTATTCTTCTTCTACACTTTTGTTTCTGATTTTTTTTTTCCATATTAACAATCATAATAAATTCACAGCTACATTCTCAAGTTTCTTAAGTTTAATAGTCCCTGATAATACTCAAAGAAAATCCTACACTTCTGCATTTTTGATTGGAAATATTAATCCTTCAAAAATGGGTTTATTGTCTCTGATGAATTTTTAAAGATCTGTGGAATTAAAATAATTAACACCTACAAAGCACCTGCTTAACCATCTCACAACAGCTCAAGGGATGTGTTACATATATGCTTTGTATTTTGTTGTTTGAATATTACACTGAATGCTGTTTACAGCAGCCTTGCATATTTTCTCCTTGCCTCAGTCTACTCTTTCTTACATTTCCAGATGACAAAAAAAAAAACCAACCCAACTTCTGCTTGATAGAGAGAAGGAGAGCAGAGAAGACATTTTGCTAGTGAACCAGGGTTGTTAGCTTGCATCTTACTCCAAACAACAACAACAAATCAACAAATAAGTGTCTGAATACCTTTCCTTGGTTGTCAAAGGTGGATGAACGTGATGCCAGTCCTACCTCTAGCTATAAAACCTGTCTTGCCATAAACATACTCAGTGTGCCAATGTTTGTTTTTCAGATTCATTGTAGAGTATTATTTTACAGAATGCTCATTCACAGAGTTGTTCTTACCAATGATTAATAAATTAAATTTATTAATGTAAGTTAATCTTAAATAAGGTTAATAAATTATTTTTTGGCAATAACAACATCCTGGGGTTTTTTTGTTTGTTTTTTTTTGTGTTTGTTTGTTTTTTAAAACCACTGGCTAAGTGGCATTGTGTAACATCTTAGAAGGTCGTAAAAAACATAGTCACGATTCATAGGTCTAAGCTTGTTTTCCACTTCACATTTCACAATTTTTTTATTTTCATTGCCAATGTGTCCCAGCCTCCTTAGGCAAGAAGATTATTTAGTGCTATATCTATATGGTATGACATGCACCATTTTATCCAAGGCAGCTATAGATGTGAGGATGCCACAACTATAGTCCCAGGTTTCTGCTGCACAAGATAATGGGAGATTTGAAAAGATGTCTGGTACTCTGAACTCAGTGACTCATGAGAACCTCCACCATTCACAGCTTGTCAGGAAAACAGGCAGGAGCACTATGCAGATCACAGATTAAATGAATGGCAATGAATATCAGGAGGACAAGAAGGATGTTGAATGACATCTAGGGGCTTCCTTCGGAATAGTTAAAACAAACAAACAAAAAAACAACACCAAAACTGTTAAATAAAATTTAAAAAACCAAACCAAAGCAAAACAAAAAATCACCCATCTTTAATTACAATTAAGGAAAAAAAAAAAAAAGAAGGACTTATAAATTAAGAAATGAAACAGTTTATGACTGGTAGGACTTCAGCAGACCATCCAGAAATTCTACCAAAAAGCACCAAGGGAGAATTAGAAAGTTAAATATTGGTTTCATTACACTGATATGCTCTCAAAGCTTTGACAGTATGCTAGCAAAAGTGTCTGCTTCATAGAATCCAGCTAGGCATAGCACAGCCTTTTCTTTGTAAAGTCATTACCACACAGCAATACTCTTCAGAATGACACCACTATTCATACCGTCCAGTGTTTCTTCACTTGTCTAAGCATTTATTTTCATGTGAATGTATTCATAATAATTCTGTCTCAATGGCTTTTTAATTATATTGGACACAGCATGAACTGGTTGTAGCACCTGATGAGAAGCTGAATGAAGAAACAAGGTTGCATGGAGATGGCTGAATCCACCTTAAATAAGATAGAAATACAAATTTCTCAAAAATATTGACTGTGTGTGTATATCTTTTTTTTTTCTAAGTAATTTCCTGATCTATCCTATTTTGTCTGTGCTCTGAACACAAATAGATGTGTTCAGAAATATAAGAAATACTTCAAGTCTGAAAGCATAAAATATCAAAAATTCCAATTGTCTTCATGGGATTTTGCAGGCATGGGACATCTGGGAAACAGCAATAAGATTAAGAGAAGCAATTGAATATTGTAAAGGTCAGGTCAAGGTCAGGTCAGGACCTTGAATATTGTAAAGCACCAGGTATGTTGCAAAATGAATCTTAACGCTTGCACAAAGGAGGTGGAGCTACACTAAAACCTTTATAGCAGTCACCTTCATTATTTTTTTAGTTCTACTGCAGAGTAGTTTTAACAAGAGTGGCAAAGCTAAATCCATCAGGTCCACACTCAAACAATGGTCGAAATCATATATTTAAGAGAGATGTTGGAATCTCACCATACATATGGGTCTCTAACTGATTTAAAACTTAGAGCATAAAATCTTATTACAATAATATTTTTTCCTATTTGTAACTGTTTTAAACAACATACTTGTATCTGTAAAGGTTTCTGACCTCTTGTTTAAATGTCACTAAAAATGTTCTCAGCAAAGAGTCTCGAGTTTAGCTAGACATCAAATGAAAAACAATTTGGTTTGGGCTCTTTGCCATTATGAGAAAATCCACACTGTGAAACTAGAGCAACAAAGAGTCACTTTGTCTTAATGAAAAATATATCTTTCTCTCTCGCCCCTCTTCAAGTGCTTGGCACCACTAAAATGGTTTCACTGTTTGTGATATACTACACAGGCTCAAATTTGCTGACTACAAATATCTTTTCAGGACTGTCATATTAGTTAAGAAAAAAATCAACCTTTCAGAAAATGATTTTTTTTTTTTTCTGCTGATAACATTCAGTTATTAAGAATGCTTAAAAGTCAATAGCATTATTCACATAAGTATTGCAGAATTCTTTCAGTCTGGAATTATTTGTCTATGTGATGAGCATTTTATATTTTGGAATATCTCAATCACCAATCAAGGGTTTTCAGACCTTATATCAAATATTACACTGATTTTTTTTCTTTTTTTCTTCCTAGTAGAAAAAAAGGATAGGAGGAGGAAGAGTAATAGCCCAAATGATTAACAGGATAAATATTGTCTTTTTCCATTAGGAAAAAAAACAGTGCTGAAATATTTTGTATTTCAATTAGAAAGAAACGCCTGAAAAATTAAATATTATATCATTTCAGGACATTTCCTTCCTCTTGCATCATCACTGCACTTTAGCCAAAGGAAGAAACAGAAGTGCATCACAGGAAGGATATGGCTTGCTCACAGGGAAAGAGAAACAAACTGTAATACCTGCTGTGGAAGTCAAGAACATCTAAGAACAAAAAGTGATATAATTCAGAAAAGTCTGTTGATAACACAGTGTCAGGATAGGGTATTTGAGGTCATCTTTTCCAGCAGAGTTTCACTGTTCAGTTCTTTCATCCAAACTTAAGACAAGAGAAATGTTTAAACTTCGGAATTTCATAGGGGAAAAAAAAGTCCAAGTACAAAAATAAAAATTAAAATGAAAAAAGATACAGGCAAAAAAGAATGGAAGAAACATATACAGTTGGTACAAAAAGAAAGATTTATATTTCATATAAACACAAGCTCTGGCAATTGAAAGATTTCTAAGAGGGAGGTTTTTTAATAGAAATAATTATCCAGGTGCCCTTAATTATAACAACAAAATATCAACCCTGTTGCCTTTGCAAAAATGCTCTGGTACTTTGTTTGCAATTCTATATTTAACTGATACTGTTTAGTTCAAAATGTCTTTGCTGAGGTTACATAAATTATTCTTCAGCAAGGTAGAAAACTGTCATTTCTAATTTTATTTTACTAATGCTTTTTAATATTAAGGTAATTTCATTCAGAACATTAGGTGCCATTCTTAATTTCCATGTTTATTGTTGGAACAATATTTAATATTTATTTTAATTTGTACTTATCACTATTTCATTAACAGGCTTTTTTGTATTTCAGTCGTATTGAACATTAAAGAGGGTATTTATTTCATTTTAGCACACTGAATATCTCATAGAGAATTCTCACAGTGTTACCTAGGACGTGGATAAATGCTGTAATGTAGGTTTATGGATTTTGCAGTTTGAATAAATAAGACATTTGTTTAAATAAAAAAAAAATCTAAAACTGAAGTCTTATTACTTGCCAGATTCATACTTAGTATCTGATTTAAATGAAAGCTTTATGATATTTACTGTGTCATCCAAAATAATGCAGTGTGATAGAGCTGCAGATACTGGGTGTATAATGATGTAAATCCAGTATCTTCTACAGAGTTACTTCTGATTTACTTTTAGTAATCAGACCTAGTGAATATGGATGGCTTGACAGAAGCCCTTTCTTAATCCTGAGTTATCAAAGGAATTATAGGCATTAGGTAAGATCCAATCAAAAGAATTAATTCAGTTGTTGAAAATAAGTTTTAGTGGTGTGAAAGGATTCATTTACTGACCTAAATGACATCTCACATAATGCAAGGAGTTCTAAAAATTCTTGTTCATCTTTGAAGTCAAATATTTCCATAAAATTCTGCATATATCATCGCCAGAATTTATTTTCTTTAGCCTTATTAATGGCTTTTATCCATGCCTGCCTGGAGTTAAACTGCTGTCAAAACATATGTAAGCTATAATGTGTTTTCTATCTATAGCTCTATCTTTAATTTCCTTATTCATTTCATACAACAGGTACATTGATTATGTTAGTGTTTTTTGTATTGCTTGCATGCACTGGGTAGGTTCCATAGATAGAGGTCTTGACTGGTGATCATGCAATCTTAATGTAGAATATAAATCATCTCAGTATAAACATGGTAAGATTAATCCACATATTTTAGGCATATATCCAAAAGAGAAAGTTTGTCTTAATTTAGTTTTAAAGGGTATCTGACCTTTCAGACCTACACATAATTCAAAGACATTTCAAGAATAGAAGAAAACACCAGAGGCAAAATCATGAATTCTAATTAGGTTATTAATGATGTACAGACTTATATAAATAATTTTACCCATTCAAAAGTATACAATAATATTTGAACTAAAATTTTAAACATTGCTTTCCCACAGATCTTGTTATTACTTGACAAAGCAAACTGCATCAGAAATGAGTGCTCAAAGAAAATTTGTGTATTATTACCAGCTTGACCAAAAAAAAAAAAAAAACGTGCCAAGGGGTGGCTCAGTGTAGTTTCACAAGCTTTAGGTTAGTAATCACCTACAAGCTGCACAGAAAGAACAATTATCAGCTGCAAACTAGAAAAACATGCATGCCATCTACCTGAAACACATTTCCCAAATTATGATCTATTCTAGTAATACTGTCAGTGACAGAACAACAATAGAATACTACAGTGTGACAGTGAGTAGATGATCCGGTGCTCTAATTACAGAAAAACAGATATTTGCCCTTCCCTTCCCCCATGGCAAACAGATGTGACTGCTCTGAATGCAAGGACCTTGTTTTGAACCCTTTTTTGACAAAAGTGCAGTGTGGTCTAGAAGAAGTGGTAATTTGTGGTCTTGCAAAAGAGAGAGGCCAAAGTGATGCAGATGTCTGGAGTAATGATAAGTCCTTAAGTCTTTAAGGACTCCCATCCAGGAGTAAAATGGTTACAATTATTTTTTGAGTAATATTTGTTTATTTTCTTCACAAAGTGGAAAAATCATCCCAGTTACTTAAGCAGTAGAAGTTTGAAGATGGCAACAATATCTTTTATTAGATCAGCTGATGGGGGGAGAAAAAAAAACAAAAACTTTTATGTGACCAAAGCTGTTTTCAAGTCTTTAAAAAAAAAAAAATCAAAATCAAATACAAAGTAGTTAATCAGTAATTTTTGTGTAAGCATTTTTGCTTTGACAGAATGAATTGATGTGTATTCTGATAATCATCATAGTCTTCTGAATGAGAGCTTTCCTCCTCTATGGATCATTCAGTTCCCACTCCCAAAACTGTAGTCCTTTTATCTTTTTTGAACTAACAAGTTCCAAGGTAAACAAGCCAGATGAAGGGATAGTAAAAATGGCCAAAAACTGGTCAAAAGAGCTGTTACTGAGTAGGGAATTTGTCTCCATGCATTTAAAACACCCAGAACTTCCTAAAATCTGAACTGACTGTTTATGTTATTTTTGAGTAAATCAAGAACACCAAGTAACAAAGGCTGGAACTCCCAGGTAAGGCAATAAATTGTTTTCATTCTGAAGACTGCTAAATGTCACCAAGACATTTCCAAGAGGTGTAATAAAAAAATATTGATTTCATTATGTATCTGCTACAGCCCCTTCCGTCATTCCCTAAATGCTAACAAACTAAAACAGGTTAGTATCAATAATTGTCTAAGCTGTAACACACAAGCTGTTTTCATCTCTATTTTGTAAGATAATTTCATTGCAACTTTGGGCAAGTCATATATATTTTGCCTTATTCCCTTGCATTCTTCTAATATCCGTAATAACGACAAATGTAATATTTGCTGTACAAGGGAAATGAGCTGATTTTTATGAATTCTTTTGAGAAATTTATAGAAGAAGTATTGGATGACTGCAAAAAAAGCCAAAAACAAAATTACCCTGAATGCATGGTATCCCAGAATCACTTGAGTTCCACTATTGAAAGACATTTAATGTTACTGATATCCACTTCAGTGGAGTTTATTTCAGGTTGGAAAGTTAGCTTGCGGGGCACGTTCATACTCCATCACTTGGTAGTTCTGCATACATTGAGCTGTAGTATAAACTGATATTGTGTGTGGCAATCCAAAATCTAAACACACCTCATGGTACTGTGTGCCTGGTATATGATGCTCTGGGTATGAATATACATTCACATATAGACGAAACCTTTTTATTTTGCCCACATAAATGACATTTTATTACATGCTTATGAGTTGCTTTTCCTACAGGTTGCAAAATGAAAGCTTCTAAAATATAAAATACATTCAGGAGATAATATAGAATGACATCTGTAAATATTCAGACAAAAGTATAATTATAAAGATGTTCTGTAATTATACATAATTATACATTATATTTAAGGGTACAAAATAAAGGAACTTGGTTTTTTTCTTGTTTCCGTAAGAACTCATTCTTCATGAGCAGCTGAAAGATAACATTATACACCAGCATGGCAGCAGCACTCGTGTCTTTCAAAAAGAGTCTTCATTGACTTCTGACAATTGGAATTTTGCTGCTACTGTTCTTCTTAAAAGCAGTACTGGGTCTGAATGTTCTTTTGCACAAAAGGTTGATGGAGTTAGAAGACACTGTCCCTCTTTGCAGGAAATAAATCAGGGTCATCTACAATAATACCTCTCCAAGTCATTCTTGGGACAGTAATAATCAAATTTGGCCAAGCAGCAGACAGCAGTGATACTGAAGAATAAGAATATGCTTTTTCCTTTGTAAATTATATTATTTGGTTAAATATACCTCATTGAGAGGTAATTTGGTATCACAGTAGGGTGAATTGTCACCCCAAAAAAACCAAAGCCACCTTTTCTTTGTCCTTTTCTTTAGTAATCTTGTGTGTGCATATAGTCCTCCCCTCTGCCTTTGGTCCCTAAGACACAAGACTTCAGGAGAAAAGAAAAAAAATAATAAACATGGAGACAATAAACAATATAAGCAACAGGGAACTCCGACAGTACATCTGGCCTTTGGAAAACAGCAGCTAGAGTTCCTCATGAGGAAAAAATGCTTCCAAAAGCAATTTTCAACTCAGGGACCCTTCATTCACAACTGCAAGCCATAGCTTGCAGATCTGTTAAATTGCACGCATATAATGAAAATTAAAACAACAGATAACGCTTAATTTTACACTCCCATTCTGCTCCTCCTATATGTCACAAGGAAGCAGAGTTTCTTCACAAGAAGCATCATTGTTTCTCCTGCTCCAGAATAGTTTGTGCCATCTGCTGCTGCTGGGCTAAATGTCCTCTCCTGTTAGTGTAAGGAGACAGTGGTGCTGTACTCCAGTGGTTTGCTGCTAGTGGAAACATTGCCCTCTCCTGCCATGTATCTATGCTTATTTGAAGTTTGCCTGTATTGTGCAATATACCATGTGCAGTCTTATTATATAACCAAACACCCACACCTTTAATGCTAGTATACAGATCCGTCCCCTTAATGTTACTTGAGGGATGAGTCTTGTGCAGCAAAAACGGACAAAATGGAAGAACTGACACAAGCTTTCCTGCCAGCGTGGTCCTTTTTCCAACAATGATGAGAAGACACTTTGGCTTTGCAGACTCACTCTGTGCATATACAGCAAGTACATTTTCATGTGTGCAAAGACAGTTATTAAAACAAGCAGAGTGTTTTCAAGCCTTACACAGGTATATAACCATCAATATTCATTATTTAACACACATCAAAAGGAAGGAAAAAAAAATATCATCATCCCCACCAGTTCTAGTAACTCTTAAATGTTTGAAAATTGGTAAATACTCTTGCAGTGGCAATGGATTTTTAACAAGCCAATTGAAGTGAGAGTGGCACAGAACTGTAGTGGGTTTTCAGATGCTTTGATTATGGAAAACACGGACCAGGACTGCAGCCACAGGAGAGACACTGAGCAATAACAATTGTGTTTTTCAAATTATAGTAAGTGCAATTAGACTACATAAATATACTGGTCAAGTAATGCTGGGTCAATCATGCAAAATGAATTTTTAAATGAAACCTATTATGAATGTACAAGATCAGAGTGGGTATTACCAGTGCTTTCTTTATTTGTTTATGCAAGACCTTGTTTTATGAAATACAAACACTGCAGTAGAAGACAGCTGGTTTTGCCTAGTGTTGCGTTCCAAGGAAGCTTCCAACCAACTTCAGTGAATATTAGACTGAGCTTGAGTGCTTTCTCCGTCAGCTGTCATGCTGCAATGACATTCCCACTGGAGTCACTGAGAATGATCCATGAGCACAGACAGAATACAGATTGAAGTACTTACAAAAAAGTGAGGGCTGACAGCAATTTCTAGATTTTTCCAAAATGAAAGGTTTATTGTGGACATTCTTAGACACCAGAAATACCTTATCCCCTTGAGAACTAAAACATACCATGCAAGATACCTGTCTAGATGGAAGAAATTGCAAATCTGTACTTTCAGACTATGAAATATCTAGATTTCTCAGAATGAGGTCTACAGATCAGACCAAGTAGTCAGCCATCACTTCCCCCCCAGGAATAACGAAGGGAAGAAAGGAAAGAAAATGAGAGACGTATGGAAGATCATGGAAAATGGCAAACTAAAGAATGACAAAAAATCTGAAACATCTCAACATCAAAGTGACTAAATATTTTTGGCAAGGCATTGCTCATTTAGAATACTAAGAGCAGAAATCAAAACATTTTTTCTTCTCATAGGCAGCTTTGGATTTTTTTAATCACAAAAGAAATCAAGTTGTAATGAAAACTAGCTGAATGTGCCATTGACTATGTTAGTTTGGAGATGCTTCCCTTTATCTTCAAATACATATACTAACACCTAAGGAAGTCTTTCTGACATACCGATTTAAAGGAATATCCAAAATCATAGTTTAGAATAGATATTTAAAGGATGCTTCAGATTTTAAAGGGAAGTTTAGGGAGGTACCCACATTCCTTGTCTAGATTTCCATTCAGTGATTAGCATAACTGGTGGCACTGACACTTATTGCAGAGGTACTCATTACTCGTATTTGTAGAATTGGGGTAGGGGCGGGGTAATGGAGAGGAGTGTGTGTTGTTTTGTTTTGTTTTAATTTTCTTTACTTTTGTTTTAAGATTGGGGGGGGGGGGCGGGAATTATACTGCTAGAGTACTCTAACAATCTAATATGCATTTTACCATTAAAGAAAAGTCACAAATCAAAATAATGTCTCCTAAGCAAAAATTAAATTCAGGGTTGGACTTATTTTAAAGATTTTGTTCAGTTTCCCTAAGGAATGGTAGGACACAAGCATGTTGATTCCTCCAAAAAAATAAAAGGTAAAATTTACCACTCCTACTTTAGACAAGGCTTCTACCAAGCATTTTACTGGTTACTGCCAACGCAGAGGGAATGCTAGCTTCTGCATTTCCAGACAGATCAAACCAAGACATACAAGAATTCATGATAAATTAGTCAAGCTAATCAAAGTATTTCTGGAAGTAACTACTGGTCAGCTTAAATCAAGACCCAGAGCCCAGACAATAGACAGGTAAGTATCACCAAAAAGCAAATTCATAGTATTCACTTGAGGGATTTATTGAAAAGCTGTTTAGATATGATTGGAAACACTGGGGATATGGACAGAGTTATGTTTTGACAGGTAAAATTCTACCCAGGTGTTATACTCACAAAAAGCATTAGTCTAAATCCCACCTATTTCCTGTTTTGCAATCATGAATGTCATAATCCTCATTTAACTTGTAATAAGCCCTGGAAATGTGAACATACGACAGGTTTTTTCTACCTGATCTGAAAGGGTGGAAGGACTGAAGATTTTTAAACAGTCACTAGAAAAATAAATGGGAACACTGGTCACTCTCTTCCTAATCACCAAGTAAAAATATCTTTCTGCTCGGTGAGAACATAGAACATACATAGCCTCTCTCTGTCTGTCTCTGGTCTAACAAACATTTAAGTATCTATTGAAAGTAGCAGTTTTTCAAGGAAGAAGTGAGAGCTGCTCCACCACACGATTTCCTGTAGTCTTGCTAGGCAGACGAGACGAATCTGAATCCATGCTGGACAGGCAGCCTTTGAATCTGACACACCTGCACCTTTGGTAGGTGTTAAGAGTCACAGAGCTATTAGTTAAATGGTTGAAACTCCTGTTATCATTGTCATGAAAGTAAATTCATTAGAAACCTTCAGGAAGGGGTTTGTGTCAGATAATACAAATCTCAGTAGGGCTGAATAGATCAGCAGACAGCGCTTACCTTAGACAAACAACTGGTCATAAACAGCAGTTTTCATTTTGCACCTGTATAAATAGGGTTTCTAATCCTTCACTATCATCAGTTTTTTCTGTGGATCTGGGCCCATGTTCTGGTGGTGGATGTGGTGCAAACACCTGAATGGACTCAAGTTCTCACTGAATCTGCGTAAACAGGAGCAGGATCTGGCCTTTAAATTTATTAGCTTAAATGCCTAGTTTAGTGAAATGAAATATCTTTATGACATTTAATTGAGTCAGGGAGAAGAACAATTAACAGATGCTTAATTTATCCTTGCATAATGAACAAAGTTCTTTTCAAAAGTAAATAAAATTTTAATTTAAAGAAATTCACTAGATACCGTTACAAGTCCCCAGGTGAAGCTTTAAAGGAATACCATGAGAATTGAAATTTTAGGATTCAAGACACAACTGATAGAAAGTATTTTCTCTCTTTAATATCTTCACTTCTTCTTCTCCTCCTGCTACACTATGTAATTGTTAAGTCTTCCATGTACCCCTATTTCTTGACCATTCTCAAACCCAGTTTGTATTGGAAGAGCACAATAAAGGCAGAATATAAAAAGAGTATGTCATGACACAATTACATGCCATATGAAGGAAAAAGTGTATTAGTGATCTGAGAAAACGTCACTGCTGTACACAAATGCATTAGCATAGCCACAAAGAATAAGAAAGTGAGACTTTTTGTTCTGTTTTGTACTCTTCCTGTCAGAGTAGTATCCAAATGAGAATTTTAAGTTCACTGAGAATGCTACCAGAAATACATATCATTAAAAATCATAGCATTAGCATCTCATTGACCCAACTTAATGAATTAGATGGCAGACCAAGAAATTCTTCTCATCTTTGACTTATGCTCTTACAGTATGAATTGTTGGAATTGTTCACCCATGCTTGCTCATTTGCACAAAACAGAACGAGTATGGACAACACATGCCATAAAAGCATGGAGACGTTCTCCATTTGAACCTGCAGAATGCACTCTCAAGAAAACTTCGCAAGAGCACTTTTATCACTGTGCTCTGAACTTTCCCTTAACTCAGCACATGGTGAATTTAGATCGTTTACTTCCTTGACTTCTGTGTTAGAAAATAGATATAAGAATTACCTTTTTCCTGCACAGTCTCTCTGCAAGTCGTTACATGAATCTTCTCTCAGTATCCCTGCAGACATCCTGTCTTTGTGAGCCAGCACAGTGTTTCCAAAACCTCATCTATTAATGACCTAGAAAAAGAGTGTGCTGACCTTCGTTTAAACTTGGTGACAAGATGTTTTCAGATACACTACAGATGTCCCTACCTACACTAAAAAAAGAACACAATTTCTAAACTCAGTGGGTGGAGGGCTGATAGGTGACAGAGCTGCGGCTCTAAGCCATCAGAGGTGTCACTGAGGGGCAGGCAGGTGCTCTGCAGGGCTGTGCTGAGGACTCACGCAGCTAAACCACCTTTGCTGCCCATCTGAAGTAGCACAACACACTTCAAATGGGACCAGTGAAGAGCTGTGCCGTCAGAGGGCTTGATCAGAGATACCGTGGTAAAAATACTTGCAGGTCTTATGAAAACTTTACCAGTCTCTTTTAAGCACAAAAACACAGAATGGCAGGTGCTCATGCTATGCTACCCAAAACCGTGCCACTACACAGTGGCACATGGGAGGAATGGGACATGGGAGGAACGGGACAAAAACATTTTGCAAGATTATTGAAGTTTGTGGCGTCGCAACTCTCCTGGAGACCAGGCATAAAAGTATAGATTGCTTTCAAGCTGCACTAATGCTGAAGTTTTAACCTGGCTTGAAGAGAGTCAAGTTATTAGATAAAGAGATACAGCTTTCAGAATCAGCGCCTTAGCAGAGCTTGTGTGATATAATACTCTCCAGCTGTTCAGCCCATCTCTGTAAGACCACCTACACTTTGTGGAACATTTTCTTAACAAAATCCATTTGGAAGGGTTTTTACACCACCTTCCTCACTTTTATTTTAGAACCCTGGAGTAAGCACATATTTGTCTCCTTTCATGTATTAGGAGATCTTTAATTTGCAGTAAATATTTTGAAAAAGAGTTTTTTTCATTATCTGGCAAGCTTTCTCTTTGTAATGTGTATTCAGACAAGGTGGGACAGATGCTGACTTTTTCTCTCCAGCTGCAAAAAACAAAAATTAAAAACTTGTTAAACTATTGTGTAGATAAAACCAGACTCTGTAGGAAACTAAATGTCTCCTTCACATTCTCTAACTTTTTCTGAATGCTTTTGTTAACACCCTTTTTTCCTAATAAATATTCTCATGGGTGATTTAGAGTTCTGAGGCATGCAGAGTTAACATTTACAAGATGAATAAAGGAATAAAGTAACACCTTTCTTTTTCTTGTAATAGAGACCTCACTGAGAGGAAAAAAAAAAAAGGAAAAAAAGGGAACAGAAAAACACTGAAGTAGAACACCTATATTTTCGCTCACAGAACATTGTTCCTCTGAAGACAAGAAACGTCAATCCTTCCCCCCCTTTTTTTTTAAGACAGTTAAAGTTAACAAAAGTGAATTCTCATGTAATTTTATGAGAGTCCACATATTCATAGAGATGTTGAGAAAATCATAACCAACATGAATAAAATAACCTGAGACTATTACTCTAACAATTCTGATTTTTTCTGCATTTGCTTCTCTCAGTAACTTCAGTTTGTTGAAATCCTAGCAAAATATCAAAAGCTGGTGATCATAAGGAAAAGGTACACATTTTCAGAAAGAATATGCTGTCCGTGCCATATCATTATAGACTAATTTTGAAGAGAATCAACTTCTGCTTTAATTATGTAACTAAAGACAGATTATTTCAGAGGGTTTGCTGACAATAAAACTATCCTACTGTTATATGGAATATGGTAAACTGGTTTGTACACCAAATCTGTCTTTCACTCAAATGTTCTATGACCTGCTGTTAAAACCAGCATAATAGGTCACACAACTCAAACAAGATGATGTGAAACAAATAGGAAAGGAACTCTATTTTCTACATGCAGGAAGGCTAACATGATGAAATCTTTAAATCTTGGTAACATTTCTTCCATTTTCCTTTCTCCTCTGGCAGATCATTTTCCTAATTGCAGTGTACAGACTGGTTGTCGCACTGTAAGCTCTACCCACTAGACCTGTCTGTAAAAAATTAAATTCTTGTGCTGCATGTTGTCTTCTGGAAGATCATTCATCTCTCTGCATTTCTTCCTAGGAATTAATCCATAGTTTTTCATTTTTCTTCCCAAAATCAGCAATAAACACTGGGAGAATTGTATATGCAATTTGGGAGTGACTTTCTTGCTGAAAGTGAGAAAGTTTCAAAACCCACAAAATGCTGCTTCTCTTCCAGATTCTGGGAAGGAGCCTAATTAGTGCAATAGTCTCTAACTGCAGATTTTCTGAATCACTGCTTAAATATAGTTCTGAGCTCATGTACTATCTAAGTTGTAGATTGCTGTTAGTTAAAATCTTCATGACAATGTATGGGAGACCAAGGACTAAAACTCCAGGGAACGAGTGTTCTTGGTATTTCTGATCTAGTGCATCATTTCTGCCCAACTCAGACTGTTTCTTTGTCCCTGCCTCTCATATTGCTCTTCTAATGATTTCTCTTTCCCATATTCTATCTGCCTGAAGGCTCTTATTCTGAAATGCTAATTCCTCCTCTCTCCTTTTGCTGATTTCATATCAGAAGAAATTGACAGAATGAGGAAGAAGAGGACTTTACCTTCAGTTCAGACCAAAACAGCCTCAGCAGTTGAGAAAATCCTATCAAAAGTAACTTCTGTCTTTGGGTTTGAGCATGCTTGGCACAAAGGGATCATGGAGAACTTGTCCTCCAGGTTCTAATATTAGTTTCTGAAATTTTTGGCAATTAATGACTTATATTTCTCCACAACAGAAATCCCTGGACTCCTGCCACTCTCAAGTTTGATGAGTATTAATTAAAGCATTAATTCAAACAATGGAGTATTAATTTCTTTCTCAGCAGACTACTGAGAAAGCAGTACCCCCTTCATCTGTGTACATTCACATTTAAAAAAAAAGAAGAGAAAAGAAAAAAGAAAGAAAAAAAAATTGTTGGAAAGACAATAAAATAAAAACAAACCAAGTAGAAGCAAGATTTGGAACAGTTCACCTTTTATTTTTCTTCCTGCATTCATCCAAAAATATTACATTAGGCAAATTTCCTAAAGGACTAATTACTGGCTTTGACAGCATAAGTGTTCAAACACTAACGAAGGACAAATATCGCATATACATGTTTAAGGTCAGCATATGTAATTGTTCATATAAGAAGCAGCTTAGTGCAAGTATACAGATACTGAACACATTCAAGAAGCAGTTTCTTCCTATTTACCGACACAAAGGTGCTGCTTAGATTCACTGTTTCTTAATCACAGACTCAGGTATAATTATAATAGCAGCTGTGCGTACAACCTGCTTGTGCAGGATTCATACCCCATGGAATTTCTAGGACTTTTTTTTTTTTGGTAAATGTTACAATGTGTCACATTGTTTGTATATAGAGGAATTAACACCACCTCAAAATGCCAAAGGTAGAACAGCTTTTTCCATTTTATCAAATTCAGCCCATTCATTCAACCAATATTAAACATGGCCGAGTCCTGTTCTGCAGCACACAATACTGTTTTAGAGCACTGGCATTACCCTTTCTTAATAGGAGGTTCCAACAGGCAATCACAAACTTGGGAATTTTAGCCTACCACCTCCCATTTTGGAAGCCTCCAGGCTCATCTCTTTCCTTGCTTTGCCTTCCTCTTCTGCACAAATGAAGCCTCTGCCAAGTTCTTTCATCCTCCGATTCTCCTGGACAACACACAGAAAATGTGTTTGTCTTATTTCTTTTCTCAGTGAGTGTCTTGGTTCCAGCTGGGACAGGGTTAACTTTCCTCCCCATAGCTTGGGGGTGTGATGTGCTGTGTTTCAGTTTGGTATGAAAGGAGCGTTTAATGGCCCATTGAGCTTTGGCTGTTGCTGGGCACCGAGCAGGGCGGGGCTGGTGGGCCCAGCTGGCCAATGGGGTATTCTATACCATGTGACATCATGCTCAGTATAAAAACCAGGTGTGGGGGCGGGGCTCACCCCCGGTTCGGGACACGCAGTCGGCGGTCCGTGAGCAGTTGCACTGTGCATCGTCTGCTTTGTATATTGTTATTGTTGTTGTTCCCATTTGCTATTATTGCTGTTCTACTTCTGTTTCATTTCAATTATTAAACTGTTCTTATCTCAACCCGGGAGCTTTCCTACTTGTACCCTCCCCGATTCTCCCCCTTATTCCACCGGTGGGGGCGGGGGGTGAGCGGCTGCGTGGCGCATATTTTCTGCTGGCTGGGGTTAAACCACAACAGTGAGTAAACCCATGTCCTGTACAGTTTGAAAATGGCAATTACCAGAACTCTTGTTCACCAGAGCACTCTGGAATTCAAGAAATGAGGGGGACACAGAAGCAACTCTTTTCTCAAGTGAAGCTTTACTCTATTCTTTTGTGGTTGCAGGTGGTTGCAGATCTTTGAATGGTGTTACGACCAGTAGCTCAAGAACAAGAAAAGAGTCACCCCAAGCCCCCTCGCTCGCCTCCATGTGGTCATGTACAACCACATAAGTAAGGAGCCAATAATGAACTGTGCACATTTAGCTCATCCAGATGATTTTTTTTTTGTTGTTTTCCTAAACCAAGCACACCATCATTGCACAGGCTGATGTAGAGCAAAAGTTGAATACAGAGGACTTTTTCCCACTGAAATATACCGAAGGAGAGGTGCTCTTCTTTCTGAAAAGTGTTAACTATCTGGTCAAAAAGACAGCATGTGGTTTAACAAAGAGACATTTTCAAAGAGAAGTAATTCTTATTTTAATTATTCTAGCTATTTCTGATATCTTCTAGATAAGAAAAAAAGGAAGAATTAATACTTCAAAAAGGGGGGACTTCAAAAAGAAATTATCTATTAAAACTAGCTGCTCCACTGCAAAATATTTTCCCCTAATAGATACATCCTAAAGTAGATGGTTTTCAAAATTGTAGAATCTCTGAATGATGGGGGTCAGGACATCAGGCAAATAATAGAAAAGATACCTTTAAGATTTAAACTTAATGGAATTAGATAAATAACTTGATTCCCTTTATTTTTTTTTAATATCTATCTTCTATAAACATTTTACCTTACCTAGCCTTGAGTTAAGACTGACTTCAAGGCAATAGGATGAAAGTTTGCTGATTTATAAACCTTAGTGATTCTACCCAAGATGCCTAGTGTATTCAAGAACAAAGTGTGCTTTCAGAGTACTTTGCTTAGGAAAAGTGGAAAGCAATAGCCCAATAATAACCAGAGCTGCATCAAGGCATTAAAGAATGTGCTTAAATCTTGAGGTGGTAAAAATGTTTGTCACATTTTGACATGAAAAAAGAAATAAAATAAAATAAACCACCGTTTCATCCTCTAGATATGGAGACAGATAGATGAGCTGTCAAATACATTTCTTTTCCAAATGTTTTTATTCCCCTTCAGTAAAATGGGGAGTGGGTGTGGCTGTGGGGGGAAGCATGCCTCTGAATTTTCATCTGGATTTCTTGGGAAGAAAGGCTAAAAATAGAGTAAAATACTATTACAAAATCTTCCTAAGCAAAACAGAAACTGTTGTACTACTAAGTTCAAAATCTGCTTCTCTTCAAGTCTGAAGGAGCTTTAGAATTTACAATGATGTGTTAAATTTAAAATTCAGTAATGTGATCAGGACTTTTTGTTAAATATTATTCTACCCGAGGAAAAATGTCAACTGACAGATCAAACCTGCCTTCTCCTATAGACCTCCATCAAAGACTCTTTTCAGAACCACCATAAAATTATTAAAGGATAACTTTGCAGAAATTTCATATTTTAGGAAAGTTTTTCAAAACATGAACTTCAGCTTTAGTAGTTATCCCAGTGATGTGCAAGAATGGAGATTATAGCAAATTAATAGCTTTCTTAGGCTCCAGCTACTGACTTCCTGGACAGTTGACAATCTGGGCAAAGCCATGTTTTACCCAAAGTCCTTATGCTGGATGTTCAGCAATAGAGATAATTCACTTAGCCTCCATCTGCAGTCCTGCTCAGCTTCATAGAATCCATAGAATAATTTGGGTTGGAAGGGACCTTTAAAGGTCATCTAGGCCAACCCTCCTGCCATGGGCTCAGAGCCCCGTCCAACCTGACCTTGAATGTTCCCAGGGATGGGACATCTACCACATCTCTGGGCAACCTGTGCCAGTCTTTCACCACGCTCATTGTAAAAAATTTTCTTCCTTATATCTAGTCTGAATCTACTCTCTTTTAGTTCAAAACCATTCCCCCTTGTCCTGTTCACAACACGCCCTATAAAAAGTCTGCCCCCATCTTTCTTATAATCCCCCTTTAAGTACTGGAAGGCAGCAATCAGGTCTTACCAAAGCCTTCTCTTCTCCGGGCTGAATAACCCCAACTCTCTCAACCTTTCCTCATAGGAGAGGCCTTCCACCCCCCGATTGTTTTTATGGCTTTCCTCTGGACCCACTCCAACAGGTCCATATCTTTTCTGTGCTGAGGGTTCCAGAGCTTGATGATGCCACCACTCCAGGTGGGGTCTCACCAGAGCAGAGTAGAGGGGCAGAATCACCTCCCTTGACACTTCTTTTGATGCAGCCCAGGATAGGGTTGGCCTTCTGGGCTGTGAGCGCACATTGCTGGCTCATGTCCAGCTTTTCATCCACCAGTACCCCCAAGTCCTTCTCGGCAGGGCTGCTCTCAATCTCTTCATCCCCCAGCCTGTATTGTTACCGGGGATTGCCCCGACCCAGGTGCAGGACCTTGTACTTGGCCTTGTTGAACTTCATGAAGTTCAATGCAGGCCCACTTCTCAAGCTTGTCCAGGTCCCTCTCATGACATCCCATCCCTCAGGCATGTCGACCGCACCACTCTGCTTGGTGTCACCTGCAAACTTGCTGCGAGTGCACAGAGATCCCACTGTCTATGCCACTGATGAAAATATTAAACAGTATCAGTCCCTATATGGACCCCTACAGGATGCCACTCGTCACCAATCTCCATCTGGACATTAAACCATTGACCACTACTCTCTGGATTTGACCATCCAACCAATTCCTCATCCATTAGACAGTCCACCCATCAAATCCATATCTCTCCAGTTTAAAGAGAAGGATGTTCTGGAGGACCATGTCAAAGGCCTTACAGAGGTCCAAATAAACCACATCAGTATGCCTTCCCATGTCCACGGATGTAGTCAGTCCATCATAGAAGGTCACTAGGTTCGTCAGGCAGGACTTGCCCTTGGTGAAGCCATGCTGGCTGTCTTGAATCATCGCCCTGTCCTCCGTGTGCCTCAGCATAGCTTCCAGGAGGATCTGTCTCATGACCTTTTCAGGCAGAGAGATGAGACTGTGGTCTCCTGTAGTTCCCTGGGTCTTCCTTTTTTCCCTTTTTAAAAATGGGGGTTATGTTAACTTTTCCAGTTAGTGGGAACTTTACTGTACTGCCACAACTTTTCAAATACAATGGATAGAAACTTAGCAACTTCATCTGCCAGTTCCCTAAGGACCCGTGGATGGATCTCATCAGGTCCCATGGACTTATGCACCTTTAGGTTCCTTAGATGGTCTCAAACCTGATCTTCCCCTACTGTGGAAGGCTCTTCATTCTCCCAGTCCCTGCCTTTGCCATCTGCAGCTTGGGCAGTAAGGCTCGAGCACTTGCCAGTGAAGACTGAGACAAAAAAGTCATTGAGTACCTCAGCCTTCTCTGGATCCCGGGTAACCAGGTCTCCCGTTTCGTTCTGGAGAGGGCCTACATTTTCCCTAGTCTTTCTTTTATCTCCAATGTCCCTATAGAAGCTTTTCTTGTTGCCCTCGATGTCTCTGGCCAGATCACAACCGACCTGAGCAGTCTGCTCATATGAAGAATGAACAAGTCTGCTCATGTGAAAACTTCAGCTCACATGAAAAAACTGTGTTATGCAGATCTGAGTTGAAATAGAAAATAAATACAACACTCAAGGAAGTTTATTCATTTATGATATCTGAATAGTGTAATCCCACTGAATCTAAACTGCCAGGAAGTTGACATAATCCATCAATTTCCATGAAATTCAGTGGAAACTAGGGTAACTTAGTACTGTCTGGTAACAAGAAAGTTTTAATCACAGTAGTATACTATAGGTACTGTAGTTTTATCTATTACCCTAATAAGATAAAATATGAGCTGGTTTGCAAATGAGTAGGTGCATTAATAAGTGTCCACATTAATCTGCAAAAGGTAACATTTGATTTCCTATTTCCTGACATTTTACACTCAGCACATATTGATTTGTGGAATTGGTGGTCATATTATTGTTCTCATTTCTTGTTTTACATATCCTTATTTACTAAAAGCAAAAATAAACTCATTAAGTATTCTGTTGACATCAGTCCAGAAACCATATTTACTATTCTTGATCTACCCTTGTACTTTGTTTATTTAATTAGAACGCTCTTAAAACAAAAACAAAAAAACCCAAAAAAACCCAAGCAAACAACAACAACAACAACAAAAACCAATAAAAAAACCCAAACTACCCCCAAAAAAGACAACTGCTGACAAGATACTAACTTATTCAAACAAGGCACTCCAAAAAGTTTCCGTAATATATTTTCAATATCACACTTATTTTAAATAAGAGTTTTACTTATGTAAGAATCAGTAAATTGAACAATAAGTATTTAATAAACCAGACTTAAGTGTATTAGATGAAGTAGAAATATTCCTGAGGAAAGGAGCTTTAAAATAAACTTCCCAGAAACAAAAATTCTTTCTAACACTTCATTTTTTTTTCTCCTTAATGACAGCAAGCAAGGTATTATAAAAGTGAGTTGATCATACGACCACCTTTCTAGGTAAAATCTAACTCAAAAAGATACATACAACTACAAATACACAGTTATCCTTTAATCATTAAATAAACAAATAAATATTCTGAATTCTTTTAAATTGCTTGATCTTATGCCCTGGTTTTATGTTGCTACCAACAACCAAGCCGCATCCCTAGAAGGAAACACACACCAAGTGAAGTGCCCTACTGAGGCACAAGTTGTGCTCCGGAAGAACTATTGTGCTTCATTGTACCACAAGTGATTGATAGCTTTGTCCTGTGCAGTGACTTTGTGGATAAAAGTGCATATGATATCATAAGTCATTGTACCAAAAGTTTCTTGTAATGTCAAACAGGAATCTGGTTCTCTAGTGGATACATTCTGAAGGAGCCCACAGAGCTTTGAGGGTACTAAGCATCCATCAAGAAAAAAAAAAATAACAGAGGCTTGGGTTTGGATACCAAAATATAAATTGTTCGCTAGTCACTTATGCATATTTCAGTAGTGTAATTACATATGTACATATGTCTATAATGTACATATATGTCTATATGCAGGGGCATAGATGTGCAAAAGAAACTTGCAATCATGTTATACATCTGATTTACTATTTAACATGTATTTAATTTTAGATATAAAAATGACCTCTAGTCAGCAAGTGATTTCTACTACTTCCTATGAGAAGATAGGAATATTGCTTTCTGCTCTATTTGACAGCATTTACAGTTTGCTCAAAGCTATCAGATAAAATTAGAATGTTGGACAAGGTAGCTTTTATTTTACAATGCAAAATGTAAAATCTGAAAGAAAGAATGATCCTTTTTCTTTTTTCTTCCCCTCCATTCCCTTCAAGATTGAGATACACCATGAGTTTAATATGATATTAGTAAGGAACTAAATGTTGTGGATTTCTATACTGATTTCTTTCCCCTTTGGTTGCATCCTGTAAAAGAGCTATATATTTTTACTGAAGATTTAGAACAGATGAACCATTTAATGCCAGTGTAATCAAGGCAAATGATAACTCTGGACAGTAGTGCTACATGTGTCTGGAATAGAGTGTGACAGTTTTAAGATATCTGCAGTTTTCTTGAGGCTTATCAATCTAAGATCACTAAAGGCAAAGTCTTCTATAAAACAGGAAATACTATCACTCAGTTTTAGTACATTTCATAGAATTTACTGTGTGATTGTAAATACATTTAATAAGTGGTTGGCAAATAAGCAAATCTTACATGACATTCTTACCGTCTATTTAAAGTCATGAATCCGTTCAGTTGGATGCATTATATTGCATTGGTTTTAGCAAAAATAAGACATTTAGATAGCTTATCGGAATTTATAAACAAACGAACATGCCATTTAACAATGTTTTATAGCAAAATATTCTTTTTTTTCAGGTCCAAATCATAACTTCCATTGTTTTCAGTGTATTATACTGAGTACCCAGTGTGTAGTACTTAACATAATACATCTAAAACAGCAATATAGCAGTGTTGGTCTCAGGAATGCACTAGACATTACCAGTGCAGAAAACAAATATACCACTACCACCTCAAATCTATGGCGAAAAAGTTGGGACTAAAAACCTGAAAACCATAATTCCTCTATTTGAAGTATAGAGATTAGTGTGCTTCTGAGAACACTAGTACTCCAACAGGACATGACCAAAACATGTTTTCTCTCTTGTTTATTAAAATGGTTGCTTCCATCATGTGTTCTGTCTTAGTCTGGTTTGGCAGCCCCTATTCCCACTGCTTTTTAAAACTTCACATAGAGCTCCCTGTAATACACTTGTTAGAAAAGCAAACACATTTCCATAAAACAGTGGAAACGCTGTCAGTTTTCTAGAAAACTTTAGCAAAGGTACTCTTTTCCACCAATTTAGAGAAGAAATACATATGAATACAAGTAAAATATCCATCCAATAAGTCTTCAGGATACCATAAATAACCAAGCAGTATCTGATGTTAAGGACTAATAGTGTTTTGCTTTTTTCTAATTTTAAGGGAACAGGATTATATGCCTAATGAAGAAGACAAAACTAGACAATTAAGGAAACTGATCATTTTGGAAAAAAGGCAGCAAGAGGGGAAATTAAGATTTTAATTTTAAAATGTTGATTAGTTTTCTTCTTGTCTACATAATGTTCACCTAAGTTTGATTATGCAAAATTCAGTGAGAACAAAAAAATTTGGGGTTTTGGAGCTGTTATTTTGTTTCTGTAGGTGTTTTTAATTTAGAATTTCATAGAAAGTGATCAGAAAGTTTTCACACAAAAGTCTTAAAACCAATGTGGCCAAGAGGATTGTTAAACTGTTTAAACATAAATGATGTCTCAAGTATGGAGGTTACTTCCCTCTCGGATAAGCAGTGGTGATGGCAGAAATTCTCCGATTCCAGTGCAAAGTGAGGCAGCTCCATTTAAACCATAGTGGTATTGTCCTCTACATTTCTAGTAGGAATGTTGTCTTTTGGCCATACGTCTATCTCTAAGAAAGTCATAACCCACAACACAGAATGGAATATTTCTGAGATGAAAATTAAGGTCTAGTTATATACTGATGTATAAATGTACTTTGATATGCCATTCATGTCAATGCTAATTGTGATTTTATTAACCATAGCCAGTATGAATCTTACAATAGCAAGAGACAGTGATACTGACAGAGTAAAGAAAGTCCTTGTAGTATATTGAATTCCTCCTAGAAATCTTTAGGTGCCAAAATGCTTGTTCAGTAGGGGCTCAATGAATAAGTCAAAGGAGGTCATTAAGAAGAGTTGTCACCAAAGATATAAGAAAAATGAAACTGCCTCAGGTGGAAAAAAAACACCCTTTTTAGTTAGTATGAGTGTTGTGGCTTAATCTGTCAGGCAGGCAAATACCATGCAGCCACTCGCTCACTCCACCCCCGCCCCAGTGGGATGGGGAGAGAATCGGAAGGGTAAGAGTGAGAAAAACTCATGGGTTGAGATAAAGACCGTTTAATAGAACAGAAAAGAGAAAATAATAATAATAGAATATACAAAATGAGTGATGCACAATGCAATTGCTCACCACCCGCGCTGACCGATAACCAACTAGCAATCGCTACTTCCTGGAACATGCCTACCATTCATATACTGCACATGATGTCACATAGTATGGAATACCCTGTTGGCCAGCCAGGCTGGCTGTTCTGACTATGTTCCCTCCCATCTTGTGCACCCAGCTCAGTTGGGAGAGCATGGGAGCTGTACTTGACTAGCAGGGAACTTAGCAACAACTGAAAACATCAGTGTGTTATCAACATTCTTCTCACACTAAATCCAAAACACAGCACTAGGAAGAAATTTAACTCTATCCCAGCCGAAACGAGGACAATGAGCTTCAGAGTAAAAAATAACCACTTGCAAGTGCTTTACTATTTTCTTTTAATAAAGTCAGTATCTTTTGTCAAAACTCCTAGAAGAGCCTTAAAAGTGTCTATATCATTCTGAATATCCTGAATATTTTAAGTTCTGTTTTCATCTTGCCTTTAAATGCTTCATTTTTCATTTTCAATGTATTTACACAGAGGACATTTGCTTCTTCCCTTTCTTTGAATAGAGTTTGGCCCTCTAAATAACACCACAGAAATAATTCCATTAAGAGTAAGTATATTTTAATCTCCTAAAGCAGAATTTCATGGAGCAAATACGTATGAAGAAAAATTAAAGAGAACCCAGTTCTAGGTTTGGAACATAGCAGTTGCTGTACTTGATCAGACAACAGGCTCAGCAAATCCCATAACCTGCCTAAAGCAGAGTCCATCATGACATTTTCTCTAAGTAATATATTTCCTCTGCTGCATCCTAGAAATAAATGCATTCAAGTGCAACAGTGATATAGGGCAACACATGGGAGAGAAAATCCTTTGCAAATCTTAAATCATGAGACTTGCTTTATCATTACATATATAACAACAAATGTGTCTTAAAATCTAACTGCAGTATCTGACAGGATGACCGCCATTTGCAATAAGTTTTACAGGGGTGACTTCTTATACTTGAGAGATGTTGGGTTTTTTTTCTAATAACACTAATTTGTAGTGTCTACCAGTCTTTTGTAATAATATAGTGTCATGCAAAGGAACACCGACCAGACTAGTTTATACCATGGAAACCTGATCTGTTGAGTTTAATTTTCTTCTACCTTAACTTTCTCTGTCTTTCTTCACTATTCTCTATCACTCTTAGAAAAAGAATGTGCTAGACCTGAGTCTGAACTAAGTTTTGATTTCCTTTACAGAAATAAAACCAGAAGTGTTATTTCTGACCCTTGTCTGCAAAAAAGGAAACAGACAAACAAGAGCTCCCTCCCAAATGTCTTTTTTGTGTTATCCCTTTATTCAATTACTGTACAACACAAACAAGAGCTCCCTCCCAAATGTCTTTTTTGTGTTATCCCTTTATTCAATTACTGTACAATAAGGTCTCGTGGAAATTATCCCATGTTTTCTCTGACTAGGAAAAATTGGAAAGGTGTTTTCCTTTTCACTCCTGAACACACTCATTATTCTCTGCAAGAGTTCATAAAGTGTTTATGTCACATATTCACAGTTAATATATGTGATCATAAGTCAAGTCCCTGTCATGGTTTAATTCCAGCCGGCAACTAGGCACCACCCAGCTGCTTGCTCACTCCCCCGTGGTGGGATGGGCAAGAGAATCAGAAGAGTAAAAGTGAGAAAACTCATGGGCCGAGATAAAGACAGTTTAATAGGGAAAGCAAAAGCCACACACGCAAGCAAAGCAAAACAAGGAATTCATTCACTACTTCCCATCAGCAGGCAGGTGTTCAGCCATCCCCAGGAAAGCAGGGCTCCATCACACGTAGTGGTTACTTGGGAAGACAAACACCATTACTCTAAATGTCCCCCTTTTCCTTCTTCTTCTCCCAGCTTTATATGCTGAGCATGACATCATATGGTATGGAATACCCCTTTGGTCAGCTGGGATCAGCTGTGCCAGCTGTGTCCCCTCCCAGCTTCTTGTGCACCCCCAGCCTCCTCGCGGGTGGGGTGGTGTGAGGAGCAGAAAAGGCCTTGACTCTGTGTAAGCACTGCTTAGAAGTAATGAAAACATCCCTGTGTTATCAAGACTGTTTTCAGCACAGATCCAAAACATAGCCCCATACTAGCTACTGTGAAGAAAATTAACTCTATCCCAGCCAAAAACCAGCACAGTCCTTTAAAAGGATGTGGCTTGTTAGCAAGGGCTTATTTTGCTTGCTGCACTGCAGATAAGGTGGAGACTTTTGTGAGGAGAGAAAAGATCATGTTCCACAAGGGTTGGTGAGCACATCACACAGAGGAGAGGGGCTGGAAGGATCAGGGAGAATCACAGCAGGCCCACAGATATTGTGTGGGGTTTTCTGAAACTCATCGTGCAAAGACATAGTAGAGAAAGGGGAGATTTGTTTACAAGCTATTTTGTTTCTATTTTTTCTCCTCTCCCATTCTTTTTATTTCTGAAATCTGTTTGTTTCAACTCCTGTTATAATAAGAAGTTAACTTTGTACAGTCAAAGCCCTCTCATGTACAGACTTTAAGGACACAGTGGAAGCAGAGCCATCTCCAGGGTTTAGGGACCACATCACTGTCACTGAAGAGGAAGAGAAGTTCTTATCTTGCCTTTAATAGACAGTTCCCTACCTACCTTATTGAGGGGGAGAGGAAATAATTTTTAAAAATCCTACTTTTCACTGTGGGATAGTTATTCTACCAGGGAACATCTCCCCTCAATCTCACTGCTTCTTTTGGAGCCCATCTAATCCATTCCAATTCACATTCTGCCTCCCTACCTGAAATGATGATCTTCTAGCCAAGGACATCCTTCTACTTCTAAAATACAGGAGGGAAGGGTTTTCATCTGTGGTGGGCTGACCTCTGCCCACAGCTCAGCCCCACGCAGCCTCTTGCTCACTCCCCCTCAGTGGGATGGGGAAGAGAATTAGAAAGGCAAAAGCAAGAAAACTCATGGATTAAGACGAAGACAGTTTAATAGGTAAAGCAAAGCTGTGCACGCAAGCAAAGCAAACCAAGGAATTCATTCACTACTTCCCATCGGCAGGCAGGTGTTCAGCCATTTCCAGGAAAGCAGGGCTCCATCACATGTAACAGCTACTTGAGAAAGCAAACACCATAATTTCAAACATTCTCTTTGCCTCCCTCTTTTTCCCAGTTTTTATTCCTGAGCATGACGTCATATGGCATGGGATATATATTAAAAAAAGATATGTAAGTATATAATCCTGTTAAACATATGAAGGCTTTTTAATTTCAACTCCAGTTACAGCATTCTGCTTAGATCTCTGGAAAACTTTGTTTCTAAGGGACTGTATGTGTAGCTCCTTACAAGGATCTGGTACTACAGAATATCCAGATATATTTCATCCCTTTGAAATACAGTCTTGAGCTTCTCTTGAGAAGTCGTTTCTCTCAAAGCCACAGTCAGGCAACACAAATATGAAGAAATAAATTCAGAGTAGCTGCAGCTGAGGTTTTGAAGCTCAGAGCATTGTCCATTTTCTTCAGAAATGGACTGGGAAAATTAAAAACGTATAGTTTAAAAATTGGTTAAAGAGCTGACATTCCCAAAAGTAATTCTGTGATCACACACTGCTTAGTTATACAAGCTCTCCTTTCATCCACAGTAGACACAGAAGTGCATTAGTAACTCAATATTTTAGTGACATTTTTACTTGCAGGAATTAACTAGTACTATTAAATTTGCATCATGATGTAGCAAGGTATATTTTAATCTGCTTTAATCAGCTGAGCACACCTGTAGGAGAGGAGCATTTTCTTGGTTTTCTTTCTGTAAATATTTAGGAAGATTCAGTTGGCAAATTCCTTGCTATTCAATCACCTAAGGAGGCTGTTAACACCTCTGATTTCTGCTGCCGTCTCTTTATGTCTGTCTCCATAATATTTGAATTGGGTTTTGTTTGTTTTAATATTACGGAGTGTTAGGGGTGATTTTGAATTGTTAAATACTTGCGTGGAAGATTGTAAAGCAGAAGATAATTACTTGGAAGCTTCTTGACTTTCATTAACTGTCAGTAAAATTAAGTTTGCAGATCACTCAGTCACTTTTCCAGGTGCTCTCCTCTTGCTGCTGATACCCACTGATGTTGCCCTACTTGCTCAGAGCAGCACTGAAGAAAGACACACAGTCTCTAAAGGAATATGTCAATTTTGTGACCATCTAGGCCTAAACAGAAGTCACTTTTCACTTAGCAAGCTGATCAGACTATACACTAGTCCATACAAATGAGACCTAGCAATGAATGTAATCTAAGGGTGTACAGATAAGTTTTGGTAACCATTGCAAAATACACAGTAGAAGAAATACAGCTACATAGATTTATAACTTTTTGTCTCATTTCTGGTTTTAAGCAGCTTTGCTGATCTCTTTTGCTAGTGATTTTTTTGTTTATTTCTTTCCTTGCTGTACACCTATGGGGTCTTGTACTAAGCACACATGCAGTGATATATATAAGTACCTGATTTCCTGGGCATCTCTCCTGATACAAGATAACTGGGTGGCAGACATATAGGATAAATACTTGCGCACTACGGTTAGTTGTCAATTGCTTAGGAAATTAAATCTTTTTTTTGTCTGGAATTGTCACTCTGAACTTTGCCAGTTGTATTAGTTAATGCTCACCTCTGATGTACTCCAAAACAGATGTACTCAAAACAGAGAGAAGCTTGACCTGGAGGAAAAAAAAGTTTCCCTTTAAAAAAGTCATACTGTACAAGTTCTGTTATAGATGGAAAATTTCTTACACAGTTCTAATGACAGGCTGTTACACTAATTCAAAGAAACACTGAAAAAATGTATCTGTAAGTTGTAGGCTGGTAGAGAATCTAACTTCTGTCATTATTTTTGTATTACAGCAAAACCAAAACATGGCACATTTTGAAAAGATTTATCTGGTACTTCAGTTTCATTTATGTAGAACAACAGACAAAATCAGGGATAAATCTGTTGGTTTGTTGTGGTTCGGCTTTTTCTTGTGATCATTTTCATCCCATTAGCTTCTCTTTTCCTGATGTGATTTACCTTTCAAGTAGTAAGTCTTCAGATATAGACATGTGTGTTGGGAGACTGGTCTTTAACCATATACATCTTTATATACATATTAGATCTAAATACAGGAGAAACATCTGTGAACTCCTACAAGTTAATAAAAAGCATAGGAAATGCTATAGCTTTTAGAAGAAATGGCATTTAGGCTTATCTTGAACAAAGAATAAAGCTATATTATTACTTCTTTCCCCATCTACTTTGCAGCATCATGTCTACATCAAGGAATAATCAAAATTAGAATCATAGAATCATAGAATCACTAAGGTTGGAAAAGACCTCTAAGATCATCAATTCCAACCGTCAACTCAACACCACCATGTCCACTAAACCACGTCCCTAAGCGCCTCATCTACACGTCTTTTAAATACCTCCAGGGATGGTGACTCCACCACTTCCCTGGGCAGCCTGTTCCAAGGCCTGACCACTCTTTCAGTAAAGAATTTTTTCCTAACGTCCAATCTAAACCTCCCTTGGCACAACTTGAGGCCATTTCCTCTCGTTCTATCGCTTGTTACTTGGCAGAAGAGACCAACCCCCACCTCGCTACAACCTCCTTTCAGGTAGCTGTAGAGCGTGATGAGGTCTCCCCTCAGCCTCCTCTTCTCCAGACTAAACAACCCCAGTTCCCTCAGCCACTCCTCATCAGACTTGTGCTCCAGGCCCTTCACCAGCTTCGTTGCCCTTCTCTGGACACACTCCAGCACCTCAATGTCCTTCTTGTAGTGAGGGGCCCAAAACTGAACACAGTACTCAAGGTGCGGCCTCACCAGCGCCGAGTACAGGGGCACGATCACCTCCCGACTCCTGCTGGCCACACTAGTTCTGATACAGGCCAGGATGCCGTTGGCCTTCTTGGCCACCTGGGCACACTGCCGGCTCATGTTCAGCCGGCTGTCAACCAGCACCCCCAGGTCCTTTTCCTCTGGGCAGCTTTCCAGCCACTCTTCCCCAAGCCTGTAGCGTTGCCTGGGGTTGTTGTGGCCGAAGTGCAGGACCCGGCACTTGGCCTTGTTGAACCTCATGCAGTTGGTCTCGGCCCATCGATCCAGCCTGTCCAGGTCCCTCTGCAGAGCCTTCCTACCCTCCGGCAGATCAACACTCCCGCCCAGCTTGGTGTCGTCTGCAAACTTACTGAGGGAGCACTTGATCCCCTCATCCAGATCATTGATAAAGATATTGAACAGAACTGGTCTCAAAACTGAGCCCTGGGGAACACCGCTCGTGACTGGTCTCCAACTGGATTTAGCTCCATTGACCACAACTCTCTGGGCTCAGCCATTCAGCCAGTTTCTTACCCAGTGAAGAGTGTACATGTCTAGCCTGTGAGCCGCCAGTTTCTCTAGGAGAATGCCATGGGAGACAGTGTCAAAGGCTTTACTGAAGTCCAGGTAGACCACATCCACAGCCTTTCCCTCATCAACACGGCGGGTCACCTGGTCATAGAAGGAGATCAGATTGGTCAAGCAGGACCTGCCTTAGTACAATTTAGTATAACTAGGGCTAAATTGGGCCAAATAATTGAAGTTCTATACAGCATTTCTGGAAAAAAACATACAATGTTCAAGTCCTTTCCCTCTTGCTGGTATTCCACAGGGACAGGCAGCTTAAATTGTGTACTGTAACATCATCTGAAGTTTGAAATTTTAGGTGATTTAGTAAAATGCATGATTATCTCATCTCGTTACTTTGTTTAATTATATTCAATAGTTTATAGTGAGAATGGTCATTTAAAGACTATAAATTCTCAGTTGCCATAAAAATACTTTTTGAAAAACCTAACTGAAGTATTTGGGGAGGGCAAAAAGGGACATTAAAGCTTCACTATGTTAAGTAGGTCTGTACAAACTAGCTAGAGGAGGTAAAGTTTTTTTCAGAGGTTTGCAGCATTTTTCAGATAAAGTGCTCAAAAAAACTTTGCAATAATCAAGTATTTTAGAATCATTTTACACTGACCTGTGTTGGCAACCCCAAGAGTCTTTTTTTTGATTTATTTTTAAAAGAAATGTATTTCCTGCTGCAAATAAATGAGAGAGCATTCCAGGGAGAAACTTCCTTTAACCTGGTAAATAGAAATAAGATAAGATATTGTTTCAATCACCACTTAAACTGATTGTGGGGGTGGACACAATGCGGTTATTGTCAGCTTGACCTGAAACTGTTGCTCTAGAAGATTGAAAACAAGTGCACTGCTTAAAGCCATATGTTTTACCAGTCATCAGTGGCAGCCAGGCTCACAGAAGGTCCCTTCAAATAGCCCTATACAGTGGCGACAGCCCTGGTCTCTTATCCAGCAGTGCTCATCTGAACCATCTCAGCTGGAATCATGGGAGTTTTAATGGGATGAATTCAGAGAGGTAAAGCCTAGCGTATATAACAAGGGAGACAATTTTTGTAGCTATCATTTTTCTTCTGATTAACAGAGCTTTACATTTTGATACTGTAAAGCGGTGATCCCACAAAGACTGCTGCTCGCCTCTGTATGTCTGCCAGGTATATCTTCTCAGAAAAAGTATATCTATATCAAGCTTTCTTATCCTCCTTACTGTTCCCTTCTTAGTATGAAGGCAGTATTGAACAAAGACCACCAAGATTTATACCTCAAGTTTGTAATATTTAGTGTTTTCCTAAAGCCACGATGACTGATGCTAGATATAACATGAGAAACACCTCTGAAAAAATTTGTTGAGGAGCGTGTTTGCTGAGAGTGAGAGATGGAGAGAAAGACTCCCAGACCTTCATATGGAAAAAGTTTCCTCATGACACCACATGAGGAGAGCTAATACACCTGGGAAAAACTCTCAAAATCTCTTTATGCATGTTAATAAAAGCAGTTGCAGTATTTATCATAGTTTCATTTTCCTATGAAAATTAATATACCTCAAATAAAAATGAGGTAGAAATCCAAAATGGTCTAGTCAGTGGGCTGAAGCCCACTGATACAGCAAAAGAAGGAGGAGGTTGCTCACTGAGGATGAGAAGGAAAGGGAGGCAGTTTGAAAGGTGAAGAAAGAAAGAGAAAAATCAAGGTCTAAGCACTTGAAAAACTGAAATGAAGTTCTCCGAACTGGACAAGTGAGGGAGAGGGCACCCCAACATTGTAAGGCCAGGGCTTTCTCTACCTTTCCTTGATGAGGTTGCTCACAGATTTGGAGCCCACACTCTTCAAGGTGCCTAGACTTCATGCCATGCTGAAGGGTCTAGACCAACAAATGCTGCTAACTAAAATAAAAACAAAGCCTCTGCAAGGCAAAAAGAGCAAGTAGCCAGCAGAAAACATATGAAAACACCAAAAACATATGTCAATTACGAGAAACGTTGAAGGAACCCATGTGCTTTCTCAGATTCAATCACCGAGCTCACAGTCATCTGATTCAAGGCAACCAAGCAGCAGCAAACCATGGTCATGGTGCAACTGGCTTGTTACAAACCAAAGTTGTTAGTCATACACACTCATCTCTCCTTCTTCATTGTGCATACGTTGTCACTAGACACCAGCTCTTATTTGAAGTTTTTTTGTTCTTTTGTTCTTTTACTTTCATATCCAGCCTCTTCTATGAGTAAATGTACATAGACATTCAGAGCAGAAAAATAAAATAGCTGAAGAAGAGGAGAAAGTATCAACTTTACCAAGACATAATTAATTTTTCTTATTCCAGTCAGTAAGACACGCTTACAATAGAAAAATTCTTTCAAATAAATTAAACATTATAGATAATATGCCACCTGTAAATAAAAGATGATTTAAGAAAATTCTACTATAATTAAGATCACAATAAAATACTGTTTGAGTACTTCTTTTGCGCTTCAGTAAATTGATGTTTTATGATATTCTAGTAACAATAACTTACATCCCAGCCAAAAAAAAAAAAAAAAAAAAAATTATCAACTTTTCTATTTAAGGACTGAAGTTTCATCAACCTTTCTGTTTAAGGACTGAAATTTTAGTAAGTTTACCTATTAAATTTTGTTCAGTCATTAAAGGGCAAAAATAGGTTATTTAACAACAACTTTCTTCTGTCATGAACCCTGTAATGGTGATTTCTTACACAAGCACCACACAAAGGCTCCATCTGTTGCTTTGTGTGACAGCTATTTTCACTAACAGGTTTATCATTTGTACGACTTGTTTAATGAGTGAAGGATATAGCCAGCTACATTTATGAAAATGAAGTTTCTGCCAAACTTCAGTATTGTATAGAAAATACAAAAATCAACAAAAGGAAGATCTAATATTGATTTGGAATTAATGAACAATTACAAAAAAATTAGTTCTGCCAGGAATTTTTGTGGTTATGAGTTTTTTATTCAAGGTCTTGTACTCCATGGAAATAATATGGTCATAGAATCACAGCACAGTAGAATTGACCCAGGAACTTCGAGTTACTCAGCTGGTTCAATGTGCATGCCAAGAAAACCAAAATACTGTTTAACAGTCTCCTTAATACCTATCTGATAAGATTTCCAAGTAGATTATTACCCTACTTGGATAGAAAAAGCAAATGGCTTGGATTTACACAAGAAAGGAATTTTATTTATTTTTTTCAACTATATCCATTGTCTAATTGTTACCTCTGTCTGTAAGTTTTTTCTCTCATATCCTTAAAAACAAAGTGACTAAATCACAAGAAACAAAAACACTGCTTTTATCCTCCAGAAAGAAAACTACTTCTGTTCCAAAGAAAAAAGCAAGACTATGACAAAGGTACAGACCTGTATAAAGTTGTTAACAACATGAAATCTTTGAAGCTGGAGGTACAAGATGAGAAGGCAATTGAAAGAAACTGCATTCAAGACAAAGCAAAAACTTCATAATCTGATTATGATGACATTTACGCAAGAAACATGGGAAACAATTAAGTAGTCACCTAAATGTATTTGAAGCATCTTCTAGTAAAACTACTGTTCAAAGTCAACTCACACTTACCTATTATCTTACCACTGACTGATAGTTTATGAAGCAGCAAAGCATAAGAAACAGTTCAGGCAGGAATGTCATGGAAATAACAGAACAGTAGAGAAAAATTGCCTGCTTTTACTACAGTGACCTAGAAAAAGAAAATTTAGTTCCTGAATGTAATCACTTAAAACACTACTTTCTAGAAACAAAAGAATCCTTCTCTATGCCCAAATTTAAGGATAAAGACTGACAACCTAGATTCTATATTTTTTATCACTGAAATTATTTTACAAACTTCTTTCATATGATAGTAACAAACTGCAGCATTGAACTAGACCTTCTTTGAAGCTGAAACTGATTAAAAATGACTTATGCATCTCTGTGATATAAATAACACTAAATTATTTGTCTCTGATGGCTATGAGTTTGACATACTTCAAGAAACAGAGTTTTCAGATGTGATTTGCAACTTCCCTAAGAAGTTATCAAGAAGGTATCTTTCTTAATTAGTCAAATAAATGTGTCTCTTGCTAAAGTACGCAGCATATTTCACAAAACAAAACATAACCACAATAATCTAAAAATTTTGCTATTTCCTGTACTAAAGTAGCACTGTTCTCAGGACCTACAAAATCCTTCAGATGTACTTGCCCTGACCTCCTACAGCTACTCAGGTGGATGGACCCTGTCCCCCACTTGTCTAGATATTGAGATGAGAAGCTGTTCATTCTCCAGTTTGCTACTGAGTCAGTCTCTGGCAACACTATGGGGCTTTAACCTCTCTGAGAGTGCAGCGGATGAGCATGCGGCAAGCAAATTTGGGTTACAAGGCTGCATGAACCACAGCAAAACAGCTGCTGACAGCAACTTAAGTGTTGATATCCCCAGAAAGGAAGTTCTGACTGCCTGTCCTGGAAGATGACTTCCAAGTTCTGACACCAGAAATGGCCAGCACTGATGATGATAACCTGTATGAACTGCTTACGAGGGTAGTCAAGGACATGGATTAATACAGTACTCTTGTTAATTTTAATGAATATCAGCTCTTCAGAGGGACACTGAATAAGGATATGTGACCCAAAGGTGTCTCTGCTAAAAATAAACATACTATGTATCTGCATTTAGGAGGGGGGGGCAGAAACAGACTTTGTGGATAGCAATGGGAGAAAAACCAGATGGTGCATAGCCTTGCAGGCCTTAATTAGGCACAGTGAAATCTATGGTGGATGTTCTGACCTACTTTGCAGCAGATCTGTAATCCAGGCAGCTTCAAAAGGGTGGTGACCCACTGGACTGGAACTGGAGTGCAGAAACAGGCGACTGTCACCTCAGCGCCAGTGACAATGCAAGAGCATGAAGGCAGAACAGGAGTATCTTTCAATTAGCAGACCATTACTGATCATCTCAATATGGAGGATAATCTGATCCTACAACAGGTAGTCTAAGACAAACCTACATCTATTAAGAGTGATAATTATCTCATTACCAGTAGGCTCCAGCAACTCAGCTATACTTCCCTGTGTCTGTATCTGAGATGCAGCTGACACTGGCACCAGCTGAACCAAAATCCAGGCATACAACACTCACTGTAGAACCATGGCACTACCATCCCAGGTATTTCCAGCATCCACTGTCATACTTTTGATAAATCAGACACTAACAGGAGTGAAGCCAAAGGGAAATGGGCATAGGTTTATCCTCCACGTAAACATGACTTTGTTGTGTAGTACAGGATAATTGTGACTCTTCTGTCTGTCATTTCTCTTGATTGAGACATTAAGAATGATCAATAAGGTCTGACAAGTAGCAGAGTGCTTATCCTTATACATGGTATGATAATCCCTGTGGTGGCAAGGCACAGACTGGTCTTAGGTGAGAGCAGAGAAAAATCAACATGACATTGAAAAAGCGGTGTGGATTGTGAATTCACAGAGGACAGGAAAGTGCTGTAAAACTGTAATTAGATCAAAGGAAGAGGTGCCAGTCCTATGTCCACGCATGCAGGTGCAGTCATTATGCCCTTGCTTATCCAGCTGTACAGAGAAGATAAAGAACTCACTTATGCTTTGAGAAATTTGCAGAGCCTAGTGAAATATTTGGAGAACACCTTGAGATGACTTACAGTCAGATGAGTGTACCCCAAATATACAGTAACTGTACTTTTCAGCAAGAATTTCAGGGTTGTTTTACACTGAAAAAAATGGTCCTGGAGCATAAGGAAAATTACAATATTTTTCAAGCTAAGTAATAATATATAAAGTATTTATTTTTAACCAAATGTTCACTGTAGTCCACGGTGTTACACTTATTTTTTTGATACAACATTTCTTTCCAAATGCATTAAGCATTGTCTTTTAATAAGAGAGATTATGTAGGATAATGACAAGATGTAAATATATTGAAAGTGAGGTTAATTTTAAATTTGTTAGGTTGAATAAAATAGGACTTAAAATTGCAATGCCAATGTTGATTGCAACATTGTTGCAATAGTGCCAAAATACATGCAAAGCACACAATTAAATAAAGTTGAAGTTGCAAGACTGATTTTGAATTAAGTGATTTATAAACAAATTGAAATACATTTGTAACACATCTTTCAAAACTGTATTGCCAATGATATGTATCAATCTGGCATTTTTCTCTAAAATGGCTAAGTGTTGCTTTTCAAGCTTTGAATGAATTGGGCTCAGTGGAGCGATTAGTCAGAAACTAACCTTTTTGATAACAGAGTGAAATCAGAAAATAGGCAATAACTTAGTGCTCAAGTAAATTAAAAAAAGTTCTCTAAGTACAGACACTTGCAAAATTGCACCTATCCAGCAGAATAATATCTAATTTAACACAGTTACTAAAGATAAATGATTTTTCCTGATCAAATTATAAAAGGATGAATAATTTTATACTATATAATTGGTGAGCTGGATAATTCAATAAGCCCATTTGCTATGGTTGACTTCCTTTCACAAGTAGAAATTCTGTAATGAGGAAGGCAGTTTTGTCAAAACAGCTGCCAAATGGCAGCAGCATAATAAAAAAAGCCCATTAATCAGAAAATTAATTAAACATTCTGTGTATGTAAAACCTGCTGCATACTGAGAAAATGTGAATGGCCTGACAACAGCATTTGTAACAATTTATTCACTGGAGAATTGTAGGAAACAACAAATGTATTACAACAATATACAAATACAGCTATTCTACAAGAAGAAAAGGACATTATTTCTAAGGTCAGTTGGCTAAGAATATAATAGAAATAAATTAAAATATTTCTATTCCTTTTCTTTCTAGTCTCTGTGTAAATACTGTAGGGTACCGTTCCTCTTGGCTTGTCTAAAGTGAAAAGTACTCCTAGTAAAGAAGACCAAAGTAAAATGCAGTTGTAACGTGGGTGGTGGGTACCAGGCCGCTGGCATCTCTCAGAATCAAGTAGTATTGTGGGATAAGCTGAGACCAAGGTATTCTGTATCGTTTGATACTGAATGAGCTACATAATAGTTTTGGATGCTTCAGAAAATAGTTTCCAAAGTTTTGTCACATTTGTTAAAACAGTTGATCTATTCTTGACATTTAAGGTGAATAATACTCATTGAAGGCTCCGTTTTGAAAGTAATGTTGTTAACTTTCCTCAAGCTGGGTAATACCTTAAAGCTCAAACTGACATAGTGGGCTGTTATGACATTGATAATCTGGATAAACAAATATTTGGGGGTGATTTTAGAAACCTATCATGGTAGACAATAAGATAAACATTGGTTTCTGTACACTGATCTGAAAAAAAAGTGGGGTAATAGTCTTAAATCATGCATCAAACACAGAGCTGGGCGTGTGGTCAATGTCAAATAGATGTAGTTTATATAACTTAGTATTGAACAGTAGGATTTTCTCCCTAAGGAGAAATTCCCATTATTTTGGGAATTAATGTAGAATTTTGAGGTGTTTGTTCCTATGCTTTTGATAGAATAAATCTTCAGCTGATGTGCTGTATACCCATTTTGTATTGTAATAAAATGTACCCTAATTTTCTGGGCTATATAGTCACAAAAGATTACAAACGAGAGTTCCAAAAGCTTCTAATGAATTTAGACCCCCTCACTCCTTTGAAAATCAATAAGAGTAAAACAGGTAATGGCCTTAAGCACTTTCCTTATATCTGCATAATTGAGTTTGAAATAAATGAAAGAAGGAAACTTTGTGGCCTCATGTGCAGTGCCTGCTACTTTTAGATAACATTCAGCATAATTACTTCTTTTTATTTCACATTCCTTATTTCCTTTTTGAGGCAGCACTGAGCAAGGACAGGATAATACGGCTGGTAGAAACTCCAGGTCCATTGTCCTTATCAACTGGAAATGCATCCTGACATTAGGAAAGCACTCATTATTTCCAATGGAGTACATTCAAAATGCCCTTTCTTTTTGACACCAGATGTTCTTTTCCGTACCATGTATTTGATTTGCAGTAACCAGAAAATTTCTGTTTATAGTGCTGTGTCTGGTTGGATGAATAGAATGCCTAAATTATTTTTTGTGTTGCAGAACTAATAAAGTGAAGTGATCCAACTATTTCCATAGTACCATCTACAGAAGAGATTAAGTCAGAGTTACATGGAACAGGTTAAATTTCATATCTGAATTATTTTTTCCCTCCACATTTTGTTAAGGGAAATGATTTATTCATAGGTAGTTAGTCGTTGAAGAGCCCATATACATTTCCTCCATGGAGGTCAAGATCATTCTAAAATAACGTGAAGTCACCTCTTAGTTTCTATAGAGCTTTTTATTATTACTGCAGTATCAGAACAATAGGAAATTGAAAATGAATAGATTATGGAAAAAAGCTATTGTGGAGACAGCACAGCAAACAAATCGCATTAATGAGCAATAGCTTTTGTGAATGTGTTCTATTTGCAATATTTTAAAACTGTGTCTCCGGCTGCAGAAATAGTGTTGAACTGAAGCCATGAAAACCATTCAATCATTCATTATCTTGCCGGAGGTAGAGAGTGGTTAGATGGCACAGTGGGTTAATGCACAAGCTTTTGAAACTGGAGGAGAGTTATGTCTAGATTTAGGTCACAAGTGAGACACATTCAGTGGTATCAGCTTGCTTTCTATGGATAATTTGTCACCTGCACAGATATATTTTATGATTGGCAATCCGTTCCAACATGAAAAAAGACAGGCATAGCAAGAACATTGCAATCGGGATTAAGAGGCTGTGTAGACAGGGATTCAAAGCGACTGCCTATATGATGACTAGCTCTTTCCAAAACTATTGCTCCATTCAGATTCTTAAAAAAATGACATAAAACACGGTCTTCCGTATTTTGTTATACAGAAATATTTATTGTTTTTTTTTAAATAACGCTAAAATCAGAATAAAAATTATAAATATTATTGCATAGAAGCACAATTTTATGTGAAGCAGGTAAATGAGTCTCCAAATTTTACATCTTTTGGGGTAATCAAAATAGGCATTTAGTCTTTAAAATGCTAATAACACTTAATTGAATACATAAATATACATATACAGCATAAGAAATTACCTATACAGACTGAGATATGATTAGGAAATCTCTGCCATTGCCATCTAGGAGATGAATGCTCTGGGTAGATGGAGTACAGACTTTTTACTACACAGATATTCTTTCAAGGCTAGAATAAACAAAGCTGTGCTGTCGGAAAGCCAGTGAAGTGAAACTCGTGCTGCACTCAGTTGTTGTTGATATAGGCTAGAAGGTGACCAGGTGGCATCTGTGTGTATGCTCAGGGTGTGCATGGTGTGGTACATGTGCACAGGAAAAGGAGGTGGGAAGACGTAACTGAGAAAATAGAAAACTAATGGCCATCAAGAATATTGTATGCCTCTTGTTGCTCAGATGTTGGTCTTTTATCTTTTCCATCTCCTCTCTCCTTGAGGAAGTCAAGATTGCTACACAGAAGTGAGGAGGACTACTTTGATGTATCGTTTGTAGACTGGAGTATAAGATATGATTTCATGACATTCAGCTTCAGAAACAGGGAGTTTGAAGTTGCAGGTCTAGGTTAGCTGAATCATTTGCTTCCAGGACACTTAATAAATACGAGTGGTATGTTGTGCCAAAAAGCGTATACTCTGAAAGCAGAACCAGCAGAATCAACATGAAACAGTCTGTAGGCTGCACCAGAATGCACTGAAAAATGTCAGTTATTGTGCAGTATTATAAGCTTTTGGTTTTGTCAGATTTCTCAGGACAACACTGTAATTAACCTGTAAAGTTCCTCTATTCAGAGGAATTTTTGCTTCTATGTCATTACTATCTTTTAAATCACCATAGAGGAGATTAGAAACTCTTAGGCTTTCATTTGCATCATTTCAATGTTTATTTATTCTATATTCAAAGACAAACCCCCTGCTTTGTAGCATCCTTCTACTTATCTCCAACCACTTAACAATCTTCTTGGGAGCTTTGAATGACATCTAGAGTAACACCAAGTTTTAAAAATTAGAAGTTTTACCAATTAATTCCACAATTATGAGTTTATAAGCTCAAGGCAAACTCTTTATTAATTTACTTGGGAAGTTTGCAATTGGATTAAACTGTTGGTTGCAAGTTTGTGAAAGAAACATCCTTCTAGGTGGTATGCTTTTTTGATGGATTCCTGGCATGAAGTAGGTATTTTTTGAAGAAACATGATTTTTCTTTTTTTTTTTAAAGAGAAAATGTTATTTTTTAGTTTCACTTACAAGCTGCATCAGCGTAATATCTTACTAAGAAAAAATCAATATAGACAACAAAAGTAAAGAATCCATGGGATAGCTCTTTTATGCCTCTCTCCCTTGTGTTTGGGGCACTATTTTGGAGAATAAAATGAGCTCTTGGGGTTCTTAGCAAGTTCAAATTGCAGGATAAAAGCAGCATTTCCTTTTTAAATACACCACAGTGCACATAATTAATTTATTTCCATGTCCATCTATTTATTATCAAGGTTATTCATACAATGAACTAGATATGAGCTTCAGTTTAGGCCACCTTGGTGGTCACTTGTATATTCCTAACTTATCAATTCTGAATTGCTTTCTGAACAACTCATTGACACTGTTGGGAAAATAGACATTTATTTAGGAAGTTAAAGCAGGTACTCTAAATGAAATAGATCAATACCTGTATTAGTACATAGAAGATATGAAAGTTAACAGATGAGCCATACGTACATTGCTTTTAAAAATATGAAACGGTCCATCAGAATTCTTTCCCTGCCATCTTCCACCTTTAAGTTGTTAAGCACTCTTCCAAATGGTGGAAAAAAGAGGGAAAATACCTCTCTATTTTTAATGTCAAGACATCTTTATCTTGATAGTGGGCTTATGTAAGGTGCCTCAATGGTTTAATAAAACTTAAATACAATTTATATTTTTCTTAGAAACCAGATTGCTTTACAGTTCTAGGAGTATTGAGCTCTTAATTAAATGAATAATTAAAATATTATTTTGGAGTTTCATAAAATTTATCTGCCTAATTGTTATTGCAAAAAGTGTTATAACTCCATTCTATAGCATTTATTAAAGGGTTTTGAAACATTTGGAGAAAAGAAATGCTCTTGTAAGAAGTCAGCTTCTCATATTATAATAGTGTTAGTAAGACACAATGAAGTGACATGTAAATAAAAAGTATTGCAAAGAATATGGAAAAGTAATGAATTAAACCTGCCTTGACAATCTTAATTTTGGAACTCCTTAACCTCTGATTACTCATTTTGGCAACTTTAATGTTCCCATAGCAAATAGATGAGTTTTGTAATGCAGTCTAAAATAATTGTAGATGGAGTAGAAGAGTTTTGATACAAAATTATTAAGACATGCTTATAATGTTATCTCCAAAAAAGAGGAAAATATTCCCACTATACCATGTTTGTCTCTATCACACCTGCCATTTTGTCCTGACTGCATGCATGACTGTATTTCAAAATGCTAAATCCTTCATGTTAATCTAGTATGAGCATTAACTGGGCAAAAATGGGCCCTCTCCACTCTGAGCCTCAAGTTAGAATCTCTGTTTGGAGAGATGCTCACAGGGGCAGCATATCACTCACATTGGAGCAAACAGGGCAGGAAGATAGACAAACTGTAGTCATGCTTTTGCCCTGAAGCAATGGGCATCCATCAAGGCTGCAGGTCAGCTCCAGGAGGTTTACAAAACAGACAGCAAAGTTTTGTCTGAAAAAAGCTAAGCAAGTGCTTGAGAGAGGTTGGGCAAAGTACTCCTTTTCTTTTAGATTATTTCCAGTGCATAATCATCATCCCTTCCCCTCAATCCCACCATTTTCTCTGCTAAACAGCAGCAGCTAGAGGGCAGACGCTTGCTGCTCAGCTGCACAGAGGAATGAAATGGGGCATGGCTGGGGGCCTATACTGTTGCGGGACTGCATTGTTTCTCCATATATTTGCAGACAGACTTTAGAAAAGGAGGCATTTTAAGTTGCTAAGCACTCTTCCAAATGGTGGAAAAAAGAGGGAAAATACCTCTCTATTTTCAATGTCAAGACATGTCTTTCTTGATAGTGGGCTTATCTAAGGTACCTCAATGGTCAGCGGTCAGCAGTCCCTCCTGCAGCAGCTCCAACCCATTACCCTGCTTCTTCCACATCCTAGCAAAACTCTTTTGCAGGAAGCCATGAGGAGCACCCCTTCTGATGTACCAAGACAATCTCCATCCTTCCTGCTGCAACTTGGTCTGCCTAAACCACAGCTGCTTCCACACCCACCATGGCCCAGCTCTGCTTCTTCTCTTTGGGAACCAAACTGTGCAGCACGTTGAGAAAACAATGTCCTGTGCTTTGCAGACCTTCTCCTCAGGACGTTTCCCACAGCAACAAGCACAACTTACACCAGTATTGGGGAAAGGTGACATGGCAGGCTGTTGATTGTGAGGTCTTTGTTAACATGGTCAGCAGCAGTGGGGCAGCAACTTTGTGAGGTTCATCGAGCACATCACTAAACCCAACGCTTTGTCAGCCATGGCTGGAAGCTTCCCCCCAGGGCTCAGAGGCCAGGATGCAAGCAGATTAGCAGGACCATGTGCAGAGCCACAGCTCTGGTCATGGAGATAGCAGATTTTGGCTTCCTCAAGGATCCGGTGGTTGGATCCCACAGGAAACCATTCCCAAAGGAGCTGCAAAAGAGGTCACATGCAGCTACTTCCCCTGCAAGAACAACCTTCTTAAACAGCAGGAACGAGCCATTCACATGCTCAGCGTGGCCGATGTGGGTGGCAGAAGGCTCCCTGACACAACAGGAAACTCTTCACCAAGCTCCAGAGCCAGAAGGAAGCCTGCTGAGGCAGAGTTGAATAGGCCTGCAGCATTTGTGCAATAAATGAACCTTGGTTGGGAGGCATTTTGGCAGCAATGACATATAGTGAGACGGAACTTGCCATACCAGAAACTTTGCACAAAGCTGAAGACACCTGTGCACAGCTTGCATGTGCTATGAGGATGACATGGGGGAACAGAGCATGGAACTGCAATGGTGTTCACAAATTATGTGACCCAGAGCCAGGAGGTGTTTTGGGGGGTTCATTTTCTCATGAAAAGGGACCTTCGGGGAAAGATGACAGAGCAAGGTGACACCTGGCACAGACCCAGAAATGCCTGTGCTTAGCTTCCACGGTCTGGTTATCTGGTACTTGGGGAATGCAACAAGACAAAGTGCAGCAAATGGGGGCTCTGGTAGGGATGTAGCTGTCAGAGGAGCAGCTCACTTGGCAGGGCATATGCAGGGACCCAGTACTTGCTTTCCTTGGGCCACTGTCTGCTGATGATACTTGTATCTTAGTAGGGTACAGGTCGCGATTCACATGGTGGGGACAAGACAGGCTCTGGATGCAGCCCATAGGATTGTCGTACAGCTTGTCAAAAGTTTGACCCTTCGTACATCCGAGGGGTCAACCCTGGCAGAGCTCCTGAGGGGCAAGCTGCAGGTAGGGCCTGGTGCTCCTCCCTGGGTTGAGCAGAATAGGGCCCTCACTTGTGGGATGTGTGCCCTGGTGGATCACAGAGCCAAGCGGTGCAGGAGATGTGGGAAGAGCATAGCAGTTTGTGCTGTAGCAGAAAGGGTGAGAAGGAATTGACAGCATGTCAACAGAGACCCCATAGGGACAAGGGTTGATGCCTCAATGTGCTGACAAAATTGGATGATGAAAGGCATGCCTCAAAGAGGGGAAAGACAGTGACTTGCAGAACAAGGCGTCACGGAAGCTCATGACCCATGGCAGCAGGGAAGATGTTCTCCCCTCCTCTGGAAAAATTAGGATGAAGATCAGGCAGGGAGTTCTGGCAGCAAATGGGAAGGATAAACAGTAACTCCTGCAAGGGATTACTGGACCAGAAGCTCCTGCTTAACAGATCACACCCATCAGGGAAAGGAAGTGGTGAGTGTCTGTAGCAGGGCACTCCTTTCTGTGGGATATGGAGGCACCCACCTGTCGACCTGATATGCCGTCGGGGGAAGATTGCTGCTTGTCTGGAATCAAAATCCAGCATATCATAGAGAGATTGCCAAAACTCCTCAAGCTCAGATACTACTACTCTTCCTCCATGTGGATGACAATGATACTGCAAAGAGTGAACCACAAAAGATCAAGCAGAACTACAGAGCTCCAAGGACTAAAGCAAAGAGCTTGGGTTGTTTTCTGTCAATGCTGCCAGTGCAAGGCAAGGGTATAAGCCAGAGCAGGCATATCATACAAGCTATCATACATGCTGGCTGCCAGACTGGTGTTGCAGGGAGGTCTTCAGCCCCCATGATCATGAGATGCTTTCTGAAGACAATTCAAAGGTTCCTGCCAAGACATCTTTCTCAATGGGATGGCTAACTTAACAAGGTAGGGTTAGAACTTGGTTTCACAGGGAGTGCTTTCTGAAGCCAGGAAGCAAGAGGGTACAGGGTGAAAGCATGAGAGAAACAGAGCCATGGGGAATGCTCCCATTTTCCCTGTAGAGTCCAAGGGCACATGGCACATAATCTCAAATCTGTACAGCAGTACTTACATTCTTGGGAACAGACTAGAATAAATAAAATTACACATACCATCCCATGGTTACAATGCTTTAGGAATAAAGAAAATCAATGGATTAGCTCATGTGATGGGACACCTTCAGTGGACAGGTACAAGTCACTCTGGAGAGATAGAAAGGGTAAAAGAGGAGGAGGGCTTCCACTCTCTGTAGAAGAGCAGTCTGAGTGCACTGAGGTTAGCTGTGCTCTGCAGAGTGCCTTTGGGTCTAAATGAGAGGAACTACCATCCAGTGAGAACTTGTGGTAGGTGTCTACTACAGACTGCTGGATCAGGAAGAAAAGGTAGGTGAAACCTTCTTCAGACACCTCAAAGAGGCTTCAGACCTGCTGGACCTGGTTCTCACAGTGACTTCAGCCACCCTGATATTTGCTGGAAAGCAACAGAGCAGTACACAAGCAATGCAGACTTCTGGAATGCACTTCCAGAAACTTAAAAAAAAAAAAAATCCCAGTAAATACTTATTAGATAGGAGTGGTGCTCTTCTAAAACAGCTGTGTAAGGAAGTAAGGAAGATTTGTTTAGGCACTTGAGTATAAATGGCAGCTTTGTCAATGCGGTGATCACAAGGTTGTGAAGTTTAAGATCCTAAGGGTGGGGAAGACAAGGACTAAATAAAGACCTTGAGAAGAGCAGATCTCAACTTGCTCAGGGAATAGTGAGGAGGGATCTTCTGGGAGTCTGTCTTGGAGGCCAAATGGGCTTGGGAGTGCAGGCAGATTTTCAGAGGCAGCCTTCTCCAAGCATAAGGGCAGTCCTTCCCCCTCATTGTGAAAAGATTGGTGCAGCCAGAAACCAGCCTGAGTAAACAGTACACTACCAATGCAAAAAAGCACCTGACAGATGGAAAAGGGTGGAGACTCTGAAAGGGCAACATAGAAATATCACATGGGTGTGCAGCAGTGCAGTGAGGAGAGCAGAAGTTCTGCTGCAGCTCAAACTGGCAAGAGATATCAAGAATAACATGGAAGTCTTCTGTAGATATGTAAGTAGGAAGCAAAAATAGAAGGAAGATATAGGTCTGCTGTCAAATGAGGCTGGCAAGTTAGTCACAAACATCACAGCAGGGACCCAGAGAGTAATTGCGTCATTCACCTCAGTCTTCGCTCCCAGGTCTTTAACACCAAGGAACAGTAACAAGGGAAATGGTGAACCACTGACGGTAGAGGAGGGCTGACTTAGGGACCATCTGTACAAAGTAGACATAGACAAATTCATGAGCCCTGACAGGATGTATCCAACAGTGCTGAGAGTGTTGGCTGGCATGATGACAAAATAATTCCCGTCAATCATTTTTTAAAAGCCATGGGGATCAGGACAAGTCCAGACAAGTCCATTTGCCCAATTAGTAAAGGGCAAATTTTTTGCCCAACTACAAACATTGAGAAAAAAAAAAGATCAGGGAAACTGCAGACAGCCACCTTTACTTCAGTTCCTAGGAAAATTAAGGAAGAAGTCCTCAGGAAAGGATCTCCCAGAAATATGAAGGACAAGAAGGTGACTGGGAGAAGCTGATACAGATTTAGCAAGATTAAATTGTATTTGACCAACATGGTTGCCTTCTCAGGAGAAACAACTTGCTGAGTGGATGAGGGTAGAGCCGTTGATGTCATCTGCATTGATTTAGGCAAGGTTTTTGACATAATCTCCCACAACATCCCCATAGACAAGCTGTCAAGCTCTTTGCAGGACAGATGGACCACTGTTTGGGTAGAAACTGACCTAAACTACCAAGCTCAGTGGTGGTGAATGGCTCAAAGTCCCACTGGCAGAAATCAGAGTGAAGTTCTCCAGGTGTTTCTCCTGGGTCATATGCTATTGAATGACCTGCTTAATGGATGAAGGAAAGGCTGTGGATTTACCTGGACTTTCGTAAAGCTTTTGACACTGTTTCCTGCAGCAGTGTCCATGGCTGCTCATGGCTTGGATGGGCATACTTTTCACTGGATGAAAAACTGGCTGCATGGCTGGGCCCAAAGGGTTATGGTGAATGGAGTTAAATCCAGTTGGTGGCCAGTCATAAGTGGTGCTCCCTAGGGCTGGGTATTGGGGCCAGTTTTGGTTGGTATCTTTATCAATGATCTGGACGATGGCTTTGAGTGCACCCTTGGTCAGCTTGCAGGTGACATCACGTTGAGCGGCAGTGTTGATCTGCTTGAGGGTAGGAAGGCTCTGCAGAGGGATCTAGAAAGGCTGGATCGATGGGCTGAGACCAATTGTATGAGATTCAACAGGGTCAAGTGCTGGGTCCTGCACTTGGGTCACAACAATCCCATGCAATGTTACAGGCTTTGGGAAGAGTGGCTGGAAACCTGCCTGGCAGAAAAGGACCTGGGGGTGTTGGTCGACCACCGGCTGAATACCAGCCAGCAGTGTGCCCCCTGGTGGCCAAGAAAGCCAATAACATCATGGCCTGTAACAGAAATAGTGTGGCCAGCAGGAGTAGGGAAGTTATTGTCCCCTGTACTCGGCACTGGTGAGGCTGCATCTTGAGTACTGTGTTCAGTTTTCGGCCCCTCACTACAAGAAAGACATTGAGGGGCTGGAGCGTGTCCAGAGAAGGGCACCGAAGCTGGTAAAGGGTGTAGAGCACAAGTCCTATGAGGCGCGGCTGAGGAAACTGGGGTGTTTAGCCTGGAGAGAAGGAGCCTGAAGAGAGACCTTCTCGTTCTACAACTACCTGAAAGGAGGTTGTAGCTAGGTGGGTGACAGCGTCTCTTCCAAAGTAACAAGTGATAGGACAAGAGGAAATGGCCTCAATTTGCACCAGGGGAGGTTTAGATTGGATATTTGGAAAAATTTCTTCACTGAAAGGGTTGTTACGCATTGGAACAGGCTGCCCAGGGAAGGGGTTGAGTCACCATCCCTGGAAGTATTTAAAAGAGGTGTAGATGGGTTACTTAGGGACATGGTTTAGTGGTGGACTTGACAGTGCTAGGTTAAGAGTTGGACTCAATGGTCTTAAGGGTCTTTTCCAACCTAAACAATTCTACAATTCTATGAGTGTCTTTGTAAATGATCTTGATGATGGGACTGAATTCACACTTACCAGGTTTGTGGATGACACTGAAGTGGCATGACAGGCAGATGTGATGGAAGGAAGAGTCAGCATGCAGAGAGACTACAACAGGCTGGATAATTACACCAACAAGAGTTGCATGAGGTATTACAGAGAAGCACAAGCCTTGCACACCTGGAAGCGAATAACCCCAAGCAGAAGCACGGGCTGGGATCTGGTTGAATGGGGTCTTTTATCATTTAACAACAATCATTTGATTTTCTTAGTGAGAAAGAGAAGTGGCTGCCATATTTCTGTATTGTGACTTTCACCTATCTAATCTCCTTTCCAAGCCACCACTCATGTAGTGTCCCTCACACGATTCAGGGTATATGAAAATACCAGACCAGCTCTGGTGATCTGAGAGACCATGAACTTGTGACTATGTGCAAGGTGGAATTCTTTCATGTGTGCTGCTGTGCAGTTCTCTTTCCAGAGGTGTCCTCTCCACAATTCACTGATGCTCAGTCATATGCCCATCAGTGATGCAAGCATAAGCCCCAAGTCCCTAAGGCAGATGTACATCAACTGGTTTTCAGCAGGAGAAGTGACATCAATTCCCTGTTGGAGACTGTTGAGAGATACAAAGGGACAGAAGAGACCAAGCTGTGATTTGTGAGAAAGATGGTATGTGCATCCTGTATCCTGTATCATGAAGGTGCTCTAAGACTGCCATGTTTTAGACTCCTGCTGTCCTGGTTAGTGGGAGAAAAGAGCTAAGGGTGAGGAGTGAAAGAAGACCATCACAAACTAATGTTGAAGATGTCCTCATTCATAGGGAAAGAAGGGATGGAGAGATGAAAAGAGGGGACAAGATGAAAGGTATATAAAGAAAGGAAGAAGTGGAAAATTAATAAAATTTATAAGAGTAATCTCTTGTTCATATACAGGTTTATATTTACCTTTTTTAATTGGTCTTGCCATTGACATACCTAATTATTGGCACTGGAAAGAAAGTGAGGACAGATGTATTGCTTTGGATGGCTTTTTGTGTGCATAGTCAGGTCACACAATAAGCTGCTTTTATTTAAAATTAAACCCTTAAATATTTGCAAGAAGAAAAAATGAATTCCATGACAAAACAGAACTCAAGTTCAAGATAGGTTTTAAACCTTGACAAAGTAAGAGGCTGAAATTCAGCAGGGATAACAGAGCACTTGGTTTCCCAAAATTTTGTTTTGTTTTCTAAGTTTCTTAGGAAAAAGGAAGGAAAAAAAGACCCAGTAAAAGATAATTTGTTCATCATATACAATCTGTTAAATTATAACTAATTCTGGTTCTACTAAGAATAGATTCTTAGCATATTTCTGGAGTACTGTCCAAACATGCTCCCTCATGGAAAAAGGCAAAGGGTTAAAACAGTTAACTTTAAAACTCCTGGGTGGAAAACCAGAAACTAAGAAGTTTAAAGAATTATTTTCAAATAGCAAAGAAATAAAATGAAGATGGAAAGAAAAAAAAGGCTTACAGAAACTTGTGCACTGGAAGCATATGCAGTTGCATATTAATGATGGCATCTGTTATGTACTGCCTCAAGTTCCCTTAACCACAGAACGTTACATAACCACTGTCAGGAGATTTAAAAGACTTCTATTAATTTGTGATGGCAGCAATTAGCAAGGAGGGTGTTAATACTTACTTGTGCTCAAGCTGTCAATTTCTGGCTATTTTTCATTTGGATTCTTTGTAAACTCTAGCTGTTGTTTACACAAGGATATCACTGCATCTAGGTAGAAAACAAAAATTTTCTAATTGGTATGAGATATTCACCAAAGAGCTGAAATTTGTATAGGGACAGCTAAGGATATTTTGCTCAGAATAAAATCAATACTATGTATAAATCAGTACATACAGAAAAATTAGGAGGCACTTGTTTTGTAAAGGGCATTTCTGTCTGAGCGCATTTCAGTTATTGCATGCTACATGCTGACATATATGCTTTATGTAATTTGGCAATATGAGTAGTATGCGTTCTTTCTTTTTAACAGATCTTGGTGAAATATATTTGCTTTAACTTTTTTTGTAAGGAAAAGCCAATTAATTAGTCAGAATTGAAAACTCCAACGAAAACGTGCTATTTTTTTTACAAATAGCTTCTTTGAGAAGGTTTCTCTGGTCAAAGACTGAGTTTCTGGTCAAGGAAATGCAGTGACTTAAAACTACAGGACTTGAAGCTACGGGACATTAATGTATTCTTTTCATGTAAGAATAAAAGTCAATTTCTATGTCCTGCTTTAGGGTTAGTTGCTCATCACATTGTAAAGAACATGGAAGCCAAGAAACGGCACAGAACAACATTACCATTACACAAGGTAGCAATGAAGCACTCTTGGTATTTTCCACTACAGGTGATGCTCTGGAGAGGACAGTATAGACCCGTCTCTTTAAAGTTCTGCTGGATATGGCATCCGAGATCAGGGAGCCGTAGTTATGCCCGGCTAAACACCTCACCATTTAACTTACCAGATTCAGTCATCCTATTATGGAATACCATTTCAGACTGTGGTTTTGAGTTAACTACTCATTTGACAAAATTACAGTATGGTTCGGTATCTTGACTCACTGGTGGTGTTTTGAAATCATTTACTAGTTCACACATATATTATAAATATATTAGCCTGTATTTAAGATATTTTTGTGTCACAAAGGTCGGCAAATCTTTTATGTACAATAAACATATGGAACTGAAGAAGTACATCCCCTTCTGGAATTAGAGGGCAGCAGCTGAGCTGTGTGAACTATGTTTCATAATGCTAAAAGGAGAGAAAATTTTTCCAAGGAGAGCAGAATAAATTCCGTCAGCTACAAAGAACAGCTATGGGATCTTTTTTATGACCACATAAAATAAAAAAATCATAGAGCTCTTATTTGAAAGACCCATAACACAGTAAACTGCATGCTATACAGTTTTTTCTGCCTCAGTTAAATTGCTAGGTTAAACCAGCACTATCAGAAATTGAACTTTTGATTCTGTGGAACATATTTCAAGCTTAGCATAAAAAATACAGTGATCTGTCCCAGTTAGATCTCCAGGCTGCACTATTTGATAGCATTAGTTAAACAATACATGTTGAACTAAAAAGAGTCCCCATCACCTGCAATTGTTTTCACAATTTGTATTTAAACATTCTGTGCCTACAGTACTCTAAGATAAGCAGAAATAATATTTCTTGGGTTTTGTGGGCTTTTTTGCCCCCACTGGTAAAATGCAATAACTTCCAATGCTCAGTTTTAACTATCACTACAAATGCCTTTTACTCTTTTGTGATCATCAGCTGCATAGCTAATGTCAGCAGGAAATTCTGAATAATTGTAGAGTAGGAGGACACCCGGGGACAGGCAGCTAAATCAAATAGACATAACTAAATTGTGGAGCTCATTTAAAATGGATGTTCTGGAAAATAAAAGAATAAATGTGTTTTAAAAGACATTAAACAAACAGAGGATGGTCTATCAGTGACTATTAAACATGATAGTCCAGATGTATTGTCTAGTTCAGAAAATTCCTGAAGTATTTTTTGCTGATCGGGAATGATAGAGGAAGGTTTCAAATAATTCCCTGTTTATTAAAATTGTCCCTAACTACCTGCCTTTGGCCACCACCAGCAGCAGGATGGTAAGTGGCCAAAGAAGGACCGTTGGTCTATACAGATTCTGAAATTACTTATATTCACTCCCTGGACCAGGTTTTCTGAGGGAGAACAGCCATAAAACAGCAACTGCTCTCTTGGCATGTTCCTCTGTAGCGGTCAGGAATGCACCTCTTCTTACACCTCTTTGCCTCCTTTTTTTCAGCTGCAGCACAGAAAGGGGAAGGAGACAGTCCCAGCATTGATGGGGGAGATGGTTCTCTGCTATGTCACAGAACATGGCAGAGACAAGCTCACAGACCTGCAGGATGTACTATATTACGTAGTACTGTAGTATATAGTATTATACTATATGCAAAATTGGAACAGTATTTGGAACCAGGGCGTCCTAAAGAACCAATAGTGTTGTGATGGGATTGTGCCACTATTGCTGTGGGTGGTGAATGAGAATAGGAGTCTGAACATCCTTCTGCCCCCAACGTGTAGTAGAAGAGAATAAAGAGCAGGGTGTCTCTCAGAGATCCATCTTTGTTAAAACAGTTCTTGGGTGATACTGACAAACAATATAAATTTGTTAGTGAAGCCACAAGCCATTTTTACACTGATGTCATGCAGGGATTTAAAGCTGTCCATCCTGTACCTCAGAGCACAGCACATGCAGACATATTTTAATCTTACAGCTTTGAATATCAGTGTACTGAAGCTCGATACCATGGGGGCGTGCCCTTTGCATAGCTGAAGTACCTTTTGCCATACCAGAAGCTGACCTGGGTGGGCTAGTGTTAACTTGAGCAATCATATCTACAAGGAACTAGACATCCTGGATTGCAATGTAGACCTACTCACAGATAGCTGGGAGCCAAGGCAGGCAAAAACTGTCTATTAATCTTCACAAAAACATTTTGAATGTAACATACCTGAAACCCCCATACAGATACTGTTTTACATGCTTAATTAACTTAATTGACTTCATTATCCTAGTATTTCAGTTGTACAATAATATCTGGGAACATAAATGCTAAAGGAATATGTTGGTACACAGAGGCTAAATCTACATCTATACAGAACTTTGTATGACGGCTGCATGAGACTCAGTCTATGTGGTGTTCAGACCAGCACGTGATCATAGCATCTTTTTTGCTTTCTAAGTTGTGAAGAATTACAACCAGTGCTTCCCTAGGGGATGTCCAGAATAGCGACAGGACACAGCAGGATCCCTGGCATCAAGAACTGCTCCCGAATACAGTAGTATTCAGGGCCTCAGTGCAAGAAAGACTTCAGCTAACTAGAATAAGTTAAGGAGAGAGCCACTAAGACGTCGGTGAGGGGGCCAGTAGTGCTTGCCCTGTGGGGAGAGGCTGAAGGACCAGGGCTGGTTCAGGCTGGTGAAGGGATGTTTTCAGGGGCACCTTACAGCAGCCCCTGGGTGCCTGTGGGCTCTTGATACTGGTGCACCGTGAGAGGACAAGAAATAACTGCCATGAACTGGAACAAGACAGGGTTTGACTGGATATAAGGAGAAGCTTTTTCTCCCTGAGGACAGCCCAGCAGTGGGACAGGCTGCCCAGAGATGCTGTGCAGTCTCCAGCTGTGGAGGTTTTCAAGACCCAGCTGGACAAAGCCCTGAGCAACCAGGCCAGACCTCAGAGCTGGCCCTGCTGTGAGCAGGAGGTTGGACTGGAGACTCCTGAGCTTCCTTCCAGCTTGAATTATCCTATCATCTTATGATCCTGTAAGTGTAGCAATTTCAAACTTGGTGACATTCACATTCAAATTCACAATTGAATTCATTCAAACTTTTTTCTTACTGAGATCAATCAGACTCTTATGTGTCCTATATGATGGAAAAAACTTAGTATGGATGCTTTTAAATAAAGATACAAAATGCTAAGGTTGTAAGTTGATGCATTAAAATTTCTGTTAATCTGATTATACACTCCTTTAGAAATGCATAATATGCCAAAACACATGTATATAAACATTCCATATGTTCATTATAGGCTGGCTTCCGTTTCACACGTTGTTTTCTGAAAATCTGAATTTCAAAATTTCTTTCATAACTGAGTTTTAATCCTAACTTCACTAACCTGACTATTAAAATCCCAGCTTTGACCAAAGAACAATATCAATTATAGAAGTCTAGCCATATATCCACTGCTCCAGCCAGGTTAACCAAGTTTAGCTGTCTTTTGGAGAAAAAGGACACAAAACCACCCCCAAAAACCCCCAAACAGAGCAATAAACTCATATGTCTGAAAAACAATTAGAATGCACGGTATTTTTAAAATTTAATTAAATATAAGAAGGATTACTTTCTCTAATTCTAAAGGAAATTTTCACAGAAGCAAGACTTTTTTTTTTTTTAATCCCAAGGTGTACAGCAGATCAAAATGTTTTGAATTTCTAAAATTAATATCAAGAACAGTTAGAATTGACATCATCTTCAAGTTGCCTCCTGTCTTTATTACCACCAGACTAGGAGAATAATCTAAAGGTAAAAAGCTCTTTTGATCAGTACAAACCCTGATAAACATTTAGCCTTTCTTTAAAAAACATTCTTCATAACATCTAATAACACTTGTCCATTGCAGCTATACATTAAAATTCCATGCCATCAAAGGTCGTGCTTTTGTTGTTGTTGTTGTTGATGGGGTTGTCAACAAAAAAGACACATAATTGACTAAAAATTAGCTTTACTGGACTCAGTCCATGAAGGAATGCTTTTATTGCTGCTCTTTTATTTACTCTAAGTAACTGCTTCCTGACCTGTCATTTACTTGATCCTCTCCCAGACTGTGTAGAGCATAGAAGAAAAAGAATAAAAGCTACAGAAGTAGAACAAATGGAGTAACACTGAGTAACTTGCTCGGAAGGTGGACTGTTGCCCAGTGACAGGAATTCAGGAGAAAGCTGAGACCTTCACTACGAGGCTGAAGACAGAAAGCAAAGCTGTGACAGAGTAGATCTTGGAAGCAGATATCATGGGCTTCAGACTAAAGGGTAATGTAGTAGAAAGAATAGGATCTTTGATAGGATAGAAACAGTGGACATGGACCAAACATCCCTCTGAAACATACCAAAGCATTTAAAAATAATCCACAGAATTATGTGTATCGAGATCATCACAACCTCCTCTACACTTAAGTAAATACACAGTAACCAACCCCCCAGACAGATCTATTGTATTGATCAGGGAAGAAGTCTCCTTGGAAGGTCCAGAACTTAAAAGCTCCAGTTCCAGGTTTATCCAATAGAAAAAAGGGTACAAACCTTCAGCATGTGCTCTTCTGAGTCCCTGTGTTAGATACAGTTACGTGGTGTGAATCTTTCTCCCACGGTATTTCTCTTTTCATGCTTCATTGCTGTAAACGGTCTTGTTATTAATTCTGTAGTAACTCTCAGATTTTTTTTTAATAACCCATTAATACAGTAGCAACTTCTCACATAGTAAGACTATGACCCTGGCACTGTGGAGGAGAGCAGAGGTGTAGTCTCCTGGTTGTGATCAAGATGTATGAAAACCGGGGAAGCAAGGAAGCTCAAGTTAGCCTTATGCTGCACCACCCTTACTCACACCACTTTATTTGGATTTATTTAGATTTCCCAAAGTTGAGGTTAGAAAAGCAGAATTCCATAATATGGACAAGTTTCTCACACTTCAAAACACTCAATGTTTTGAGACCATTCTGTACTTCATGCCTAAAACTGTTTATGTTTAATTACAGGTTCACACTGGTGAAAATTAAGGGTCATCACTCAGCAGTTTAATTGGAGACAGGGTCCAAAGAGACTACTGTCACTTAAAAGAATAACAGAACCAACAAAAATTAAACTCAGCTTGAAATTTGGCATCCATCCCAAGCATGGGATGGAAATCAATTAGTTTGGATGGATTGTGCAAAGCACCATTTATCTGGATTTGTTATGTACTACTTCGGGCAGTTTTTTGATAAATTTACACTTAAAGGTGTTGACTATTCATATTCTTACACTGCCCACATGATTCACAGTTTTAAAGTTTAAACAAGCCTTAAACATCTTAAGGCTTTAACAGTAAAAATAATTACTGTGGGCAGACTCAAATTTATTCGAATGGTTAATGCATGGCTTATGTATCACTTCATTCCTACTTGAATCTTAAAATAATATGACATGTAGAAAACAGTGATGTATCTTCCACTTTGTTGGTTATGCTGGCATTTGCATTCCCAATACTCTATGAATTATTTTTTAAAGATCATCACTGATTTCTGATATCTTTGAAGAATCAAGTGACAGAAGAAGACAAAACTCTGCTCCTGGCAAACTCTGTGGCAGACTGTCACTGAGTAAATGTGCTAAAGTGTAAATGTGGTAAATTCAGAGAAACAATTACATTTAAATAGTTAAATAATAATGAAAATGTCAATGAGGGGGAAAGCTCACAAAAATTTAGTCTTGGAAGATGTTAAAAAATATCCACTTTGTATAATATGCTGTGGATAATGATGCAAATCCATCTTCAAATAATGTGCTCATCAATGACACCTCTCGACAGAAACAGTCACACTTGTAGTGCTATGCATTAATTCAGAGTTTGTAGGCAGGAAGTTCAGGTTTACATTATTTTTTGATCTCTGAATTTTCTTTAGGTTTTATGGTTATTAAACATAATGCATTTTTACACTGTCGTAGCCCTCTGTATGTGATTAGCTATGGTTCTAATAATTTTAAACCCTATTTTATTTAATTAGAACCAGTGTTTACATTATTTCCATATTTTTATGAAACATATTCATTTGCAAAATGAAACACTTTCAACAAATGTGAAATATCAGGAGTTACTTCTTTTGGATTCATAGTCAAAGATGCTTTCAACAGCTCTTTAAAATCATTATGACAATTACCATCACTGCATTACTAGCTAATTGGATTGAACTGATCTCTTGCAAATTGAGACAGCAATTTTTTTTTTCACAACTGTTATCATTAGCTAGTAGCAGAAGTGATTCAGTACCAGCTTGGAATCTGATATTCTGGTATGTTTTTAAACAAGACATTTTATGTATTCACAGTTGCTTGTGGATGCTCCAGTGACTCACCACAACTGGAACAGAATGATGAGTGCCGTGACAGTGCAAACATATGGTATGTTCTCTTCTCTGTACCTGAACAAGGTGATTCCAGAGGGAGCTATTGGTGATAGCTCACCAGAGAACCCTTTAAATATTGAAATAATTGGTATTTGGTTTCATATCAAACATCCCTGTCACCTGGGAGAACTTAAATATAACTATACAAAAAGGTTTGTGGACAGGGTAAACACAGCCAAACAGTCTAAAAGAAGATTTTCTAATCTTTCCTACACTGGTCAGGAAAACTGTGTTAAAAAACATTCTGGCACACTGAATTCTAATGGCATTAAATAAACCCAAAGACCAGGATCACAGCACCTCCATGTAAAGTGCTATTCGGTAAAGTAACATAGAGGAGCAGATCTACATGCCCTCCTAAGGCCACTGGACAGTCAGTTGCAGGAGTTACAGGAGTCTGACTCATTAATATATAATTTCAATTCTTGCAAAACTGGCCTGTTTCATGACCATACACTTTAATAATTTACTATTAATATCCCTTCTGAACATTAAGTTATTTTTATTCTTGTTGTTCCTTTGACTGTTATGATTAGCAGCATGCAGAAGAATATGTAAACCCGTACACATTACCAGTTTTAGGCGTCTTCCCCTGGTATTTCACTGGAACCTTATACAGTTCTTCAGGTCTTGTGCTAAAATTCACATGCATCTTTCAAACAGTTTAATAGAACCAGATAGCTAGTTTGCAGAGATATTCCAAAAGCCAAAGAGATTAAACCCATATTACTTTCTGTTTCCTTGCTCTCTCTTGCAAGTATTTTCCTTTACTGTCCACTAATGCTTGTTATGCATATCTTTCAAAATGTGTAGAGGCAATAGGCATGAACTGAAACACAGGAGGTTCCATCTGAACACGGAGAAACACTTTTTCACTGTGAGGGTGACTGAGCACTGGAAAGACAGGTTGTAGGATCTCCATCATCGGAGATATTCAAAAGCCATCTGGACAAGGTCCTGGGCAACGGCTATGGATGACCCTGCTTGAGCAAGGGGGGTGGACAAAATGACATCCCTTCCAACCTCAGCCATTCTGTGATTCTGTGAAATAGCTATAAGCATCTCAAAACAGAGAAATATAAACGAGACAATGAGTAACAAGAAGATAAGGAAAGGAAAACAAAACACTTGAAATCCTACAGAATACAGGCAGCCACATGAAAAATGTTCAAGCAAGGTTGTGATCTCTTGCTTTGAAAGTAAAGTCATGTTCACAAACTTAGAAAGTAAGGTATATTTTTAATACTAAAGGATGTAAATCATTAGACTTAATGTACCATGTTTAAGTGAGGAAAAACAAATCAGTTCTCAGACTATTTTATTAAGATTCCTAAACTGAATTAATTTTTTGTAAGAATCATTTCCATAAATGAAATTAAAGAGAAGGACAACATATTTTAAAAGTTTACAACACATTTTAAGTTTTGGATTCAAATATGTAATTTCAGAGAGCTTGAGTCCTAACAAATGAATTGATTGTATGTGGATAACAGATCCAACACTGAGAAAAAAGACTTCAGAAAATTATTGTCCTGAATTTAGAAGAAACAAAAATAATGTCACAAGGTTGGTTTCAATAAAAAGATAAAAAATGTTATAAATTATGTATAAAAAGAAGAGTAGCATTTAAAAATTAAATGAAAGATCTCTCACAGAGTGCTAAATAGAAGTTGAATAATTTTGTGAGAAGTGAAAATGCATAAGTGCAGAAGCAAATCAATCAAAGCAATCTTCTTTTTAGAATAAAATTGCCATATATACAGAAATCAGCACGTAAAGGTTTTAGGTACCTGTAAAGAAATGAATCATAATTAGTTGTAGAGGTAGGATGCAACAGTAATGAAGAGACTTACAGTAATCTAGCGAATCAAAGTGATTTCTTCATTAATTGGAAAATAAAACCTAACTCTGTGGAATACAGAGACATATCACAGCTCGGCAGCCTTCTGCGCAGACTGGGGCTCAATCCCACTTGCGCTGGTATTCCACCTCCTCAAGAAGGGCTTTTCCAAACTTCCATCGTCTGCCAATGCTCATACAAAATTACTGGTCATGAAGAACTGTCTCCCAGTATAACAACATTTAGAAGTGTTCCTGCCAGTCTTTGGAGACACTATTCACTAACCATGGAATAAAGTTATGTCATTATTATTAGCAGTGCTAATTATGCATCTGTAAGTAATAATAAAGATACTGATGCATTGATACCTGGTATTAGTCATATGCTTTTCTTTACTTTCCTATTGTCTTAAAAAATGCCTTCTTGTCTCATGGACCGTTAGGTTTTTATTAAGACATCATCAATAGGATGTGAAACTTGAGCAGTCAGAATTGCTTCCTAAGCATCAGTCACAAGATGCTCAGCTCCTTTGACTAAAAACTGTATACTTGAACAGATAATTATAATGTAGGAACTTTTGAACCTTTACCTCAGAACTCAAAGGCTGACAGCTGTGCCTCATAAATCACTTGTTCTTTCCTCTTGATCATTTTGGCACAGTTTCTTCAATGGAATTACTGTTTTAGGATAGTGATGTTTCTTTATTTACCTGACATATCAAAATGAACCAAGTAAAATCTTATTTCTCAAACTTTGGAAACTGCTAAAATGTTCACTAAAGAGATTTTTTTTTTCCTTACTTAAAAATTTATCCCTATAACTGTTATGTCCTCAAAAATAGGTTGTTAGTGATGGGAGAGGTACAGATTTCACAAGTGGTCAAAATTCAGAATTTCCTTCTTTTTAAAAAATTGAACTTTTCAAAATTTATTTTAATTCTTTATGAGAACTATAAGTGTTTAGAAACAATGTTTTGTAGAAGAAAAATTCTGCAAAAAGTCATCTCAGCTTAACTAAATTGAACAGTTCTTTGATTACACTGAAAATCCTTCCATTCTCTATGTTTTATTGTTTCATCTATGTAACAAAATACATTTCATGATGCAAAGTGGTTTTTGAGAGAAAAAAATGTTATAACTATGGAATCTTAACCATTAATCTTTTCTTAATGAAGTTTAAAGGACTAGGACTATCTCCTGATACAACATTCATTGATATTGTAATAGTTGAATGGATCAAAGACCATAGTCCTCACTCTTAAATTTTAATTATATCTTTACTTCTGTTGCAATAAAAATGACCTTTTAGCTCCTTATCTGCCTTTTTTCAAATACTTTAGTATTTGAAGAGCCCTTTAATTCTTAACACTATGGATTTTGATCTTCGTTTTTCCTGTTGCTTCCTTTCCCCTCAACACTTTCTCTTTTGCTTCTCCAAGTACCTGTTCCTCTCTTGCATCTTTCAGCTACAGTCACAGTGACTTGCAAAATTTCCTAAAAGAAAGCAATATGTGAACAGATATACAAATATTTTCACACATATGTATAATATGCATGTATTTTATATATATATACATAAATGTAAAATATGTCACTTCAGGCCAACATCTTAATCTTTCCTCTCCCATTTTGTCGGTGAGATATTTTAAAGACTTTTTCTGTGTCCTATGAGATGCTTGAACATTAGAAGTTTCTTCTCTTGGTTATGCAGTGCTCACTGTGTTTTGCATTCCATTCAAGCTTCAAGGCAGTAAGTTACATCACTAATATTAAGTCAGACCATATATACCAGCAATTTTTGCAGTATTCATCTTGTTCCATTGCAGGCTGTATCCACAGAATTTGATTGAATTACTGCTAAGTGTGGAAGCGCAGAATAAGAACAAAATCTATCATCATCTGTATCTTTCTTAAAAAAACAGCAACTAATTCTTCACTGTTTAATTATATTAATTTCCCAGAAGCCTTAAATTAATATTTAGAAGTCTTCTGTGTCTGATTTTCATTATATAATTTATAATTTATTGCTGACAGTATTTTAAGTAAGGATAAGATTTTGATTCATTTTTGTTCTTGGTTTTATAACAGTTTACCATTATAAATGGAAGTCTTATTTTACTTCATATTTTACAAGCAATCTATAGAACTATTAATTACTAAACTTTAATTGCTTTCCAACACAATGTGCAAAAGTCTATATTAAATTGTTATAAAGTTCTTCATATTTCCCTCTGACAGTTACTTCTCATCAGTGAAATATCCTATCTAATCAAGATATTTTTATTTTTTCGCATACCACTAGGGAAAACACAGTTTTGCTCTCTGATCCTTCAAATATTTATGCAAAAATCATGACACTAATCACAGGAAGAAGTAAAAAACTGGAATAAATATTTGCAAAAAGTTGTAGTGAAAATATTCATATTAAAGGAAGTTGCAGACTTTAAACTACGATACTTCTTTTCTTTATCCCAGAAAAAAAGGAATGACACTCTGAGGAGTATGATGCTTGAGTGCTTGATCAATATTGTTGTTTTACCTCAAGTGGCTCAATGGGACTAATGTCCTATTTGCATAATATAGGGAAAAAATGAAATAAATATTCCATGAGGCGCCATTGCATTGGTAGGGGTTGGGTAACTCTGAAAACTTACTCCTGCATGAGACACCTTTATTGTTCTTGCTTAGAAATATAAAATCTGCAGAAGTTAATTCAGTCCTTGTACTACAATATCCTGTCTACTATTGTCTTTGGAAGATCTAAGTTCTTGTCTGTAGACCTCCCCAGTGCAGCCACTTCTATTTGAATAGTATGTTGTGAATTTCATTCCAAACACATCTCAGAGAGATGTCTGTGAATATAAAATAACTAATACCCTTTTTGTGCTTTCAGACAGAGACAATGTAAATGAAGTTTTAAAGTTTTTTGAAAATATATTTTTTATTATTAAACTTTTTTCCTCTTCCAAATATTTCATTTTGGTTTACTGTAAATACTTTCCTTTGTCTAACACCCTAATTATTTTATTCTCTAGGGTTTTGTTTTTTTGGTTCTGTGATATCCTTGGATTTTTTTTTTTTAGTTCTAGAATCAATCACTCACCCATATTTTTCTTAAGTTAGTCATTTTCTACATCATTGATGAAATTGCATATATTTCTTTGTCTTTATACCTTGTACTACTGTTCTTATTTCTTATCTTATCCAACTGAAGGGGAAGAACAAAAAAAAAAAAAGAAATTAAATTTTTATTACATATTATATAATAACATCTTTAATTTTCAGGGATAGCATTTGATGCAAAGTCACCACCAATGTTCATATTTTGATCCAGTGATCATCATGTCTAAATATTCTGTTTATAGAATATGAAATGTGGAATATGAACTTGCATTGTAGTCAATATTTGTCTAAAAACTCCACACAATGGCACTGATTTTTGCTGTGTAGTGTTCAGTTTANAAAAGAAGATGGTTTCTTGCACAGGGCATGCTGAACAGTTCCTACATAACTTTGAAACTCTGTTATTAAATAGTGCAGTAAATATCTAGTTTATTTTTAGTGAAGGTATATATTATCTTACCCCGTTTGTTTTTAAAAAAAAAAAGTAAAATATATCTTTAACTATTTCTCTTCTGTCTAGACTGTCCATCCTATTCTCCCTTTGAAAAGACAACTTGATTCCTAAAGCTGTAACTTGTACTGACCACTTTGATAGAATAATATTTCCAATGTTTTTGATAGTTATATAGTCATTCATTTAGAAGATTAAAAAAAAATTCTGTGACTTTTTTATTTTATAATATTTTTGCTGAATGCAACAGAGAAAATACTCCTATGAAGAGCTGTGTAATTTTTTTAAACCATAAGTCCAAAAGTAAAAATTACCTCAGTTTTTACATTATCACATACTGAATGACACTTAGATTGTCTGTCTGAATGACAGTAGCTTCATTTTGCTCTGCTGAGATGTGTGGTTCCAAAGAAGCTAGTTTAAGATCAGCAAGTGTTTTGACTGTTATAATTCAGGAGAATGGTTTCTGCAACCTGCAGCATGTTATATGTGGTTGATACAGTTTTTTTGTTTGTTTGTTTGTTTTTGTTTTTTTTTTTTAATTAGAGTCCTAATTCTTCATTCAGGTGCTGAAATAAAGGTCTTGGATTTTCAAAATGTGCTAAGAACCTACCTTCACACCACCCACACCCCCCTTCACTCCCTCATACA
>VZTQ01004642.1:0-42066 GCA_013400755.1 Pelecanoides urinatrix | reverse complement strand
GGTGGGGGTGTGTTGGGGGGGGGGGGGTGTGGGGGGGGGGGGTGTGTTGGGGGTGTTGGGTTGGTGTGGGGTGGGGTGGGGGGGGATGCCTTTAATAAATGGGGAAATCTGGAGCTCCTATTTTCAGTGCTTGTTTGGTATACAATATTTGAGGGTTGGCTTTTTTTTTCTTCCTCCTATTCTGTTGTCTCCATGAACTGTTTTGTACAAGTACTTGCTTTTCCAGCTGGTATTGTAAACATCACCATCCTGCATATGTTAAAAAATGAGCAGCCTGCTCTTTCCACTTTTAAAACTCAGAGTAGCAGAAGCAGATTGGCATTGTTTTTTGACATGCACAGCGTACATTACTGCAAGATGTCATATTTCCCCAAAGGGGTACTCAGAATGTCAAGAAACTTGGACCAGACACAACAAGATCATAAATATGCTACAGAGAACACACCAGGATATTTGTATAGGATTATCATTAGGTATCAGATGAATACTGTTTTGTCACATGCTCTCTGTGGAATAGGATTTGATGGTTACCTACATGCGATAATACAAATTTTATCTCTACTTTAATACCACTGCTTTGCAAATAAGATTTCAAAAATAAGTGGTGCTTTTATTTTTTATATAGTTTAGATTTCTTAAAAACTTAGTTAAGGAAAGATTGCAATTGCAAAGTTTTCCATGATCATAAACATAACTTATTTACGCCTCATAGTAGTAGTGTGGATATTCACACTGTGCTGGGAATATTAAAAACAGAATCAGAGACACTCCCCATCTTAAAAAACTCCAAACCTGAATTAATTTGATATGGAAAAATAGTTTACATTTATAACCATCTGAGGAAAAAAAAAAAAAAAATTACCTTATAAATACCTTTTCAGTACAAATTTTACAATGTGTTAATTTAAAAACAGGCTAAAAAAAAAAATCTTATTTTGTTTTGATCCTACTTCCTTTTCCCCAAAAAACTAGTAGAACAAAATGTATTGAAGAGTTTTATGTTTTACTTAGACCACAACCTTATTAACTCTCCTGAGAACTGTTTGCAATAACATACACAGTGCAACTCATGATTCCTACTTTAATAGTTCCTATCTTGTGGACAGCTTCCATCTAATAAATCTCCACCCAGGAAAACTTAGAAAAAGAAGAGAGAACCTGCTGCGAGCCAAAGCTACAATATTTTGATCACACATCTGGTCTCCAACTACTGTGACCCATAAATATAACCCTGAAAAAAAAGGATAAAATGAAACAATTTAACACATATAAACCAGTGATTTACCTTCTGCAGGTGGAACTTTTATATCGCTGTATGCTTTCAGATGTCACCATTGATAACCCTAATTTAATGGGCCCCTATTTCCATGTGAAATAACCAAACCAACCCTGAACAAATTAAATCCTGATTTACCAGGAGATTTTTAACAATACATGTCGGTAAACAACACTGTCATGAACTGACACCCCTTTCCTGTAGTAACTCCCTCCCTGTGAAAAGGCAAGCTCTTGGTACTAGCAGATCTTGTTAGAAACAAATCTGTACTACAGTAGCTTTGCACAACTTATTTTACCTGTACTCCTGCAGTTCTTGTCCTCTCTTACTTTATGTGTTCAGAGGCTGAGGGTACGGATGTTACACCTGGGCTTCTCACTGCAGGTTTTTGCACTCCCCAACCACATTGTATCCTTTTCTTCCCATACCCCATGTAGAAAACTCTACTCCAGGAGCCGTGGTATCACAGATTGCACAATCAAGTTCTGCAAGTTCTCAGTCTGGCCCTAAAATAGAATTCAATAAATTTCTTCATGACTCAGATATCCACCTAAATGGTGCAGGAACCAACTGGTTTATATGAGGACTAATCAGAAAAAAAAAAATATATTGCAAAAGTCTAATTGTGCCAGACAACTTCTTTTAATGACTTCCAGCACCAGTTCTCTAATTTTGCTCATTTCATAGCCTGAGACAAACATCATGTGAGATATATATAACCTTCAGCTGTATGTATTATGCATCTTTCTACAAAAAAATCTGGTGTCTAGAATAAGCACACACTTCAGCTCCTCTCTCAGCCCTGCCTTCCTATTTATTGGTCCATTGATTGAGTTTTTCCTCAATATCTGTGATCAATATTTAAACAGACCTTATGACCTGTGTCTGACTATTCTGGACCTTCCCATAAGTAAGCAAAGACCACTTATTTTTTTTAGGGATTGTATAACTACCTGTCCTTTGACAGAGTCCTGGCTGCTGCTGCATCATCTGTGCCTCAGTTGCCTTTTGCTTAGTAAAGGAAAGAAGTCAGTTCATTTCTGATCAGATATTTCTGAAGATATGGACAAAATTCATTCTGCCACAGAAATAGCTGAGTGAAGCAGTGACTCTTGGTTAAGACTGTACCTTATCACACCGAATATGTTGTTATGGACTTGCTCAGCGCAGGAGGTCTTCCCACAGTGGTGCTTGACCTCAAACCTGAATTTTTTTTCTGGTTTTGGTAAAAAGTATCCGCATTGCATTCTGGGTCCTGGTATAATTATATTCCTTCTGTTGTTGCCTCCAGGGACTAGAGATTGCCAGTTGTTTATGGGCTGGTTGGTAATATTGTTATTCAACAATATAAGTTTCTTACTAAGAAAGCAGCACACCATATTTCTGACCATTGGCACAGCTTTGCCATCCTCCAACACCCTTAGATGGAGGACAGACCTGTCTTATTCCTCAAGGTTCACCCATCCATCCCACAGTTTACAAAGGCAGAAGGAAAGAGTTATGTGTTTTGGGAAAAAGTCCAGCCAGTCACTCTATTTCCCTGGTAAAAGGTGAGTTTATTTGTGAGATAAGAAAGCTCTCTGCCAGCTTTCACGTGCCGCAGCCAGCCTCGTACTGCTCTCCACGCCAGCTGGCTCCCCATGTGAAGCCTTTGCTCACACTCAGCCATGCACTCACTGCAAAGCAGAAAGGTTGGAGGCAAAACACAGCCAAAGTGAAAATAATCTTCTGCTTCTCCAGCCACATGCTTCCCTTCTCACCTCTACAGGGAAAACCTTTATGCTGGGGGGAGAAAAACTCACCCTTGATGTCTGACCTTGGCCCTATTGCTAGCTGGACATCTTTGTTTCTCTTCTATGCTTTCCCCTGTGGTTTATTATGGGATAATTTCAGCAACAAACCCTCATAACCCTGATAATTGTGCAGGTTTTTTGGGACATGGACCTCCCATGGGATGGGAGGGGATCCTTAAGCTTGGGATGACAGGGTATAGCTATCCTTCCACTGCACATGAGCATCAAAGGCTTATCTTGGTCTCATTCATACCTGCCCAGTCATGTACTTTCTAAGCACGTGTCTTGCTATCTTGAGAGGATGGGGCCTTTAAAGAAGATACTTACTTTCCTCTAGATCTGAAAAAGATCTTTGAGACTTTGATGGAATGGGAGATGTACTCAGAATGCTAGGCAATTGAAAACTTAAGAAAATTTTTTTATCTGATTTGAAATAGTTGTGTCTATCAAAGAAAGTCAAGCATATACTTCTAACGATAAAGCACAGAGTAAATACAGGATGGACTACTGCCACCTCTTGGCTATCTTTATTTTAAAGTATTTAAAAAAAAAAATAATTAAGAATTTTTCATGTTAAGAATGTTAGCATTAAGCATCAAAAAAGTGGCCTTTCCAAATATTTTTTATGATTATATCAAACCAGGAAATGGGTAGTGTCTCAGCAAAAAGGACAGATGCATAACATGGTGAGACAGAATGCCAGTAGTGCTACTGAGTTGGCTGCAGCATCTCAGTGAAAATCTCAGCTGAACCAACCACATCTGGACTTTTACTTGTACAAAACCAGAAACTTGAAAAATTAGAAAATCTGATTTCATAAAAGTCACTTCTTTTTTGTCAGATTCCATTCTCATTGTAGTTTACAACCATTTTTCAGAATGTCTGTTAGTGATTACAAGCCTTAGAAACCTAGAAGTCTAGTTTTACAGCCATATTTTTATCCACAAAATGTACAGGTGTGTGTGCAAAATGGGCATTGAACTGCTCAGTATTTTATTCTTCTCTGATTAAGTCACAATTAAACCCAACATTATTCAATTTGAACACACAGCCAAATGCCTGACAAATGTAAGTTAGATGCAAGCCATTAAAATGCAAGCTGAGGATTCTCAATTTTTCATGTACTCAATAGGTCATCAGGGAATAGAAGTCTGCAGTATTTTCCATATATTACAACTTTACAGGGTAAGAAGAATAGCAATTAAGTCACAAAATGCTGTATCAATATATTCATTGCACCTACAAAGGTACCAAAGATCTGTACCAGAGACAGATACATTTAAAATCATTTTACAATTAACAACATTGCCTCTACAAGACTGATACCCAAATATTGATATTAGCATTGTTTAGTTTATGGCCTTTTGTCCCTCATCAAAACATTTCATAAAAATAGAACACTTCATCAAATTATTTCTAACAGTTTGTCACTTCAGAGGAAAAAAAAACAAAACAACCTATTCCAACTTCTGACAACTAAAAAAGAAAGCATGTTGGATGTGTAAGAAGGAATGTTAACGGAAAAGCTAAATACTTTCCCTATGGCTGATGAAAATTTGCTGAGTTTTTCATTGTCATTTTTTCAGCCAAAATCTGAAAAGAAAAAAAAGAAAGGAAATAGATATTTCAGGTGGCATTTCTATTTTGAAGACTTTTTTTTTTTTTTTAAATTAACACAAATTTTTCAATCATTTATGATTTTGTCACAAATCATAAAGAGTTATAGGTCCAGAATTACAAGTGACCTTAGTAAATAACTTAAATAACTTAAATGTAGTCAGACATTGCTTATTGTATCCTTTTCTAGAAAACCCTGAATAAACTAGTTTGATACAAGAGCTAAACTTCCATCAAGTTTCTCTTGTGAATAGATAAGAGCTATTCTAAAACTAAATAATTGTCCACTGTTTTATGGTAAAATATAAGGAAATTATCCCTTTAAATAGTTTAGATGTCTTTTAGTGGAACATCCTGTTTACTATCAGGAGCTGGCAGAATTTAATAGAATATCAGGGCATATATGTCATTCTGTAGGTGTGTCTGTAAAGTTAACATATGAATTTTGAGCCCAGTGGGGTCTGTGTGAACCACTCATTTTCAAATGGTACCAGAATCTTCTCAGACTTTCAACTCCCCTGCATGCGGTGGGCATCCACAATGATGTCAAGTACACAAATTATTGTGAGTATATCTTTCATTATGCCTTGGCTTGCAAACCACAATGGTAAACTGATAAGCTAATGGCATACAACCCTCTCAAAGTTACCTTATGAGGTTGGAGGTGAAGAAGAGAAAAGAAAAAAAAGGAGAGAGCAAGAAAGAAAGCAAAACAGAAAGGTAAAAACCTCCTCCAAGTGACCAGCTTGGAAGAAAAGCAACAGCAGACTCCAGACGAGTATTGTCTCTCAGGCACACTTTCCAGTCGAGAAGGCAATTTCTCCCATACATTTTTTGCTTAGTAGCTATACATTTTTCACCAGGACCCACTCAAACCGCCCACTGGGTCTACATGTCTATGATGTTGTTATTGGAACATGCTTGACCAGATGCAGGTGTTGCACACTGGTTGATTGTTAAGCTTTGTGCATGTCTGTTATAGGGTAATATTTCCTGAATATGCAGATGACATTACTGTTAGGCTCTGGAGTTGTAAACTAAAAGCTGTGATGGGAAGGGTGAAGACATCTTAGTATAGAGTTATAGACTGAAAGCTACAAGGTGAAGGAATGGAGATAGAGGAAGAACAGGACAATGTGAATAGCAAAGGTAATCCCTTTCCATAGAAAACCCAGCATACCTGTGGTTCAGACTCCATAAGTGCAAGACCATGGGGAGATGAGCACTTGGGATAGGAGGCTAAAAGCACTGCCATGGCAGCCTCATGGTGGGTGGGTGAAAGGTTGTAGAGTTGCTTGTGAAGGCTACAGGACCACAGGAAGAGTTTTGCAAGATGGCTTCTCACATTGAAAGGCTGTATTGGGTTTACTTGGCAAGTTTTTGGTAGTGGAGAGGCTGCAGCGGTGGCTTCTGTACAAAGACACAAGAAGTTGCCCCCAGGTTGGACAGAGCCAGTTCCAGCTGTCTCCAAGATGGACCCACCTCTGGTCAAAGCTGAGCCCATCAACACTGTTGGTAGTACCTCTGTGATAACATATTTAAGAAGGGGTAAAAAAAGCTGTTCAACAGCAGGTGGGAGAGAGGAGTGAGAAAATGTGAGAGAAACAGTCCTGCAGACACCAGGGTCAGTGCAGAAGGAGAGGGAAGAGGTGCTTCAGGTGCTGGAACAGACATTCTCCTGCAGCCTGTGGTGAAGACCATGGTGACACAGGTTGTTCCCTTGCAGCCCATGGAGGTCCATGATGAAGGAGATATCCACATTGCAGCACATGGAGGACCCCACGCTGGAGCAGGTGGATGTGCCCTGAAGGAAGCTGCAGCCCATAGAGAGCCCATGCTGGAGCAGGCTCCTGGCAGGAGCTGCGGCCCATGGAGAGGAGCCCACAGGTTTTCTGGCAGGACCTCTGAACCTGTAGGGGAACCCATGCTGGAGCAGTCCATTCATGAAGGACTGGACCCCATGAGGAGACTTGAAGAACTGCAGCCCGTGGGAAGTATCCGTGAAGTTGGTGAAAGACTGAATCCCATGGGTGGGACCCCACACTGGAACAATATGAGGAGGAAGGAGTGACAGAGGGGAGCTGTTATGGACTGATCACAACCCCCATTCCCCATCCCCCTCTGTCGCTCAGGTGGAGGAGGTAGAAGAGTTGGGAATGAAGTTGAGCCTGGGAAGAAGGGAGGGGTGGGGGGAAGGTGTTTTAAGATTAGTTTTTATTTCTCTTTATCCTTATCTGATTAATTGGAAATAAATTAAATTAATTTCCCTAAGAAGAATCTGTTTTACCAATGACAGTAATTGGTAAGTTATCTCCTTGTCCTTATCTCTACCAATAAGCTTTTTGTCGTATTTTCTTTCACTGTTGAGAAAGGGGAGTGATAGAGCGGTTTGGTGAACACCTGGTGGCCAGCCAAGTTTAACCCACCATAAAGGCTGAGGCACTAAGGCACTGTGCAACACAGAATCATAGAATCATAGAATCCTTTTGATTGGAAAAGATCCTTAAGAACATCAAGTCCAACCATTAACTCAACACTGTCAAGTCCACCACTAAACCATGTCCCTAAGCACCACTCTACATGTCTTCTAAATGCCTCCAAAGATGGTGACTCAACCACTTCCCTAGGCAGCCTGGGCAAGCCTGGGCAAGCCAATGCTTGACAACCTTTTCAGTGAAGAATTTTTTCCTAATATCCAATCTAAACCTCTCCTGGCACAACTTGAGGTCATTTCCTCTTGTCCTATCACTTGCTACGTGGGAGAATAGACTCACACCATAGTCCAGTCTCCCCCTTCCCTCCTTTCACACCTCGTTCATATATGTGAGGTTATCATCTAATATAGCAAAAGTGTGATGACAAGAAGAGCAATGGTGTCTTGACTGGACTGCCCACGTTGTGAGGTGTAGACATACTCATGGGGAATGCTTACTTTCTGCTTAGTCACTTTGGGTTGCTCTACTTCTGACTTAATGATTTGTATAAAACTCTCTGAGGGAAATAAAATTATTTTTTGTTTTCTTGTCCATTTAATGACAAGGGAATCATTCTGCCTGTCCATTTTACATGTGATACTAAATTTTTTAAAATACAATAATAAGAATTGCTTGCTTTTACAGAGTATTTCTGAGTTATCATTATTCCTATTTTACAGATGGGAAGACTGTGGCTCAAAGATCTTTAGGAATGTAATTGAAGTTATGCAGTTGCAGAAGCAGGAATAGAATCAAGATTCCCAGAGTCCCCATCCAGCACTCATCCCATTTTAAGAAATGCTAAATTAAGAGGTAATTTTATAGAAATTAAAAAGAAAAAAAAAAAGATAAAGAGAGAAAGAAGAGAAAGAAAAGGAGGAGGAGGAAGAAGAAGAAGACAAAGAAGAAGAAGAAGAAGAAGAAGAAGAAGAAGAAGAAGAAACAGAAATTTTCTAGATCCTTTTGCAAATGTATTATTATAGGAAAGACATTCTGAAGCAACTGTACAGTCCCTAAAGTCATGCTAGACAGACCATGGAATAAGCAGGCAAGGTTTTTAATGTTATATGTAAAAAAGGTAGTCCTTGAAACATCAGTGAGCAAATCTAGCTTCAACCTCTGGGTATTAAACTGCTAATAGTATGCAGTTGTGCAACATGCTTTATGCTTCTTAGCAAGATAATTTTAATTACCTAGTTCCTCCTTTTTATTTTTTCCTTTGTCCTTCCAGAACCTGACACAGAAAGTTACTCTGTTTCTGCATCACTGCTTTTCAAAGAGAATTCCAGCAAAAAGAAAGTCTCTAACTCCATATTATACAGATAGCATTGTTTTCTACAAAATTCAAGGAAAATAGCATAAAAATAAGATGGGGTTTCCTTACAGTTCTTTTGACTGTTGTATATTTAAATATATATATAAAATACTTCTTCTCTTTTTCCAACGAGATGATGATCTTGCTTGCACTGCATATATTTGATGAATCTCTCTTTTTAACTTGCTACTCTGACTGTGTCACCTGAAATCTCTGGTCATCGCCACTTGTTTCTCACTGTAGTCAATACCACTTTACTTCCATTATCAGCTTCGGGTATTTTCTTTCTTTTAATTTTCATGTATGTAATGGTGTTACTTGGAAGTGAAGATGTGGATTCTTTTGGGCTGCCCTGAGGTGCCTCACTTTCAGTTTTTGTTGATGTTTTCTTTCTGTACTTGCTGGCTACACTTGGCTCTTTTCATTATTTTCTGTTTCTTGTTTCCTAGTGAGCAACAATGTGATGAACTTAGAGATAACCACTAAATGAAGCACACCAAAAGAGATCCCCAAAGAAAGAATTGCTACAGAGCCAGTCAAGCTCTAATGTCAGAATTGGAAACCAATTAAATAAATCATAAAATATAAAAAGAACAATATCATTAGAAAGAGGAAGAAAGCAAAGAGGAAGATGCTAAGCATTCAAATATTCAAATAAGGTTAAATATTAGGCATTCATTTAAATGAGCCCACATATAATGATTCTGTTTTTCTTTCTTATTTGCGGACCTGCTCCATAAACTGACAAAAACCAGCTTGTATTTACACACTGAAACTAATCATTTAATAATGTTCTATCTTTTAGAAAAGATTATTCACAATTAACTTTCTTTATGTCATTTTTTGTATTATTATGTATTATTGTAAATCAGAATTAGTTTTATGAGAAAGTATTAAAAAATTAAATGTCATTGTTCACGCTTTCTGGCAGACACCTTGCTGAAATCCCAAGGATCTTGTTTGCTTTTTAGTCTAACACACCTCTAGCACCCAATAAGCTGGAATAAATTCTTATTCTGGTTTTAAGATTGGTTTTATGAGAAAGAAACAAAAAATTCCTTAAACTAGAAAGTAATAAGAATTTTCTTATTTCAGAAACGATAAAACAGGTCCCTTATTTTTCATTACTTTTTCATAATATTAAATAAAATTAAGATGTAATTAAATGTTTGAATTGAACAAAATCCTGGGTTTAATAACAAAAAATAGATAAAAATGTTGATTGCAAATACAAGCAGCACAGGTTTTCAATATTTTTTCCATTTTCAGAAAGACAACACTTTTTAAAAGTGCTGAGAGGCATTTGGTGTAAGAATAAAGACTCTACAAGCTATTTCTGAATTTCATTTCTCAGAAGCAGCTAAACTTAATGCATGCAAGTACTGTAAGCCCCTTCTTCACTTGTTCACTTCTGCTCATCCTCCCTCTAGGATAGGATAAATATTGTAACTGCATAAAAATGATGTATAAATAATAAATAAAAAATGATTCCTATTAAATTTTGGAGTCAAACAGAAAAAAATATTTTGTATCAAATGAGTTAAATACATTGTTTTCTAGAATTCTTGCTTTGAATTTTAATCAGGTATTATTTGTGAAGTATTTTGAACTTTTTGTCTTGTGTAAGTACTTAATGTTGCTACTTAAAAATGATAAAGTGGTGCTACAATCTAGATCACCATTAACTTTAGACATGGACAGAAAATTATTTCAGTAAGTCAATGAAGTTTAAATATATTATTAATGTAGGATTTTGACTAGCTAATGAAAGAGTAGTTCATGTATTTTAAGTTCATGTAATTTAAGTAATGTCCCTCTTTAAAAAGTCTGACAGAACAAAACCAAAACAAGGTAAAATCCAGAATCACCCAAATCAGCCAAAAAAGCCTTTAAAGATCCATTCTGAACAACTACTAGTTGCAGTCATAACAAGTATTTTCTAACTCATATAAGACTTTTTTTCTCTGCTACTCACAAATATGAACACACTGAAATTCTAAGTTTAAAGGGCTAAGTGTGTGAAAATACTTTGACACATACTAATACGCAAAACTTTATGATATTCTTTCCTATTCAATTATGTGTACTATCCTTGATCCATGGATGAGCTCTCTATCCATTGTCTTTCATGCCAAGTAGCTTATGTCTTGGTAAAATCCCAACATGTTTAATTATAATTTGAAAAAATAAAAATTACCCCATCATTTTGAATTGAAAATGTCATTCTCCTCTTGTGCTAGAGATATTTGAGTTTTTCTATATTGTTTAGCTCTGTTTATCCCTAGAAGTAGATGTATTTCACCACTTAATGCAATATTTTCTATTTATGCTACAGAAATGGCACAAGCTGTTTTAGGGAAAGCATTTTGAAATGAAAATAATAGCTAGACAGAAGATAGATAGGCAGATTATTAGATAGAAAGCTAAGTATTTTTCATGCTCAATATAAAGTGTAAAGACTAACTTGAAAACATAAATTAATAAAGTGTATAATATGGTTGTTGCTGAACAGAGAAGATGGATTTGTTTAATAGTCACAATTCAGCTCTTTCATACATTGTAAATATAGTTTGTTGATTTCATTCGCTGTGTACATTCACAGGTTTTTGTATGTAATACATACTGGTTTGGCAGTAGAAATGTGTCCATACAGCATGAGAAGACAATTTCACTTTAATTTTTCATGCCATGAGTTTGTCCCAGGACTCATCTAGGGCTGCACAAGAAAGTGTAGGTTAAAACCTGTGATTTACCCGAGGCGCTCCCTTTTGTACTCAATGAGTGTTATCTGGAGTTTTGTGCTTGCCTCTTACAAAACATCCTTACCTCTTCTCCCCAAAACACCTTTGGATGCAGCTTTATAGTGATTTTATTTTCCTCTCTCCTTTGTGACGACATCTGGGTTTGAGAGAAACCCTCATATTACAAGTAGTACTGATTCTAAACCAACCAATTGCAATTCAAAAGAGATTTAATGCTGTACAGCTTTAAAAGCACCAGAGTGGGTGCAGAAACTATAAATTTCTGCTTTTCACAAGTTTTTTTGCAGATACAGTCATGCATAGTGCAGCAGCATTGCTTATGAGACATGACAGCACTAGCTTTCGTTACTTATAGCGCTCTAGTGATCCCGTCAAACCTCAGCTAGTCTTAGTGCTATTGGTGCTGTTGATGAATGAAGCTAAATGTTAATCCTTGCTCATTTCCAAGGGAGTTCTGCCACCTACCAGCTGAAAATGTATGACCGTGGCATCACAAGTCACTGAATTCATTCAAAATATGAGACTGATAGCAGTAAAAGCAGATAAACACTTAGCTATAAGATTGTTGTAAAATTAATCTTGACTGATATTAAAAAAGGTTGTTTGGGATTTTTGCTGTGCTTTGTGGAGTATTACAAAAATATACTGTTTTGGAAAAAAAAGATTTATTTTTAATAGGTATGATAGCAGCTGATTGAACAGTATCTTCTAGCAGTTTTCACTGTCAGGTATTGCTTCCCTATTCTTTCTAAGGTATTGTCTATAAAGAACAAAATGCTATTGGCTAGTGTTAAGATAGAATTCTTCATTATTGCTTCCTTTGCATTTGAGATGTGTGTATAAAAAACCTAGGACTGTGCCCTCAGGTTAGCCTTCCATAGCATTTTGTACTCCCTCTGCACAGATATAAATGACTGTTTAAGGCGTATGTCAGAACAGGTTGCTGACCTCTGTGTTGAACATCCTCCCTTAAAAATACAAATAAGTCTACCGAATTCACACATACTATTTATGTACAGGATAGTGAATCATGTTCTTAATTTGTTTATGGATTTTACTAGCTACAATAAAATATTTCTTTTAGCTATGGCATAAGAAAAAATAAAGTGATTCAAACTAAATGCCTTTGCGTTCTTTTAATATTTTAATTTGTTTAAATCAGTTGAGGCATAGTATAACTATGAACCAACACACAGACCTCGTAAATTGCTAGTAAATAATCATCTTTTCAACAACTTCTACCAGAGCTCATGCTCGTGAACTAGCAAAGCCATGAGTCACCTGTTCACGAACACCACTGCTATTAAATGGGAAAGCGCGTGTTCGACAACTTCTGTAGTAGCATTTGAAAATTTCATTAAACTGCCACAAAGATATTCCAACAGCTAGAATACTGTGGTCCTGCTGCTCATCCTCCAGACTACAACTCCAGCAAGGGAAAATGCAGAGCAATATTAACAAGGGGAATACCTGGCAGCAGGTGCCACCCAGAGACCCTGAAACGCAGACACTTCCCCTCAGGAGAAGGTCTACCTTGTCTGTGCATAGACCTGCTGACAGGGGTTGGTGGGTTTTTTTTAAAAAAAATACAACAAAAACCAAGCAAATTCACCTGCTTGCGATCAGTCACTGAGAGGTGGAATAAACCCCATACTATTTCAGTAAGAAGTGTTCCCCCCTCGCGCTTTACCCTCAGACAGCCTGCGCTGCCGGTTCCCTGCCTGCCCTCCGAGGCACACTGCATGGCAGGCCGCTGATGGGCCAAAGAGCCTGAGCAGCCCTCCAACCTTTAATTAAACAAAAAGTTTTCACTGACATTACTACCATTTGCGAATATATAAACCCACAGGATTTACAACTACATCTTCTGCTGAATTTATCATTTCTCAATAAATAGAGAAAAAACTAGTCTGCGTTTTAATAAATCGCCTGTGTTTATTCAATTCTTTTGCTGTTTTGACTAGCATAGTCCTCCTTAATAATCATCTCTGAAGACAATATCAGGGGTTAATAGCCATAAAATGAAGACAACAGACCTACCCATAATGGAAGCAATAAAAAAGGATTGTGCTGAACAGAAATTGCTGCTTTTTTTCCCTGTCCAACCTATCAAAAAGTGGGCCCCTACATTTCATGTTTCCTTTGCCATTAACATAAATCAACTTGAGCTTAATGGGGAGGAGTCAAGAATCTTATCATTAAAATAGATCTAAATGAATAGCATATAGACAGTGGTAATAATATGAGACAGTTTTTCAGATGCATTTACTGACAGCATAACTTCCCTCTGGGCATAAATTATTGGGAACACATCTTTTAAAGCACACTGAGATTCAAAGAATGCGTGCAGATGCCTATTGCTTAAGACTAAATTTAATCACCTCCTGCTTGTGACCATTTGGCAGCTTCAGGAAAGTTTTCTCCAGAACTGGCTGTCTGAAGCCAAACTAATGAAGTGCTAATTAAAGAAAGTACATGGAAGACATGAACACTAGGAGCCTGGAGTAATTGGCTACAAAAAAGACAGAGCTGAAACACGTCATTTTCTCTGCTGCTCCTGATTAGGCTCTAATTCAAATACCAATATTTCACTGCACGTCAAGGTGCTTTGGGAAAGATCTCAGGCTTTCTCCATAGAGTAGAAGGTCTGCTACAAACAGTGATACAAATGCTTAAGAAAAAAGAAATATATATTTAATCTTATGCTACCATCAGGATAACATTTGTGTCAGTCTGGGCAGTGCACAGAAAGCTTTTCTTCTCATTCTACAGTGGTGAGTCAGAGATCAGACAGAAATGAAGGAAAACCACCATTAAAAAAAAAAAAAAAAAAAAAGTAGGCTCTGGAATAGAAACCATCTCCCAAGCCTGTCACAACTGAGCAGTAATTAATCTGAGGAGCCTTTCATGTGCCTTGCAGGCAAGCTGGAAAGAATACCTACTGGCACTTTCCTGAAGAAATGAGCAACACAGAAGTGAAAGTCACTTCCTTTATTTTATTTGAAATGGGGTTTATTGTTGATTTCCTCTTGAGTATCATAAACTTAAATTTGATTGCGTGAGCTGATGTACACTTTCATTCTTGTTGCTGTTTCTGCTGTAGCTCAATATCATTTCCTGCTTTTCCTGAGAACAAATCCATTCCCTCATCTGTTTATATTATCGCTATTTAAAAGCCAGAGAAGATATTTTTGAGGTAAATTTATTTCATGTATGAAACAGGAAATTATGCAACTGACTGGGCAACTACTCATTTTATGATTCACTAGAGCTGATAATTTAAAGGAAAATGTTTTATATATCAATAACCATGCTACATTCATACTTTAACACACTATCAAGCTATTTACTCATATGCATGGCCATCCACTTAAGCATATGAATTTAATAAGATATGGACCCCTGTTCAACAAAGCACTTAAACATATAATTAATCCCACATCTGCTCAACAAACCTAAGTAAATGTATGTATAATTTGAAGAGCATTCCCATGCTACACAGGAGAAAACAAAAATAAGATAATTCTTATTTTTCTGAGTTAGGAAGCATTGTTGTTTTTAAGGTTTTTCACTTAATTATTTTAAATAGAATAATATTGTAAATTGAGAAGATGTCACAAGAAAACAAAAAATGCAGACTTGTAAAATTATGTGAATTATATTTTGTTATGCTAGGTATAAATTTTACTTTTCCAGTTTAATAGTAAAGACTTTTAGACCAAATAATACTTTTTTTTTTCTTTAAAAGAAGAGTATTATATAAGCAGATGTTTACAAGAGAAGAGGGTTTTTAAATGCTTCTAGCAAGGCATTTGACATAGTTTATTTTAATATTCTTTATGGTTACTTTATAGTAGTTCAAGTTTGATTTCAAAATCAAGTATTTCTCAAGTATTAACATCTTAATTATATTCCTTTCTTCAGAAAGAGTTAAAGTTATTAAAATATATGGAAAGACTCTTTAAAAATATATATTGAGAATTAATGAGCGGTCATTGCAAGCCCCAAAAATTTTCTTCAATTTTATGGTCTGAGAGTGTTACTTATGTTCATGTTTGTATTTAAATAAAGGCAGGATCCTTAGAAGACAGTTTCCATACCAAAAGATAAAAGGAGTGGAAAACACATATTCTGAACCTTACCAAATAACAACTTTGAGTGAATTCAAATTGTTGCCATGACTTATCTAATGGAGTTGAATGATAATTAGTTCAATCTTAAGGATAAGCAAGAACAATTTCATGAATGTCACTCTTCACAAAACGATGCACAAATTTATAACTCTCACTAAATAGTTTTAGATGAGGTGGGGAGACATGATTCATCATGGTAGCATCCTCTGTAAGTATCTACTGAAGCGTTCAGTAGGTCTAAAGGTATTTGGGTTTCATTGACCTGGGTTTAATCTTCTCTTTCTGTATTTCTTAATCCTAAACCTTCTGTATTTTGTACAAAATAAGTAAGCATTAATTGGCATTGCAGATCCAAAATGAGGGCCCTAAAGTAGCATCCCTCACAATTTTATTCTCTAAGTACATTATACTTAAATAGTTCTTGACATTAAAAGAGCTAATCCCCACTGCCCTGGTGATAACTTGTTGCTGTATAAAACAAGTCTTTTGGTCTAGGAAGCTGGTCTCTCCATGCTCTATCTAGTCCAAATACAAAGAGGCTGATGGGAGTGTGCAATAAGAGAAGGGAGGAGGAAATGAGACTTGTCTTTCACTGTAGTGTTGTTTTACCTTTCTTAATGCAGGTGGTAAAGCCCTCATGTATTAATCAAAAAGTTGGATTCTCCTGTGAGAGTTGGATTAGGTTTAACAAGAGAGTTTGACAGATCCCACCCAAAAAGACTGACTGTCCTGATAGTGAGGGCACTCTTCTGGCAAGTGGGAAACATGAGTGTAAATTGCTTCAGGTAGAAGAGGGAATTGAATCTGGATCTCAGACTGAGAACCAGTAACAAAATACCTCAGTTTTTCAGTAATCCATTTTCTTGCCTTCTTCAGCAGATGTTTAAAATATAGGTTGACATTCAGTAAAATGCTGCATGAAGATTAGAAAGAAGTTTTCAACAGGAAGGAACCCCAATACTGTAAGCAGAGTCTCAGTGAAATGAATCGTTTCTCAGCTTTTCATTTTGGCAAGAAAGTAAAAAATTTATTCCTCTATCAGCTTGAAGCATAAGAGTTAACATAAAGTTTATTTTAGCCGCACCTCAAATATTTTCTTCAGAAAGGTTATGCAGAAAAAGGAGGGCAAATATAGTTTAAAATCTGGAAATAGGAGAGCAAAGTACATTTTGACACACTGCACGCAGTGGGGTGAATCCCAATGAAAATATTTTTCATCCACTCTGTGCATACAATATATGTTTTAGGAGCATATTTCCTCCTCTTTACAAGACATACTTCTTTATACATTTGTAATGTTGACTTCACAATTAACAGAACATTTCAGCACTAAGAAGCAGGATGTGAGCAACTCTCAAGCACTATCCCCTCATCCTGTAGTGGCCTGTTGGTGTGGGTCTCAAAATATTTTATTACTGAAGGAGTGTGAATGTTGAATGTGAATAGATAATCATTACACTATTCCTTTTATCAGGCCAAGGTTAACAGTTACCTTCACTTCTATATAGTCATAATAAATGTGGGTTTCAAAACAAGTAGTCTTTTAATTTTTTCTCTGTTATTGTTTCGCCCTTCTGGTTCTTTGTGTAGCTACTGCTGAATCACAGCCATCAAGCTATGTTATAGCCATGCTAGAGATTAGCACAAGCTTGTTATTCCCTTGACATACAAAACTTTGTAATAATTTACCTTTATAAATTACAATAAGAAAGAGAAAATAAAACCAAGATGAGAATAAGAAAGCTATCAGTATTCTTAATAATTATGTGAAGAGTATAATAAGGTCATGTTTACTGGGTTACAGTAATCAGTGTGCAAAGAGAGTTTTCCCAAAAGAAAAATAAAGACTACCCCAACCTTATTTCACTGAAATTCCCAAAGAAAGGGTGCTGTGCCTTTCTGTCTCTTTCCTCCCCCCTGAATTTACATATGAAATATGAGGAAAAATTGGACAAAACACACGAGACACATCATTGTTCTCATCATAGTTAAGGTTATAAGTCCCATTGACTTTGGTGGGAGGAGAGGCACATCCATTAAAGTCAAATAGTATCTGCAAAATTACTTTTTATTTCAAACCAAGACATTTATTAAAGCCTGATCATTTAATGATATGTTCACCTAGAAAATAAAAAAAAAAAAAAATCACCATGAACAACAAAAATAATGTCTATCTATGTACCTGCAGACTGGATTTTAAAACTGTGCTGTTATACACAAATGCATTTCTGGCATCACAGTTAAGGCTGGGTACAGAACAGGTTTGGTAATTTATCCCATATTATTTGTAGAATAAATACAAACAGCAGAATTAGATTAGATATGGAAAACATTCAGGTTTTAATAATACCTGGGATTTTTAGTGTGTCTAAAATAAAGGGGAAAAAAATGGTGTTCAAAATATTTACATGTGCAGTTATTGAGTCAGTTATGTGAAATTTCTTGTCATTTTTTGAACCTTTAAATTGCTATTTGATGCATGAATAATGCATTTCAAACTAGTTATGAAGCAATTTGGACATGCTATGCCAGTCAGCTTCACTACTTTGTTCCCTTCTCTTTTTTGACATCTTACTTTTAGTAATAATGATAAGATTGGAAACCTTTTTTTTTTACACATTGTCCTTATTTCTTCTGCCATAAAATTCAACTGACTGCAGCAGAATTATTCTTCACACTACTTAATTCTGTGGTCTTTAATCCATTTCACAAAAAACGTCCTCCATCACCCTTTATTTTTGTTGTACACACTACATGAGCTCATGAGCTCATGAGCTCCAGATTGTAGATGTGCCATGATCTTTTTTTGACCTATTTTCTGGACTAGAGTTTTGGACAGACTTTCTTTTCATTTCAATAGTATATCTAGGTGTGAAGGGAAGTAATCATTTGGGTCAAGATACTTAGTGCCAAAATCTTGTGTCAGATTTCTATAATGGTATTATACATAGAAGTTTAGAGCATCTGTGCTGTGACATGCATGTGAAAGTTGGCTATTATGTGGCATAAATGTAATGTTGGACGACAATGGCAAGGTTAGTCTGTAGTATGGATCCTAATGCCATGCTCAATGGATTGCAAGACTCTCAGTGGCTCTAAAGCGAGCATACACAGGAGCACATATAGCTTTCATTAGGTTTAGTACTAATTTCAGTTAATATATAGTTGAAGCATGTATCACTTTAAGTAGAATTGAAACCTTATACATCATCACTAGTGCATTTTCAAATATAATTCTTACATGATACTGATAATAAGACATAATTCAATTACTATTAAAGTGATTATTTGTAACCTCTTGGGCTTTGAGAAGAAATTATTTCTCTACATGAGGATTGCCTGCAGTGCAGTTAAAGTGAAATATAAATTAAAAATATTATTCCACCTTTAATAATCAATTGTCAGTCTCAAAGTGGAAAGAAAAATGTTCCTTTCCAGCAGCCTCAAGGCAGGTGTTCACTTAGCTAATCCTTCCGGAGTTTTATTTCCCTGTTTCACCTTCTGTAATTTCTTTACATCTGCTTTATTCCCCATTCTCCTTTTCCGTTCCCTATATTCCCAATGTAGTACTCATGCCTATCCCTTTGTGAAGCTTCTGTTCCACCCCAAGTAGAGAATTTTGCCCAGTACAGACTGTGTAGAAAACTTTAATTGGTTTAATTCTTTGCAAGAGCACTACCGTGTGATGCAGGATAAGAAAGCACAGGCATTTGTTGTTTCTATTCTTTCTAGAACTATCCAAATTGAAAGATCTGCAAAATGAAACATGTTTTCCTATATTTTTATTAGTCTCCATCACAGGCAATCCACACTGGGTGTAAAGTGTTGTATGCCCTTCCCTGCATACAATACACGTCTGTTTCTTCATTTTGCTTCCAGGCACCACCTCAGTTCACTTCTTGGAATATCTTTAATAAGAACAACCAGCAAATACTGCAACTTTTCAACAATTTCATGTTGTTACCCAGCATTCATGTGGCATTGCTCTGGCAGCCCTTAAATAAATCAATTAAATTAGATATAATCACTGTAAACATCTGTAAAATATTATTGAGACATACACAGCAATTAAATCTCTTAGCAAAGAAAAATACAAAGACTTAATGAAGCAGTTCACTCATATGAAAATGAGAGTGCCGTGACTGAACAGCAGAAGCAATTGAAGAATGTGCTGATGTGGATCAGGCTGGGGAGATACCTAAGAAATTAACATCAGAGCCAGGAACATGCATACTGGTGGCCAGGTTAAACAATTGTTTTGTCTCCTGAAGTTTTGCAAGGAAAAGAGTTTCACTGGGCTTTAAAAAGATAGAATTGGCTCTAAGGTAGGAGAAAAGATTGGAAAGATAGGAGGTGGGTAGGGATAGTTAAAAGTGCGTTATATTATCTAATTGCTCCTTTATACTCATTGGAGTGAGAAGCAAGTTTGTAAAGAAGAAATAGAGGAGAGCTACAGGAAGACCCAGCTGCAGCACTGCTACCTGGGCAGATGCTCCCTCATTTCAATCTAGCAGCGTCAGCAATTTCCTCCTGGTCCAGAAATCTCCTTTCACCCAACATCCAGTGCTGAGCTCCTTCAGCCCTTCTAGAAACGTGTGTCCAGGATTCCTCTGCAAACAGCACTCATTCTGGTGAGACGCACAATTGCATGAGTCACTGGCTTCCTATGTGCAACGAAAGACAGATTTTCTGGGTTCTTTTTTTTTTTCCACAGAGAAAAAGAAAGAAGACAAGAGACTACTTTCACTGTATAAAAAATCTTCACAAGAATTGGCCTTAAAGGGAAGGCCTGAACCAGAGGGTGTCATCCTCAGCTATTGCAAGTAATTACTTCATATAATTCTCTTAATAGAAGGTCATCCAAAACCATCTCAAAAGTGGGTTACTTTCTTGCCCTTTCTATACTGTTTGGAAAATAATTCAAGAATTTAATTGGCTGGATATTTAGAAACTATCCTGTAAATGTATTCATGACCAGTTTAGAGTAATGTATTCTTGTTCCAGCATAGTCCTTTAATTTATATAACTCTCTTTCTCTAGTGTTTGCTCCCCTGAGGTATTTATAGGGAGCTTTCAGCTGGGTGAATTCAGTCAAATACTTTTAGTCTCTGCCAATAAGATTAATTCTTTATCACCACAATCATCCTAGGAGGCTTTTTCTGCATTGGTTCCTGTATGAATTTATTTTTCTGGACTACCAGATGTACACTGTACACTGGTGTTTAATACAATGCCCTTAAATACTTCCCTACTTCTATTGGAAAAAAATTTGCTTGATATATACTAGGATTACATTAGTTTGGAAATACCCAACTGCTGCTGTAGGAAACTATAGAAGAAATAGTGGCATTAATAATTCATGTATTCACTATAAATGTACTGACCACAATGGAATATTTTAGTATTAATGCTGATATCCAGAGGATTGTTCTCTATTGAAGCAAGTGCATCTGTTAAAGTATCCATGAAATGAAAAATCATTCAGTCTGAAATTCAAGCATTCAGCCTCTCAAATGCTTTTCCAAACCCTAACTTTAGCCTTCATACTTAGTTCTTCTCCCTGTTTATTTGGGATTGAACATGTAATTTAGCTGCTTAACCCCTCTGATTTCCATAGGATTGATTTCATGGTAATATATTGCTTAACATCAGTGTCAAGCTGAAGTCAAGCTTTCCTATTGAAACAGAAGACAGCATTTTCTACCAGTCTCTACAGGACTGAGTACCTTTTCTCTTTGTAATGTTTCAATACTGGAAGCACTGACAAAATTAACAAGCAATTGAGCAATACTTCAAGAACACTTGAAGCAGTGGCAGCTTTCGAGGCAGCGTGGAGAACTTCTGTCTTTCTATTCCCAAGAAGAGGGCAGATTTTGGGGCAGTGTTAGCTTTCATGCCAATTTAAAGTCTAACATTTGCCAAGCAGAACAGTTTCTTATGGGCCGTGTCAGAAACTGACATGCAGCATGCTTAAGTGATGTCCACTCCAGCAAGGAAAATTATGAAAAGCTGGCTATAGCCTACAAGTAACCCTTAAAGAGAAATCTCTAGTCGCACTAAAGCAGCTCTTTGTGCTCTTTTCACTTAAGTAACCAAGGATTCAGAACCAATATATGACCCAGAATGAGTTCCTGTGAAAATTAAACCTCTATTCTATTCTATCACTTCAGGTTCATCAATTTCAAAATACCTTGTCATTGGAAAAAAAAAAAAAAAATTAAAAACTTGGTGTGCATGAAGGTTTCCTGGATCCTCAAGAGAAATGTACTAAGCACATAATCTTTTGTGCCATTCTCAGCAAACATAGGGGATTCCAGGCAAAGCTAGAAATAGAAGAATTAATATTCTAACACTTAGTAACCTTAGCGGTTGTAACTCAGTGGCTAACTTATACTGTAGCGATGAACCAGTAAAGTTGATGCAACAGGGAGACTCCCTGTGAAAAAACATCCCAGACCTCCATTTCCATGGAGCTCAGGTAACCGGAGTGTCCATACACTTTATTTCTGTGCTGAGACTGAATGTCTTGATATTCACTGACAAACAGCAAGTCCCAATGAAGCAAACCAATACCTCCTTACTTCTGTAAAATACATGTCCCTGAATGCTACAGCTTTTGGTGTTTCAACTGTTACTTGAAAGCAACATATGTACTCTTATAGCCACAGGCTAGTTAAGGAGATAGGTATCTACATTAAATAAATTTCTAACTGCAATTAGGTTGGACTGACTTCTCATTGCTCCTTTATTTGTGTGCTAATTTACAATACTGTTCAAAATTGTTACAGGAAATCTGAGTGGCAAATTCACTATTTACTTTTCACTCTCAGAAACAAAACACACAAGGAAATAATATCCGTCAGCCCACGGGCTGGCTTAATGTATTGAAGAGTATCTCATTCATGATTCATTTAGAGTTATAACTTTCCAGGTTAATGAAGATGAAGTCACTGTTAAAATGTTTTGGTTGTGGCAAAAGGAAAGTCTGTTCAGGTGCCCCTGTGTGAAAGTATATGAAAGCTTCTTCAGTGTGAAAGTATATGAAAGCTCTGTTTCTATGTTATCTTTGATAAAAAGGTTGCCTAGTTACCTTTTTTAAAACTTGTAGGACACTTTAGTATAATTGTAGGCCTCATCTCTCTCTCTTAACCAATACATATACATGCCCATGTGTAAGCAGCCCACTTATATTTTACCAAGTATGTCTGGAAACATGTCCTTATTTATTTCCTACTTACCTGTGAAAATGTAAGGAGATTCTCTATATTCAGCTCTCAAGCAGTATTTTACCAGTGTTTCAGATATTATTTCCTGATTTGAAACTTTACAAAACACTTATAACTTTTACCTAAGAAAATGGAAAATACACAGAATTTTCATGATGTGGAATTTGATCATGCAGTACAGAAAACTGCTAAGAAAGAAAGCAAAATATTGTCACCTCTCAGAGGGACAATCTTGGTTGGTACTATATTATATAAAACTGCTGCAAAAAGATTAACAAAACACTTCTTCCTGTTTCCCAAAAACAGGCTGTTTAAAAAAAAAAAGCATTAATAATATTTGAGACACCTGAAAAAGAGGTAATGACCTTTCTTTACAGATGGATAAAATTCTGAGGGGAAGAATGCTGGCGTGGTGGCAGGTGGCCTTCCTTTAGGTCATCTATTGAGCCTCTGGAGAATACAGTGAAAAAATGACTAGAAAAGACTGAGAACAACCTGAGAAAGCCTTGAAAACAACCAGCTTCAGGTAACAGAGTCGAAAACTCAGGTTTGGACTTCACCACTGATTTTTTGTCTGGTAACTGGTAGCCGTTGCTATGGCAGCACATCTGCCTAGCACTCCCCCCCTTCGCATCCCCTCCCCCCCGCCCCGAAAAGAGGAAGAGCATAAGATCAAATAGAAGATAATAAAGGAAAAGCACTCAAGAAGACAATGAAACATTCTGTAAGCTTCGGTCTGCAAGGTTTTATGTAAAATAGCTACTGCAGGATTTCTTTCGTTTATTACTCCCTGAGGTAAAGGTCTAAATGTAGAATTTTGCAATTAAGAGAGAGTATATTCCAGGATAACTATGCCTTCCACTTTGTATAGATGCTTTGTATTACTAACGAAATGAAAGGGTATTGGCAGGCTTCTGAAAAAATAAAAAATCTCGCTTAATTTTCTTGTAGTTCTGCAAATTATCCCACTTAGTCCCACATTTTAAATACAGCTTTAAGAACTTGACAGTTATATTCTCATTAGTATAAATTGAATTCTTAAGCCAAAATTTATTTAGAAAATGTAGTCTCTACATACCAATTCCTTGGTTTCTAATACAGAATATACTCTTTATTCTTAAAAGATATTGTATTTATTTTTTCATTTTAGAAAAGAGAAAAATATCAAAGGAAATCTATCAAGGCATTGAGAAATACATGTTTTCTTTTGCCCCTCAGGAAAGTAATTTTCCAAATATGAATCTGAAACAAATTATTGGAAACTCAAGTTTAAGATTTTCTCCTGCAGTATGACATCTCCTGGTTTGTGTCCTGTAATAAAGCTCTATTCCAGTTCCATATTGCTGTAACTTGCTTCATCTTTTTGCCTACATATTCACATACAGAAAAAAATCCCTACCATTCATTTTTAAATTTTCAATCCATACTTTTTTAATATTTGGTGTAATAGGTCATGTGTTGTTCAAATGGAACTCTAGATTTGTGACTGAATCATAATTTTCATGAAGATAGATTTGTTTACAAAAACCATGATGGGTATCATCTTATGCACACCATTAAAATGCTTAGACTTAGACAAATTTATCTTGAAAATTTTTGCTTGTTTGTCTGGGCTGGATGCCTGACTAGCTTTTCCTCACAAAGGTCCAGATTTTTACTGTCATATAACTGAGACATTGCTTCTTGCAAGACCAACCCTGTAGAACAGGTGTCCCACAGAGCCATCTAGCACAGGTAGATTCACAGGGCAGCTCCTGCCCTGCTGCTGCTGCTACTGCTGGGACACTTGGTTCTCCACTGGTTTAAGGATCTGGCCAAAAGAATGCTTCATGGCAGCATCTGAGTGAAGAATTTGCCCCAGATTTGTAAAGAGAAACAATCTACAAGGAAAAGTCACCCCTTCTCTCCTTAGTCAATAAAGACAATTTGAAAGGAAAGTAAATACCACACATGTAATTTTTATAAGGTTTACTATCTGCCCGTGCAAATCTTGGATGAACCACCCCATGTAACCACGTAGCAACCAAACAATTTCCAATGATAGATTGTCCTAATATCTGTATAATGTCTAGCATTTCCAAAAATCTTGTTGCTATACAAACATGAAGCTCTTTTTAATTTCTCTTAGAAGGAATTCCAACCAACTCTATCTGCATAATAGGAGACAATAAACAATTTTGTCTTTGCAACAGAGAAACATCCACGTGGATGTTTTTTTCTTTAAAAGATATCTTCAAAATAAGCTAATATTAGGATCTAATTTTAATATCCTTAATCTTGTTATTCCATCTTCCAAAATGGAAAACTCAAAGCAAGTAATGTGCTAACAAAATGAAGTTCAGATCCTTAAGCCTTTTTAAATTTTATATTTTTAAAAGGTCCCGATTACTTCAGAAACTACTGTTTTTTAAAAAAGATAGATTTCTCAAAATGCTCAACTATTAACTCAAAAGCAATAAAAATTCAAGAGACTGAAAGGGCATCTTTGATTGTTTATGCTTCATAAGACTCATAATCTTCTGATTTATTTTTTTCCCAGAGACAGGAAAAAGAATAGCATTCTTGAAGCTGTAGACCTGAAATATATATCTAAACCCAATCACCATCTGAAGATGATGAAGACTTGCATTGAGCAGCAATATGTCAAACCAGAAATAGTTTCAATATCCTAATCTTGAAAAAAACCAAAATACTCTTCTGGGGGGAGAAAAATTATTTTAATTGATTTCTCATACTGTTTGAAACTGCCAAAGTTTTGCATCTTTGTGGCGGTAGTTCCATGTGCGTTTGGGTGAACAACAAAATAAGCAGGAACTGAAATTCATGTGTCACCTATGATTTGGGGATTTTGCCACCTTTGAGTCTCTGCAAGTTCATGTTCACGTAAGAGTAAAATTTGAACCTTTTTAAAATGTAGCTTTAGAGCTGAGAAGGCTTGCTGAGAAAAATCTGCTAAGCAGTCTTTAGGGAACGTGATTGCAGGATGGGTAGCCATTCCTAAACATAGCTAACTGGTTTCACTGTTCACACGGGACGTACATGGCCCTCGGCATTCACAGATCTTTACTTCATACTGTGTCTTTGTTGATATTGCTTCTCAGATATCTAGCTCTGAGAATATGTCTAAGCATGCTGTGTTTTCAACTCGGTCTGCCCTGGGATTTTAAATTCTTCACTACAGATCTACTAAGGGGATTGCAATGGGCCCCTTTCAGTTCAGGGGACCAAGGACTCCATCAATATAACTCTCATGTTTAGACTGAGATTCTCAGCCTGAAAGCACTACTTTGAAAGCCACATACATTTTTCATAGTTTTTGATAATTATCTGGATGGTACTGTTGAAAACAAGACAGAAAATGTCCTTTTGCCATTGTATGAAATCATTACAAGCTACAAGCACTGTGTGTACTTTTGTTCCTGACATCTCAGGAAAGATACAGTAGAGCTAAAGAAAATGTAGAGAAGGGCAAATATAATGATCAAGAATGTGGAAAAACTCCCTTACCAGGAGAGAATAAAAGGAGCATTTGGGTATCTTCCTTCTGGAAAGAAGACTGAAGGGGCACTTAATCAAGACTTGCAAAATCAGGAAAGTAGTGAATAAAGTTTATGTAGAACTGACTTTCACCAAAACTTGCAATACTGCAGAGTAAAGCAATACAACTAGTAGAGTTTCGATTTAAAACAAATAAAATACAGCACTTTTTCATATAGGGGGCAGAGAACTGCTGGAAATTCCTGGTACAGGGGTCACAGCAGCAGACGGTATCAGCAGGATAGAGATGAGATGAGACAAATGATGGACAATAGCTCTATAAATAGATAGCAAAAGAAGTAGAAAGGGATAATCCTTGCAATGTCCCTAGTCAAATGATCAAAGATGCTGTGGAACTTGAGGGTCAGTGGAGTGCAGAAAGGGACTAAACTTGTGTGCTTTTCCTAAACACCCTCTGCTGTTGCCACTGTCAGAGACAGACTTGCAGAGTAGATGGTATATCATTCTCTCATTTCTGGTATTCTTGTACCCCACTCTGCAGAAGTCTTCAGAGAAATCAAGCATCACAGTCCTAAGTAATATAAGAAAAAATGAGAGAAAGAAAACAAACTCTCTATCCAAACTAGTGGAATAGGAGAACAGAGGATGGAGTTATGGTCAAGAACTAAACATTAGGCCAATGGCAAAGCTAATAAAATAAGAGGTCTTTTTCTCCTGGGTTCATTGCTCCACTGACAACATTCTTCTGTCTGTGCAAGTGAGGATACACAACTCTCAATGGCACAAAGTGCCACAGAGTAGCTTTAGGAGCCCTCAGGTAGAGCATGGAATGGGCACAGAAGGTGATTTTTTCTTTTGGGTGGTTTGGGGTTTTTTTTTAGTTTCTTTATTTCCATAGAACCCTATCAAACTGTTTCTCTGCTTTTCTCTGCTTTTTTTTACCTGAATATTTTTTGTCATGGAACATTTTGGTACAATTTTTGTTCAATCCTTAAAAAACAAGGAAAAGCTGTTTTCTTCCAAATTTCTTGTTGAAAAATGTCATTGAAATCAAAGTATAATAGTTCCAATTTTGGTATTATTTGCTTCTGAACAGAAGCAATATCAAAAGATAGAATGAGAGAAGGGAGGAAAACCACAGGTGTACACAAAGATGTATCTGTTTAGTGATGCAAACAGGAAGAAGAGAGACGGGAAAACAGAGGGGTATAAGGAGCAAATAACTGAGACATTACAGATATGGATGATGGTTGAAAGTGGATAATTCCCACTTTACTAAATAAGATATTTCTCTACCTCATTGTCCTGGTTTCAGCTGGGATAGAGTTAATTTTCTTCCTAGTAGCTGGTATAGTGCTGTGTTTTGGATTTAGGATGAGGATAATATTGATAACACACTGATGTTTAAGTTGTTGCTGAGCAGTGCTTACACTAAGTGAAGGACTTTTCAGCTTCTCATACTGCCCTGCCAGCAAGGAGTCTGGAGGTGCACAAGAAGCTGGGAGGGAAGATGACAAGGACAGCTGACCCGAACTGGCCAAAGGGATACTCCATACCATATGACATCATGCTCAAAAAAAAAACCTGGGGGAGTTGGCTGGGGGGGTGGGGACACTGCTAGGAAACTGGCTGGGCATGAGTCAGCAGGTGGTGAGCAATTGCCTTGTGCATCACTTGTTTTGTATATTCTGTGATCATTATTATTATTTTCCCTTCCTTTTCTGTCCTATTAAATTTTCTTTATCTCAATCCACGAGTTTTACCTTTTTTACGTTTCTCTCCCCCATCTCACTTGGGGGATTGAGCGAACAGCTGTGTGGTGTTTAGCTGGCTGCCGGGTTAACCATGACTCTCATGTACTAATGTAAGCTTAGAAATAGGTAGAAGGACTTATTAGAAACATGGAAAGTAAACCCATGGAGAGACACCAGTAGGTGGGAAAAAATAAAACAAGTAAGGAAAGGACATGGCTGAACAGAATCACGTCAAATGCACAAAACTTCAGAGAATAGAAGCAAAACTTCTTCCTTTTGATATATGAAAAAATTAAGGAATGACAGTAAAAGCAAGTAAAGACAAACTTAAATTTGATCAAGGAAAATCTTGTTTTCATAAAATACATAATGCAATCCATATCAGAATGTTTTATTTGTACCGGGAGTGTAGTACTTCAACCTTTATTGCCCCTCACAAAAAAAGAACCAAGCAGTAAATTTATAATAAAAATCTCAGTTCTCAAAAATATGTCTTGAAAAGAATCTAAACCACATGCAAGCTTTCAAAGAGACATTTATGGAGTTACAAAAAAAATTAAAAAAAAAAAAGAGATTCACTAAAAAAGGGTTAGAGAAAAGATTTAAGCTTCATGCATAATGGAGCGTCATTCATGATCTGTCACAGTTCCTTTGTGAGAAGGCTACTTCCCACTTGTTCACCTTGAGTGTTCTTGCAGCTTCCTTTGAAAGGTTTAGCACTGCCAGAGGTAGGAGACTTGCCTAGATTGACAACCTGTATGATCACGTACCACAGATTCTGTGATTTGAGACAGCCAACATGGCTTCACCAAGGGCAAGTCCTTTCTGACCAACCTAGTGGCCTTCTATGATAGAGTGATTACATCAGTGGACAAGGGAAGAACTACAGATGTCATCTATCCAGAATTCTGTAAGGCCTTTGACACAGTACCCCACAACATCCTTCTCTCTAAACTGGAGAGAGATGGATTTCATGGGTGGACTGTCTGGCGGATGAGGAACTGGTCAGATGGTCGGTCAAATGGTCGCATCCAGAGGGTAGTGGTCGACATCTCAATGTTCACATGGAGATCAGTGACAAGTGGTGTCCCTCAGGGGTCCATATTAGGACCGGTACTGTTTAATATCTTCATCAATGACATAGACAGTGGGATCGAGTGCACCCTCAGCAAATTTGCAAGCTGACACCAAGCTTAGTGGGATGGGATGCCATCCAGAGGGACCTGGACAAGCTTGAGAAGTGGGCCTGTGTGAACCTCATGAGGTTCAACAAGGCCAAGTGCAAGGTCCTGCACCTGGGTCAGGGCAACCCCCAGTATCAATACAGGCTGGGGGATGAAAGGATTGAGAGCAGCCCTGCCGAGAAGGACTTGGGGTACTGGTGAATGAAAAGCTGGACATGAGCCAGCAATGTGCGCTCACAGCCCAGAAGGTCAAGGGCAGATTCTGCCCCCCATCTCCGCTCTGCTGAGACCCCACCTGGAGTGCTGCGTCCAGCTCTGGAGCTCTCAGCACAGGAAGGACATGGACCTGTTGGAGTGGGTCCAGAGGAATGCCACAAAAACGATCAAGGGGATGGAACACCTCTCCTATGAAGAAAGGCTGAGAGAGTTGGGGTTATTCAGCCTGGAGAAGAGAAGGCTCTAGGGAGACCTGATTGCAGCCTTTCAGTACTTAAAGGGGGCTTGTAAGAAAGATGGGGACAAACTTTTTAGTATGGTCTGTTGCGACAGGACAAGGGGGAATGGTTTTAAACTAAAAGAGGGTAGATTTAGACTAGATATAAGGGAGAAATTTTTTACAATGAGGGTGGTGAAAGACTGGCACAAGTTGCCCAGAAAGGTGGTAGATGCCCCATCCCTGGAAACGTTCAAGGTCAGGTTGGACGGGGCTCTGAGTAACCTGATCTAGTTGAAGATGTCCCTGCTCATTGCAGGGGAGATTGGCCTAGGTGACCTTTAAAAATCCCTTCCAACCCAAATGATTCTGTGATTCTATGATATTTTGCATTGTTTTGAACAAATATATTGCAAAATCAGCATATCTTGTCATATATTTTTAGAGAAAGAAAAGAATCACCACAAATTCACTTATAATTCTGATTTGGAAAGGTCTGAGACCAAGAGAAATACTTTTGTTTCACCTTGTTTTATTCCAGACTATTAAAAAAGTAGATGGGGATTTTTCAACCAAAAAAAAATTTTTTTTTTTCAATGAATTGGCCAACTGTTCCATTAGAAAATAAAACAAAAATTCTAAGAAAATCAATGTAAATGAAGGCAAAACAAATCAAAATATCTGTGGAATCTTTCATCTGATGTGATACCAAAATGTCATACTATTTCAAATGCATTTTCTGCAGTTCTGCAAATTTCCAGTAAACAAAGCGTCTTTCTCCATGCAGTACTAGACATCCACTGTTTTGAGTGGAATAGAGTCGAGCTTGTAAAGTTGTTTTTCTGACTCTAAACAATCTATAAAACACAATGAAATCATGTTTACATCAAGAATGACAACCAGGCTAACTGAAGCCCTGAAAACTTGCTGAAAATCTTTATTAAATGAATCAAGTGATAAAGTCATTTTTCATCTTAAACTGTAGGGAAAAAATGTACATATTTATACTGTACAGAAATGAACAAACCTTAGCCTCAATAGCTCTATGCTAGAAAAAAAATTGTTCTTTTGACAATTATAGTTTTACAACAAACTAAGGAATGAGAAGTATTAAAAAAGGAATTTTAAATATTCTAATATTTTCTGTTAAGTATAGTGATAGTTTCTTTAGTTATCCAAAATGTAATCAGGACATGCGCCTGAAATGTATGTTAGAGTTTCCAAAACTGGAATGCAATGGTAGAGTAATTTTACAGGTTTGATATAGGTATTAGATAAAGAGAATTTTAGCAGAAAGTATTTATATTCCAACTGCATTATTCTTAAAATAAAAAGTGTTTGTCTCAGGCAATGACTTTTTAGATATTAGCCAAAAAAGTTCCATATGATGTGCCTGTACATGTAGTTAAACATACTGGGAAAATGCTGCATTTTGTTTAATTCATTGGGACAACTGTTACTTTTAATTAGCTGTAAAAGCATGCACAGTCCAAAGCAAAACAGTGGCAAAGCAGTAAATGAAAGTATTTTCATAATGTGGTATTTTTAAACTAAAGAAGATAAATTATATTACTATGAATCTATGTCTTAATTTTTTAAAGTTTCATTCATTTACATATTATCAGACAAAAAGTGTGTGAGTAGGGAGGAGAATTTCCTACATTTCAGAAAGATGTAATTAAAAATTTATTAGTTATTAAGTAACAGTTGGGTTGTAATGTATCCAATTTTCCTTTTAATCTGCCTATTAGCTTCACATGTTTTGTTAATAATTTTTCAAAATGCACTAAATAAAGCTGAAGCACTGTTGTAATGTAAGTCATGACTGCTATTTTTAAGATGGACAAGGAACAAAATCATCTCTTTAAAATTCTCAGATTTTCTTTGAAGTTTGTATTAACTTTTCTCAGAATTCTTGTCATACAAAATGTTGTTCTCCCTCACCAGGCTGTCTGTTTGTTAGGTAGCAATAATGGAATAACTGTTGAACACTTTGCAAACTGAAATACAGAAAATATAAACTTTAATGTGTGTTTGGTATTGTTTGCTTTAATTGTTTTCACCTCTCTTTTCTACTATTTCCTGCACCACTGTGAAATTTAATAAAAAATACTTCATATACCTCCTTACAAAAAAGCTTTTCTCTGTGTCTGTATTTTCTGATTAGAGATATGTGAAATGTAACCTGCTTTATTTTCCTCCCTTAGAACCAGTTTTACTAAGTAATTTAGAACTGGCCTACTTAATATAGAGATTTCACATTCTTAACAAAGTTATACAGAAATGTTAGGATATTTTAACACAATTCAGTACGTCAATTTTTACTGTAAAATAGAAAGAAACATATTAACATATATTCATTTGCATAGAATAAAGTCTTGATTGGCCCAAGAAAACATGATGGTTTGTTTTTGAAGTAGTCAGAGGACAAATATTTAAATGTTAGCCATTCCAGATTTTTCTCAATTAACATACAAACAAAGCATTCTAAATTAACAAGCCAAAGAAAAACTTGTTATTATTAAATGCAGAACCTTGTAACTACAGTATTTGAAAACATCAACTTCAGCTGTGACACTCATGGTCGATACAAGTGCAAATGGGAAGAGAATCACCTTCATTGACTTCAGCAGAACTGTGCCTCGGAATCTAACCTATGTTGTTAGACAACTTTTGAAAAACCCACATATATGTGCCACATAGGCATAAGGAACAATTGCATTTTCTATTCAGGAAGTGATGAAGTCAACTTCAACTTATTTAAAATTGACTAATGGGGTGCCATAATGAAGTCCCTTAAGTCAGTGATACAAGGAAAATATAGAACTACGGTTTGCAATTATTTGGATTTTTTAATTCTGTGACCCATAAGGATGGCTTACCCATGTATATAGTTCCATTTGTAACCTAAGTTAAGCACAAGTCAAGAATATACTGTTTAGGATTCAGAATTTAAATACTTTCATTTTTTAAACAATACAAAGGCACTGAAATTCTCTTTTCTTTAAAAGTCATCATCATATCTGGCCCAAACTGACACCCTGGTACATTGTTATTATTTTTGTCGTCAGTAGCGTTCTGATTATATTTGTTCACGACACTTCTTTTAATCACCTCATGGAAGATCTCAGGAGTCCAAGGCTCTGTTGTTAAAGGATTTACAATTTCAGCACCTGATGTGGTTTTGCATCATTAGAGCTCTTCTCTGAGGAGCCACAAAAATACTTTGCAACTTTTAATTAAGTTTTGCGTTATACCCACAAAATGGTACTATTCTTAATTTATTGATGGAGAACACAAGGTACTGAGAGGTTAGATGACATGCTATGAAAGCTAGTCAAGACAGCAGTGTTGCAGTGCTGCCCACCCCTTGTGGTTCAGCAACACACACCACCACCCCCACAAATCAGTCACCCAATTTGTGCTGCCTGCTTCCTGGCCACTTCTGTAAAGTGATCCTGGTGAGTCTATTCACTTTTTAATACATTTCTAACATCACCTTTTTCTAACTCATTTGATAGGATGAGGTCAGGGAGCAAGGATGTTGGCAGGAGATCAATCCCCTCAGGGGAGGACAACAAGAAGTAGCTGTAGGGACAGAGGACAGTAACATTACTCAGGGCCAGTAGGGAAGCAAGCGTGCCACACAGAATTCAAGAAACTTTGCCTCCTCCTACTGCAGTCTGCTACTTGTGTGAACCCTGCATGGCTAATGCTGGATTGTTACAGCTACCGTAACTTTCCAGGTAGTGCTGTATAGTGACTGCAGGAGAAGGGGGTAAGTGTGTGTGTGTGTGTGTAGAAATATATTATAAATAAAATTGTTATCTTAATGCTAATTTAAAAACAAACAAACAAACAAAACAAAACCCACCCCAAACCTAAATTCTCCTTTCACTATCCTCTTTTTTTCCCCAAAAAAGCTTAAAGTTTGTAAGTGTAATGAGCTACAATTAGTAGTAAATTCTGTATTTTTGTTTGTTTACATCTGAGCCACTTAATACTATTATTTACAAAACTGTTTAGGTAAAAACATCTAGTCATCTGAACAACTAAATAAAATACTTTACCACCAACTTATTTTTGAGTAAGTTTTTAAAAAGCAAACTCAGTTTGACAGCTGTGAAAACTGCAGTCATGTAAGTCTGCATAATTCAAGGCCCTCACATTTGCAAAAACTCCTAGTGAAAGGCAATAAAACTAGAAGCTATATTTCTGAAGTAAATGAAAGCTTTATAGAATACAGAGAATGCACTCTAATTTGTTACGTGTGTTGAAAAGATGAATGGAATACTACACTATTTGGAAAACAGTAATTATGGGAAGAGTACGGTTTTTCTATTTTGTGGTCTTTTCTGAGCTAACAGAAGCTGCCCAGACCATCAGAAAAGCTGTGCATTTTCCATCCTTGGAGATGGATTTAGCTCTAACTTCAGAGTTCGAGTAGCGACTTCCAGACAACCTCCCGAAGCTTCTTCCAAGTTGTTCTATAAATATTCACTTTATGACAATGTTAGCTGTGAGCCTGCACATGGAGGTTGAATTTTACTAATAAACACATCCATACAAAAGTGTATATATATTTTTCTTCATGTCCATTTCTCTTTTTCAATTTTTAGGACAGCAATCAAATCAAGATCAAACCAAAATGAGTACATTGACTACTTAGGTCAGAAACTTCCTCTAGAGACTAAGCAGCCTTCACTGAGTAATGGAGTTGATCTGTAGATTTCTATCCCTGTTCTGTCAAGTATCAGACTACTCAATGTTTTATATCACCTATGACAGATTTCTTTCTCTGACATTTCAGGATCCTCAAATATCTGTAGGATGCTATGGGAGCTGTGTTTTTATCATTGGAAATCACATTTTGTTTAGCTGATAAATTTTAAGTTCCATGTATTAGAACATAGAGTACTTTTCATGAATTAATAAGCAATATGTTTAATAATATAATTAATGATATCTTAGCATGGCAAAATATCAAACAATATATTTGAATATCAAACAATGAAGCAATAACTGTCTTTTTGCTGCTGGGAGCCACCGTTTGAACAAAAATGTCAGACTATCTTACTTTATGTCACGTGACAGAGTTCTTACTTGTCACATTCATTGTGACAGCGAAAACACAATTCTTCATGAAATAAAAATTTGGGTTGCTATACAGCCTTTCAGATAATCTGATAATATAGCATTAACTGGACAATACAGTTGTGGGTTTTTTGGGGGTTTATTTTTTGTTTGTTTGTTTGTTTGTTTTTCAGAAATTTCACAATAGGTATTATGCACTCTTTCAGGGAATTCCTACAGATTTTTTTTCTTGTTTTGTTTCCAGTATCCTAGTAAATCCTAAACACCGAAGTACCTCTTAACTACCAAAGATCTTCACAGTGCAATGTGATTGCATTGTATTCTCCTCCTTCCCCAAAGAAAAGTCTAGAGATAAAGTAAGCACTGAAGAAAAACTATTAGTAGTACTACCTAGATGACTGAACTATTATGAAATTGTTTTAGGGAGAGGAGAGAGAGTAAATAATTGACCTGGTGTTAGCAATTTTCAGTGATGTGAATACATAGTTTAAAAGAAGGACTGAAATTATTAATCAACTTCGTGTAAGACTTAAGAATAAATTTTGCTTTGTAATAACCAGAAAATTTCTGACTAATTTTTAATTCTGGAAGGAAATGCTCATTCACCAAAACCAAAGACATTTGCTGGAGATTCTCACTTTTCTTAGGAATTTGATTCACTGAATTTTCAGTACATACATTTAAATGTGAAAATAGAAATTTTGTGTATCAAAATTATGAAACCAAAAAGTTGATCTCAGATAACATTTTATTCATTCTTTTGTTTCTATTGCCATCATTGTGACATTTCACCCAGATATATGTTGAGATCTTTCTTAATTATAAAATTGATGCAAAGGAAAATGAAATTTAATTTCATGATGATAGAGATGTTTCAGCACTTCAGGAAAAGATGCCTATGTTTCAGCAAAAAAAAAGCTTGACCTAATGCTATTTCCTCCAGCTATCTATTCTCTTTCTTTTCTCCTAAAGAAAAAAAAGTTATCTCTGTTGTGACCAGGCCTATCAAAAATATTCAGAAAATAGTCTAAAACAGACTAAGTTAAAGAGACCTGATGGCTCATAAAATATACCTCTAGTTCATGAAGATTATGGGTAGTTTTATATTAAAACAATATATCTTTCCGACATTTTGTTACTTTGCTGGGTTCCTCTAAAGTTCCTTAATGTCTTCTCAAGTATCAGCTCTTCTAAATAATTTTGTATTATTTGACAAATTTTGCTACTTCATGGTTTGGCTGCAGTTGCAGATCACTGAAATAAATATAGAGCATTTTGGTAGTGTGGATTAGGTAGGGGTCCAAAGCACTGCCACTGTCTCAGGGTGAGCACGACAGCATACAGGATAAGCCCCTTGGAAAACTTGACATTACCTTGTGAAGAAGAATCATTTCTCACCATCAGCAGGCTCCCCTGTTAATTGAAGTGTCTGTTTTGACATATTTTATCACAGATTTAATGGGCCAGAGAATCTTGCCCTACATCTGGTGTATCCCTTTCCCTCCCTGGTTTTTTAAGTCTGCTATGGGGAAAAGAGTAATCAAGAATGTCTGGAGAGACTGAACTGACCTAATGAACATATGTCTGAGTTAATGAACGTTTCCATGGACTCTGTCAGTGCACTTCCTAAGGCAATTGTAGGCACTGAGTGGCTGTCATTTTCTGAGCTGCAAACTTGTTCAGCTAGCTTGCCTCAGCAGTAAGTCACTTCAGTTAGCGTTGCTATTAATAACTGCATTTAAAGGAGCTCTAATTTTGCCAGGGGTTTGAACTTTTGTTAGGGGCAGAATGCTGCACTGATTGATTACTTAGATCCATAACTGCATGCTGTTAAGTGAAAGAGAGTGGTCTGATTTCTTTCATATTTCGTTTATTTCCTTAAATCTCCTGAAGTCATGCAGCTGAAAGGAGAGGAGTTGGAAGAATATATGTATCTTGAATTGTTATGTTAGGAACAGGTTTGCCTATATTGAGGGACTGTCTATCTCCTTTCTTTTCTGTCTGGGTCAGCTCTTAGTTCCATTCTAGCTCTGGCCATGCAGCCTCATGAGATATCTACCCACTTGCTCCCTTGAATAACATCACAAGGTTTTATTTTTGTGTTTGAGTACGGGGGAGGGTGCAAGGGTCCACCAAGTTGTCAACAAGCATGTGTCTGTTCTGTTAGTATCTAGGATATTTTTGCAACGTGATGTGCCAGCTTTGCTATCATTTATGTAAGCAAAAGGACAGCATACCTCACTAAAGTAGTCACAGTGGTATATGGTTATTTTAATTAAACTGTAAGTTATTTTAATTAAGTTCTATAGCTTTCTCATGACAGCAGACTTCACTCATTCTTTGGGATTGTATGAACACAGCCTGAAACTGCACACATAGAGCATTCACAAATCCCCAGAGAATGAAGAGTCAACTCCACCATCCTCTCCTTCCTTGCTCAGATAATGGTATGCTCTTTCACAACAGTGGACTTTTTTGTTTGTTTGTTTTTTCCTTTTAACTAAACTACAAAAGATGAGCTACAATTTTTCCATCAATAAAAAACCAATATATCATTTTATCAGCCAACTAAAGTAATGTGATTGATTGACTGAGTGGTAAAAAAGCAATTGCAATTCAGTGGAGATGATCGTAGAATGATGTTCTCAGGGGAAAAAAATCCTAATTTTACATTAAACATGAATGGCTATAAGCTGCCTGTTCCTACCCAGTGATGGCGTTATAACTGATAGTTCTGTGCAAATGACAGTTTAGTGTTCGGTAGCAATCCAGGAAGCAAAAAGTGTTAGGAATTTTTAGGAAAGGAAGAGAATAAATCTGAAGACATCCTTACTTCTTTGTACAAATTGACAGTGCAGTCAATCCTTCAACACTATATGCAGCTCTGGTCACAACAGGAGTGTCTATAAAGGGATGTTGTGTCTCCCTCAAATGGAATATAGAGCAGTTGTGAAAAGTATAGAAACAAGCAACATGAAGAGTTTCCATAGAAGAAATAACCAAAGTGAAGATTCTTCTTTACAGAAGAGAGATGCTGAGAGGGGTATGATACAGGTTTATAGAAATGTAGGCATAGAAAAGGTAAATAAGTAATGATTGTTCATCATCTTTCCTGTCACATGAGTTAGAGGCATCTTTTTAAAAAAGTAGGTGTCATAGTTCGTATAGGTTCGAAAAGCAATAGGACAAATATATGGAAGAAAAATCTACCCAAGCCTAAAAAAATACAAAATCACTCCATCTAGCCCTGGAAGACCAGAAGCTGCATATTTGCTGTCAGATATCCTGGGGAACCACACGCCTGATTTATCCGTTTCTCTGGGCATGTGTTCCTGTCCACTGTCAGAAACAGATTACAAGGCTACATGTACATTTTGTCTGACCTGATGAAGGATTGCTTCAATGAAAATGAAAGACTCTAGCAGAGAAGTGCTGGTGGTTCCTGATCCTCTGTGTACTCTCTCCTGCATAAGACTGCCCTGTACCCAAGAGCACCCCATGCAGAGCTGTTGCAGGTTCGGGCTATCTGTTTGCACAAGGGATTATTCTCCTCACAAATCCTCACAGGATGCTTAGTAAGCACTCCTCTTCACGTATTTGGCATGTTATGTCAGAAACTAGACAGGATACTCACTCTTTTTATTTATTGGATTGATCCAGTTGACATACCAGCACCGAGGCACCAGAGAGGAAAGTGGTCCATTGCTGGTCAAAGGTACCAGGTGAGCACAGCTGAGTACTCATGCAGAACTGCCCAAGAGTTACCTATATTTGTTATTTCTCTTTCTGAAGAAAAAGACACAAATTGCCATTCTGTACGCATGTCAACCAAACTCCTCGGGTCACTCAAAAGCATAATCGTGATATTTTCACATGTTGACTACAAGAATTTCAGTTAGTTTTTGATAAAGAAGACACGAAGGAAACAAGTCTCCTTTTGCTTTCCCTTGTTTCTATGCTATAGAGGTGATTCCTGAACATCAATTAGCACAGACAACATTTCTCAGAGGATTTTGGATTAAGCACAGAGAGACATCACAGGTAAAGATAATTTATTGTAATGTACATTTAGCTCAGTTTGTTGTCTTTGCACAGACAACCAGCAAGCTTGTAAGCTTTCAGGTAGTAGGTGCTAAAAAAGAAATTTATCGTTATGTTTATGCTGACTGTAGTTCTTGCTATTGCTCTGTTTCTTTGGAGGTCTGGAAATGTGATTTATTTTCTGTCTGGTGTCAATACTGATCATAGCAGGCAGGTATCTCCTTCACAAAAGCCACCCCTCAGCTGGCACTAATCACTCCCCTCATTGGCAAAGTCAGTGCAAAGGCCAAGGATTGAATGGAAATGAAGCCCCAGCCTCTGTCTGGTCACTCCTGGTCAGGGCTGAGGTATATGGAAGGATTATTACCTCAGCTGAAGGTACTTGTTCTGTGGATAAATTGAGAATTTCAATCTTCTGGGCTGTCAATCCAAAATCTTTTATGGCCACTATATCCCTTCAAAAATAAAAGGAAGAAAGAAAGAAAAGAGAGAAAAAGAAAGAAAAAATATTTATTGACTGTGCTTCTAGTAGTAGTAAAACCATTCTATCTCTGTCATGATCTATTTGTTTTTTGCTATAAACAATAGAGTAGTGGAAATATATGCAATGAAATATTGTAAACTGTTGCAATTTTAGCTTTGCGTCTTCAACAGCTGTGTAATTATCTCCCAGTGTAACTGTCATTGAAGCTCAGTATGTATACTTCTTGTTAAAGAAAGGTGATTTTGCTCACAATCGAAACAGCTGGGAAAATAAGCACAAATGCAAAAATGGTAGGTACACACATTTGAAATAAGGTGTTATTTCTCTCCTGCAGTCTTTAAGGTTGACCATTACAATAATTATATTGTTTAGTTTTATTACACTGTTCCTTTTAATGAATATATGACCTCAACATAAAATTACCACAAGAAAAAAGGATAAGAAATTGTATGCATATGCACAGTTTAACCCTATCTGACAAAATAATAATAAAAAAAAAAGTCAAAGTAGACCTAAGTATTCTTTTACACATGTTGTGAGAATTCAAAATACGGTACCGTGTGGTTCTCAAGTGCAGACTTAACTAGTATAAAGTTGCAAATTCTGTTTCAAAATAAAATGAAAACAAACCGGTCAACTAAATGCTGAGAGAAATGTTATGGGAAAAGGAAACCACTTTCTTGTTGTCTGTAGACTTTCCAAATTTAAACTTTTTTATGATATTAAAAAATATATGGAAAAAAAAAATCAAGTAAGGAAGCAGTTATTGGAATGTTATGAGAATGACCCAATCTAAAGAAATAAAAGTAGATACTCTTTTAGAATCCTACACTGGCTTCTAGCAAAGTACTTAAATCGTGTTCATGAACAAGAAAAGTCAAACTGATGTCAATGGCAGTACTTAGGCCTAGCAGCACAGAGCATTCTGCACAAATAGACCTGGTAACAGTAAAATTATGAAGAGAAATGAAGAGCTTTCATCAAACAAATGAACCTCTTGAGGAGAAACAAAACATAATTAAATGTTTAAACAAAATATATTTTTAAAGTTTTTTAACAAGCTCATATATTTACTGTAATTAGTATGCCTAACAGGCAGTTTCTATTGTCTCACAGAGCCATATCCTGCTAATCATATTAGCAAACCTGTGTTCTTACAAGAAGTCACAAGGAATTCAGATAAAACACCATTTTGAAGGACATGTTCTATTTGACGGCATCTTTTGTAGACCTTATAGAAAATTCTTCTACCATCAGTTGAAGAACTTCAGCAGTAATAAAAAATAAGTTTATATTTGAGACTGTTCCGTATGCTTCAGTTTTTGTCTCCCTGAGGCCTCATTTATATTCTGATTTTCCAGGCAGATGGCATGTCAATTCATACCAATTTTTTATTGAAATTATCTTAGCTGCCACATTGTATAGGTACCTCTGTGTTACTAGTCATCATCTGGATGTTTTCATCTGGCAGAAGACATAAAATAACTGTTTTTCCTTTTTCTATTGCCCATTTCATGATCCATGAACAAGGAACTTTTTGACTGTATTAAATTCATTAATAATATTGCCATTCAGTGGTTAGAATTCAGGTCAAATTGGACATACACACACAAGAATTCAAGAGTTTAGCCAGGGTCAAAATGGATTGCTAAGTAGATAACAAGAATATGCAAAATTAGAGCAGTTATTGGAAATATATACAATTTTCTACTCCAAGGTTTAAAATGTCTTTTAAATAATAAAAATTAGAAGAATCTGCTACATTTTCTCAAGAAAGTGAAAATAGACTAATCAAGCCTCAAATCTAACTCCATGTCACTATTCTAGTTAAAATATTTATTATTTTCTTGTCCTTAAAAATCCAGTTTGCACATCCACTGCATTTTTGCTGCAAAAAGGCTAATAAATTAATTTATCTGTTTAAAGCAAGATGTCATGACAGTCATTCATTTTTTAGTTATTGTTTTCATAATGATTATCTTTGTTGAAGAAACAATGAAGGAATCCTTCTTAGAGTCTGGATTGTGGTATCGCTCATTAAATATTTGTCTGCTGTGTATCAACAAGGTTTGGGAATACAGTCTTCTTCCTGCTCTACATTGCAGCCTGTGTCTTCACTTCTCAAGACCTCTACTATCATACTACACCTGTCTTTCTCCAGGCTACATAAGTATGTTAGAGTTGTAAAACCATGGTGGTAGTAAAGGTGGACATTATGTTAGAAGGGACCTTTTGAGATCTTGTCCAACCCCCTGCTCAAGCAGGATCACCTGGAGCAGGTTGTCCAGGCCAGTGTCCAGTCAGGCTTTGAAAATCTCCAAGGATGGAGACTCCACAACCTCTCTGGGCAACATACCAGTGTTTTACCACCCTCACAGTAAAATACTCTTTTCTTGAGTTCAGATGGAATTTCTGTTATTTTAATTTCTGCCCATTGCCTCTTGTCCTGCCACCAGGCACTATTGAGAAGCGCCCGGCTCCTTGTTTTTCATATCCTCCCATAAGATATTTATATACATTGATAAGATTCTCCTAAGCCTCCTCTGCTCAAGGTTAAACAGTCCCAGCTCTCTCAGCTTCTCCTCATATTAAAGATGTTCCAGTCCCTTAATCATCTTTGTGGCCCTGCTCTGGACTCATTACAGTAAGTCCATATCTTTCTTGTATGGGAGAATGCAGAACTGGACCCAGCTTTCCAGACATGGCCTCTGCAATGCTGAGTAGAGAGGAAGGACCACTTCACTTGACCTGCTGGTAATGTTCTTCCTAATGCATCCCAGGATACCGTTGGCCTTTTTTGCCACAAGGGCTCATTGCTGGCTTGTGGTCACCTTGTCCACCCAAATCCCCAAGTCCTTCTTGGCAAAGATGTTTTCCAGCCGATCAACCCTCAGCATGTCCTAATGCATGAGGTTATTTCTCCACAGGGAAAGGACTTTGAATTTCTTCATGTTGAACGGCGTGAATCATAGAATCATAGAA
>VZTQ01004641.1:194091-279088 GCA_013400755.1 Pelecanoides urinatrix | reverse complement strand
AGATTCCACAACCTCTCTAGGCATCTGTTCACTGCTTACTCCCTTTCGCTGTGAAAAATCTTCTCCTTATACTCAGTCAAAATTTTCTTTGCTGCAACTTGCAACCATTGCCTGTTGTCCTCCTGCTGTGCATCTTGAAGAAAAATCTGGCTCCATGCTCTCTGTAACCTCCATATAGGTAACGAAAAACAACAATTATATTCCCTCCTAGTCTTCTCTCCAAGCAGAACAAAACCAGCTTCCTTAGCCTCATCATATATTACATGTTCCAGGCCCCTACTCATGTTCGTGGTTCTTCTCTGAATTCACTCGTTTGTCAGTATCTTTCTTTACTGAGAAGCCCAAAATCAGACACGGAACTCCAGATGTAGCTTCAGAAGTGCCGAATAGATTGGAAGAATCACTCCCCTTGACCTCCTGGCTATGGTCTTGCTAATGCAACCCAGTATGCTGTTAGCCTTTATCTCCACAAAGGCACAACTGCTGCTCCATCGTCAACCTGTAGTCCACCAGGAACCTCAAGTCCTTCTCTATATGGTGCATCCTAGCCAGTGGGTCCCTAGCCTGTCTGGTTGCATGGAATTAATTCTGTCCCATGTGCAGGATGCTGCATTTGACTTTGTTGAATTTCATGAAGTTTCTGTCATCTCATTCTTCCAGTTTGTTGAGACTCTGCAAAGGGCAGCCCTGCTCTCCAGTATATCAACTGTTCCCTTCTACTTGCTGCCATCCACAAACTTGCTGAAGGTACTTTCCACTGCATCACCAATGTCCATATTGTTAAGGAAGACATTAAACTGCATCTGCCCCAGTATCGACCCTTCAGAAATGCCACTTGTAACCATTTGCTAGTTCGACTCTGAACTGTTGACCCTACTGTCTGAGCCAGGCAGTTGAGCCAGTTCTTCACCAAGCTAGCAGCCCACTGTCCAATCCGTATCTCCTCAGTTTGATTAAAAGAATGCAATGGGGGACTGTGTCAAAAGCCCTGCTTGTAGTCAAAGAAAATGGTATCTATTGCTCTCCCGTCATCCACTCATCTCACCACGGAAGATAACCAGGCTGATCAGGCATGATTTGCCACCCTAGATATAGCTTCCAGGAAGGCATCTTCCATAACCTTCAGTGACTGTGGTGAAGCTGATCACAGTGCAGTTCCCTGGATCACTCTTCCTTCCCTTTCTGAAGACTGGCATGACATTTGCCTTTTATCCAGTCTTCTGGAAAATCTCATCGGATTGCCACAAATTTTCAAAGATGACACAGAGTGGTGTAACACTGATACCAGCCAGCTTCTTCAGCTCCCTTGGATGCGTTCTATCTGGTACTGTAGAGTTGTGTATGTCATGTTTCCTTAAGTGAACCGTAATTTACGCTTCCTATACTTTTGGTAGCATTTCTTTTCTCCAAACTCTGCCACTAGGCACACAGGTCTTCAAGGCATGAAAGAAGACCTTGCCTTGACTGAAGAAAAGGCAGTATTGAGTACTTCAACTTTTTCCATATCCTTTGTCATGAGGTTGCCCCTCCATTCAACAGCAGGCCTGCTCCATTTGCTCCATAGCTATAAAAGCCATCTCCTTTCCCTTTAATGCTTTGCTAGTTTCCAAAAAAAGTTACTGTGTTAAAGTAACATGGCATCTCTTCTGAAAGTTGTACCGTTTTAAGACTGGTAGCTTTTATTTATTCAAACATTTTGCATTCTGAATCCTCATCAGAAAAAGGAAATTAAGTGTGATGTACCAGATTAATTTTTTGTTTTTCTGGCAAAATTATTTTAAACTATTTTCTTCACATTTGTGTGGGATTAACATAGATCTTTAAGAAAAACATTCACTCAATCTGAAAATCAAAATAAGGAATCCACAAATTCTACTGGTAGCTCATTTTAGTGGTTAGTTATCCTCAATCTCTGAAAAGTGATTTTATTATATATGTTGAAGAATGTTTGTTAAAATAATATTCAAATTTGAAAGTCAAGCTCTCAGATCACCTTAATTTGGCTTCCATTGGACACTGCACAACAACCTTTCCAAGCTACCTAATTGTGTCATGTATTTTTCAAATAAAGGAAGAAAGATTAGAAAGGAGGTCCGCCTGCAAGTCTCTTTCTTCATTTGTTGCAGAAATGGAGAGGTAGCAAAAACATGCAACAAGGGGAGTGCAGGAAGAATGACTTTGTCGCTAAAGCAACCACACATTACTCTGCAATGCTGGATTTTGCAACTACTGTTACCACAGGATCTCTCTGTGATGCTAATTAAACCAAAATTCTAGAGCTACTTGCATTTAACAACAGGTTTGTGAGAGTCTGACTTTAAACCATAGTTCGGAATGTTCACAGTTCAGAATATGCAAAGCTTTTAACACAGCAATAAACTTCAACATATGCCTTACCATCCTTGTATAAGTAACTTTGTAACTATCTTACATAGTTCAAATGGCATATTCCAAATTATTGACGTTTTTGGTGTTTTACCTTCAATGTCTTTTTGGTGGCTCTCAAACAAAAAATGATAATAACAGCCATTGTAATAAATGCCGTGATAAGTTCATTAATCTTTGGAAAGCAGACAGATGCTATAGTGATAAGCATCAATAAAAGACAGGAATTAATTATTCATTCCATTACCAGCAAAGAATTTGAGTCACATGCAGTAAGTAAGGAACAGGGTTACAGAGACAAAAAGCAAAAACCAAGATACTGAATTAGCAATTTGCAACCTGAATTCAATCTTTCTGTGAAGAGAATGTGGCAGGTACCATAGTGAAAAAAGATGGCATGTGATCATGTAATTAAGGACTGGATCATAATGTGTGCACACAAAAGAAATAAATCAAAGCTCCACAGACAGACCACCTTTTCATTTTGCAACCTTGGATGACAAGACTGAAGATGTAACGACACTGCTTTACCAGCTATTTGTGACAGTAACATTTTAGGGTTGATTCTTAATCAAACTAAAAAAACCCAAACCCATCATATTGCACTAACATGATGTGCACATGAATATTCAACAAATTTGAAACCTCTACGTCCACTGCACTGATTTTCACCAACTGATTTACTGAGGAGAACATCATTTGGTATTCCATACACAGAGATGGAGTATTTAACCAATGAGTGTTCTTCAACACTGTTAGGACGAAGGGAAAAAATGAGGGGTTGTTGTGAAATTAGCTTTTATTCCAGATTCTGACACAAACCCTGTTCTACTGAGACAGTGAGTTCCCTGCCTCCTTATGCCCAACCCCTTGTATCTGTCTATACTCAGTTCTTCTGACTTACTCTACAGTACAACCTTCCAGAACCAGGAGATGCAGAACCTGAATACAAGACAACATAAGGAAAATTTTAGGAGATTTCATACATTAGGTTCTAGCAAGTCTTTACTGAATGTATACAAAGTGATTTTTCCAACTTGGTTAAAATCATAACGAGCTTTAATGGCATCAATGAAAACAGCCCTACCACCAGTTTTTATCTTTCAAATAAAAACACACCTACCACCAGTTTTTCAAGTTCTTAAACTCATGGGTGAGGCCATGTTTAAAACTGTTTAAAAAATGTACCTCAAGTCTTTTTCAAACTGAGGAACCTATCATTTCTGACTAAAGTTTAAAAAACTTACCTTAGAGATACATGATATGAAACAGCTGAATCCAAAGGACTGGAAATCAGCAAACTGAGAATAGGAACTGCAAATAGGATTTTACAAGTATGTATGCAGAACAGTTCCTTGCCTGTTTCTGCTGGTCCTCTAGGAAAGAGGCTAGTTAAGAATAGCATGACACTGACAGAATGATTTCCAGAATGTATTCCTGACTGTTCTATTTCCCATGGGTTCCTCAGATGGAAGAAGACAGATGCAAGCCAGATTAACTGCTCTGAGCCTGGCTATCATCTTTTTCAAGGACCTGAGGACAACTTTAGTTGATCATATACATTCCAGTGCATGGAGGAACCAAAGAACATAAATTCTTTGTAAATAAAACTTGTGAGGTTTTTTTTTCATTTTGTTTTTGTTTTGTTACAAAGTCACAACATAATAAATGTTTAGATGGATTAACTTCAATTTTATGAAAATGTTTTTCAATTGACATTCTTCTTTATTTACAGATGAAATGAAACTTACGCAATGCACAAGGCAAGAGGTTAAAAAACAATCACCTGATACTTATTTAAATATACTGAGATGAAGGCCGGTCAATTGATTGGATATTAAATGGAATCAACAGGACAATGTTCAGTTTCCTGAGATACCTGAGACTTTCTGAATGTTCTTAGTTTTCTTAAGGAACAATCACTAAGAAGCGTATCTTCAATGTAACAGTGGTATTTTTACTCAGCTGTTACAAGGACAGATTTATTTTAAACTAAACCATAATCTCAAAATACAATCTTCTATAATGCTGTTTTTCCAGATTTTTCTTCTTTTTTTCCCAAAGGGAGAAATCTCCAAAAGCAGTAGACCTAAACTTACCTCTCCATGATCCACTCTGGCCGAACTACTTTTTCTCCTTTCAATTCTTTTATTTTGGCATTTGGAAGATTTGTGGCAATGATGTGAGTTGTTTTTGATCTGGAATAATACACGTGGTATTGGCCTCCATGCAACATCATTAGCCGTCTTAATTCATCAGCTGAGGGATCTATAAAATTAAAACCAGAAATATTCCTGTTTCGTGTCACCAAAAACAGTAAGAAAAACAACTTTAATTGAGAAATATGATGTCATCATCAGAAAAAGTGCAAATTATTGTTTTTCTCCTGAAGAACCTTACAAGTTCTTCAAAGCACAAATCAGAAAAGCATTTCTGAAGAAATGTAGAAAACTGTGTTTCTGAAGAGACTGATTCAAAATGGAAACATTCTACTTGCCACACAGGATCTTTCCACAACATGTATGGTGAAGGGGGGGGGAAATACTCAAGTAGATCTAATGCTAAACTACATTAAAAAACACTTTACATCAACATAACACAAAATCAGATTAACTCACTTATCTTTTCACCAGAGTTTGGGAGAGTAGTTTATACATAGAAGTAACAGAAAAGAATTAATATCAAAAGGGTTTAGCAACAGCACAGAACTCATACTATACAATTTCTGATTTACTGAAGCAGTTAACTCACTCTTTCCTTACCAGGTTATTCTTGAATTGTTACAGGGAACAGAGAACACCTTAAAAACTAACATCCTTCTTATCCCCTCAATCATGTTAAAAAAAGCACTTATTTTGCAAGCAGAGGTGGGGGAAAAAAAAGAAAGAAGTTTTAGCTTTTGGAAAACCTTTGCAGTGGTGTCACACTGGCACGAAAAGGTTTGGGTCAGCACAAATAGAATGTTTTGAATAGTAAATCTGGCACAAGATAGTAAAAAAAAAAAAAGTTTATCAATACAGGAAGGAAGAAAATTTTTTTAAAGAAGACAGTTACAACTCCTTCCACTGGCCTACTGTCAACTCTCAAAATATTTCTAATGCTTGATTACAACTCTAACTTGTAACTAAAAATAGCATACATTTTCTCCAAGTGTTATCTTTCCTGCTCCAGCCTTTTGGACAACCATCTTGTAGAGCTCTATTCAGGAACTAGTACCTTGAAGAATATGCAAATGCTAGATTTTCACTAAAGAAACTCCCTGTATTAAATAACTAATTCGGAGGTATTAATAGTTTAACATGTCCACCTTAACCTTTTTCAGTCCGTTTGAGCCCTGTGCTCAAACCAGCATTGCTCCATATCACAGAAGCTGTATGCATCAGTTATGTAATAGTCACAACATTCCTGGCATAGGTCCCTGAAAAAAGCTTCTGGGAAGTTTCAAAAGGTTATTAAGCTGCTTTACAGAACCTAGGAGAAATATGAACGTAAGTATGGTAGACTAAAAATCTTACTCCAGTTATCATGCACTATCAGTCCATCACAGACAACGCATATATATGTCTTACCTCTTCTCTTGTTCCTCCTTCCACTATTTCACTGTCTCAAGCATTACGCCACTCTGAGCAAGAAAACCCCAACATATCCACCCAAAGATAAATTTAATGCATACACTCCAAGTCCAATGCAACCGTCAATAGTTTGGAAAATTAAAAATTTAATATATGTAGGAGTATGGAGGAAGTTAAAAGGTTTCATTGCAAATAATAAGACCGCGGAAAGGTGGAAAAATTTACTCCTATTTGTATCAGTGACCATTCATGTAAATGATTTAGTAAAGTAATATTTATATTCAGAACCTAAATCTGATTTTATATTGAAAATCTTAATCATGAAATACAAAGGAACATAATATGCAAAACATATACACTAGAACAAAACAGAACAGATTCTTAAAAAAATAAAAGCTTCACCTGTAAAGCCATTGACATAGATGGCGACTCCGCTAAAGATACTTGATGAATTTCCATCCCTCTGGTGCTGTACGGCTGAATCTGACCGGAATTGATCCTCCAATTTCTTAACCTTTGCCGACATGTACCCGCCCTAGTTTTTAAGTTAAAACAAAACAAAACAAAAACCCCCCATGATGCTAGTCTTATTTTCTAACATTTACAGACAGAAACTGGTCAATTATAAGACTGGAAAGGTAAGCAGCATTCCTTCAAATTGATTTTGGTTGATATACAAAAGACATATTGTTTTTCCAAATCAAAAATAGCAAACCCTAAATTCTTATCTACAAGATAACTGCATCTTATTACCAACATGGCAGGATTTGTTTCATACTTCTTTTATCTTATTCTATAAGAAAAAGATTCTATCTATATAAAAATTCTTATAGAATAAAAAGAAACAAGAAAAAAGAAGTAAAGGAATGATGCAAGTTTGGACACTAAATCGGAGGCTCACTGTCTAAAGAAACAATGTAGAGAATATCCATTAAGCTCCATGTATTTTCAGTTCTTAAATATACATGCGACAGTAGTATTGTAAATATTTATGTAAATTAGGTGCCTCAGTTATTGTGTGTCCAACTATATAGAATATGGTGGAGACAACCATAAATAGTTTTAAAATTATTTAGTTTAGTTTTTAAGTGGTGATTTAAAGCTATTCAAGGGTCTGTGCTTATTAGTAATGCAATTTAGTAGATTATTATGAATGAAGACTTCAAAACCTGGTAATTTAAAAAATTTCTTTTGAACTTGTGTGTTTTCAAGTGAAGCAAAACAGTTTAATTTATAGCATATCTTTGGCATATATAATAAAATTGTAAACCCCTTTTAACCACAGTGCCATTTACCTCTTTAAAAAAAAAAAAAGCCACTTGGTTTTGAACATACCCATATTCCCCAGCCATCGCCATCAGCAGCCCGTTTCCGCCATCCACCTCGCCTCATACTGAAGCTTCTGCATAGGAAGAAAAATGCTTGATCAATTAGATGTTTAGTAAATATCATCAGTGGCATTTCAATGACGCATTACAGGCCACCTACAGATTATCACAAAGATTACATTTTTCAATGGGCTTCACTGAAGGATATGAGTTAAACAGTTAACCTAGAAATGAAAAATTGCATAGAAACCTACTCAGTTTTGTAGTAATGCATACTGTAGCTCCTGCATCAAAAAACACACGTACACATTTTGTTCTATTCACCCAGAATACAAAAAACTCATTACAATGTTCAGTTTCCATTACGATTTATTAAATTCTTCCTGTTCATCATACATCTCCTACAAAAAAGGAGTAATAAAAGGTTCTTAAATACAATTGCTACCGTTCATGCAAAATATCATCCAAGTCAGGCACAATCTTCTATTTCCTGTTTGGTACTATCTACATGGTGGGATGCAGGCAAAAGCCTCCTGGTACTAGAGACTGGATTAACTTCAGCAGTGGATTTACAGCTAATTATAAAAGGTCCAAACACTTGTTGCTCCAAGGCAATACATCACATAAAAGCAAAAAAACCAATGGCCATCTTACAGTCAATGAAAAGGCAGTTGTTTACAAGATCTAGTATGATCAATAGCTAGGTTTGTGATGTGTTTCTTTGGGTTTTTTTGTTTGTTTATGTTGCTTAATAATAAATATACCCAACCAGCCAAATTGTAGTTTTCCTTTATGCAAGACACATCCCTGGGCCATGAGTTGTACACAGCAGTGTCCCCAGATGAGCTATTAGTTGGCTAGAACAGAATTGGTGGAGAGGAAAAGACATGTTTTGGACTGTGGCCAATTGCTCACTACACCCAAGTGATTCACATTAACTATAGCTGTTGTAACACTGATTTTAAAATATTGATTAATGATGTAGTAAGATCATGAGGTCACTGCCTGCTATTATATCTCTCACTTTCTACTCTAACCAGTTCCCTAAAAAACCCCACTGTTCTGTCTTTTAGGGCTATCAGCTCTTAGAGTGTGAGGACAGGACTCTGCAACTAAAAGGAAGAAGATTTAAGCCAGTCACCTTTATTTTATGAAATATTTTATTCCTTTATCCTCCTCAAAAATGCACAAAACTACAGTTAATACACAGAAGGAAATCAACTGGTTTTTTTCATCCTTGTCTGCTTTTGAGAAGATACCTATTCTCTGGACTATCCACAGCATCGTCCAGTAACGGAGCATAGAAGCTTCACTCAGTCTCCAGCCTACCAGAAAGCACATACAGCTGTGGATGGAGATAACGCATTTTGGTCATTTTCCTATCCAGGCCTTCTACTGCAGTGTTCTGGAGACTGCCTCATTTATCACATTAAAATTTTGTTTCCTCTGAAGCCAGCTGAAAGTTGAATTCTAGCTTTTGTCTCTTAAACCCCTCTTGTTCTAGAGCTACCAAGCAGGCATACTCTGAAATCCAGTTGAACCACCCTGGAATGCAGGCAAGTTTGATTGCAGAACAAGACACAGCTGCAGGAAAGTTTTCATAAATATAATAATTTTCATGGAATACTGCAAATATGCTAAACTAGGCAACCATAGAATTATAGTCAAAGCAGGTATAACTACCTTGAAAAGAAAAACTTCAGTTGAATGTTTCAGGACCTCTGCAAACACATGAAGATCATGATGCACCTGGTTCTATTCTTCTTATAACTGTTGTAATTTGATACATAACCTACACATATGTATATAATTATGAAGATTAATCACATGTCAGGAAAAGAGCTCTACATCAACAACCAAAACAAAGCAACCCCTCCTCAGTATGTTGTATTTTTCTCTCTGGGTACCTGCATTTCTTACCTACAGACCAATTTCCAAGACATTGGGCTTTCTGAAATTAATTTTTAGTGGTTTGGATTATATCTAATAATACCACAGAACTCTTAAGGAGTAGTGAGAAAAATGAAAGATGAGCTAGATGACCACATGAAGTACAAAATTGACAATTTCTTGTATAGGACAGTACATACTGGAAATGGCTAGATGATTTCTTTCATATGGAAAATTTGTATTTTTCTATCAGCTGAAGTCAACTGTAATTCAAATCTATCAGTTCTGGCTAAGAAGTTCTTGGAGAAAACAGAAAAGTATAAGTTCAAGAAAAAAAAAATTCATGAAAATGTCATCTAGTGGTTTTAGATATCACAGGTATCAGTGTATGAGCTCATAAGAGACAGCAGAATTTTAACTACTGATTATCTTTCTCCTTCTTAATACAGGATGACAAACTCTTAAAGGGTGACTACAAAAAGGACGGAGGCTCTCTCTTCACAAGGAGCCACATGGAGAGTACAAGAGGCAATGGGTACAAGTTGCACCAGGAGAGGTTTCGTCTTGATATAAGAAAGAAATTTTTTACAGTGAGAACAATCAATCACTGGAATAACCTCCCCAGGGACACGGTAGACTCCTCATCAGTGGATGTTTTCAAGCTGCAATTGGACAGGGGGCTAGATAATCTGATTTAGGCTTCCCTACCCATGAAAGGTTGGGCTAGATAGTCTTTCAAGGTCCCTTCCAGTCTGGGCTGTTCTACGACTCTAAGTCTATCAAAAAGAAAGTCTCACATGAAAAGAAACTCTTACTCTGAAAAAAACCAAAGAACCTTCAAGACTGTATGAAACGCACACTATAAGTCACCACAACATCAGTCTAACAAAGATGTTCTTTACTCCAACCACCGAGTTCTTGAGAAGATAGGATTTGATAGGTAGTTACTCTGGCCCCTATATAGACAACCTCTTGCTTAAACTAAAATATCTAATGCCTGATAAACTGAAGAACTGCCTTCATGAGGATAAGCTTTTCTGAAACCTTGAAACACATTTAATTTTTATTCAGGACACTGGTATGTGAGGAAGAAAGATCTCTAGTCTAAAAGCCATTCAATCAGAACACCACAACCAGTGGGGCTAATCAAAATCAGAATCATGAGTACGTGCCTAGTTTGATTAAAACTAGAAATCAGAAAAACAAAACTACTTTAGGTTAGTGTGTTAAAAACATGACGTATCAACTGCTCAAAAGTTGTCTTCCTAGAGCCTGCAAAACTAGAGAAGCTAGGCTGTAATGCCTACTTAAAACATCTGATAATGATGTACCATTTCCTTGCAGATGTGATTTTTGACTCAGCCAGTCCACTTAAATTCTAAACACACACGTTAGGAACATGGTACTTCAGTGATTACTAGATGCCTCTGGCTTAAGTCTCAAGCGTCATGACATCTTTTCTTAATGCTGATATGAAAACCTGGGACACTAATGTCTCCCTTTGCTCAGTTCCAGGAACTGAACGATGAACCAAGGTTTCTGGACTAAGGAGAACCCCCACTGCTAAAGACTTGTGCTTACAGTGCGAATTTTTCCTTGAGAATGAAGATAACCTCTACAGCTGCCTTGCTGAAACCTAAGGAACAAATGGGTGTGAGAGACATCTTGCATAGGATATATTAAATCAGAGGAAAAGTTAAGCAAGATTTGAAACATGCTCACTGGTTCACGAAATCAGAAATGTAAGAATGATATGATGCTCCCTCTCATAGGAATCATGATGAAGGGATGAGTAAAAGAAATGCTTTGGAAAGAACCCTTGAAGTGGGGGCAGGGGGGAGGGAGGAAATCAAGACAAGGGACTTAAACACCCATCACAAGCAGGCAACTTTCAGACAAGAGTTCATCTTTCTTGTGATTATAGCATCTAATTTGTTTCAGAACAATTTTCTCTTTTTCACAAATTCAAGAGCACAAACGCACAGTGAAAGTGAACCACCATAGCATTAGGGTATTTCTAGAGCCTGAAGGACAAGCTATAAAGTGACACTCCGCCAAAGAGAAGCTTTTTAAATAAAACTGAAATGCTCATATTCTGAACCTGTGAACACAAAGAAGTCTTTAGCAATTAAAAAAAAAATCCCAACAAACTCTGAAACTGCACAAAAGTCTGTAAAGGTAGAAACGGTATTCCTAGGAATAGAATCCAAGTTTTCAGTGCAAGAGAAACAACCTTTCAAGAAAAAAAAATAGTCGTTTAAGAACTCCTGTGATCAAAATTAACATAATTTGACCCTGCATCTCTTTCTAGACCACATACAAATGGTAAAATCTTACCATTCTATAAAATAGGGTTCTTTAACTAAAATTCAAATTTCTATTGGGTGATCCTTTTCAAAACTGAAGCTAGAAGAGAAACTAAGAGTTTTGATGCTTTGTACATGGCTGGTGTCTCAGAAATACTCCATACAGCCCACTAGCAAAGATATGTAACATCCCTCTGTGCACTGCTTTATAGGCCTATACTTCCCAATCCACAATCACTTAATCCTATTATTGAAGACTGTTAATCAAAGCCTAGAGATCAGGTAATGGAATGAAATGTTAAGTCTACATTTTATGAATTCTATAAACATGTCTGTGTGTATAGAAGAGCTGCACAGCAACTGTGAGATTTTCGATCGCAAAACAAGGAATGTAGATGTGAATGTTGATGTTAAGTTAATATTTGTTTTAATCTCATCTGTAGCACACAGTCTGATGCAGAAAAGTTATTTCTTTAAAATACTTTAAATTCAGGATGGTGTGGTTGTAAGACAAGTGGCTTTCCATTACCTCGGGCAGTCAGGATAACACAGATAACAGACACAGACGAAAACCACAGGTATTATGGGGAAAAATGCTTGGGAGCACAGAATACAGATCTCAATGACTCTGTAAGAAGTGAACATGGATCCTCATGGGCTTTTTAATTCCAGGTCAGTCTTAGTCCTGCTCAAACTTGAGTTGTCTCTGCCTTTTCCAAGTATATCGTGCAGAGACATTTCTGCTGCCTCTTCAAGTAGCCAACTTGAATCTGGCAGAATATACACTTTATAGCTCTGCACTACAGGAAAGCATATGAACTATTTCCAAAGACAAAATGAGGCTGCACTGTGACTCAACAAACAACCATGCCAAACTTGTGTCTAAATACATGGCACAAGTAACTTCTAATCCAGATAATCCCATTTCAGATAATTGAAAGCTGAGTGAAAGTATCACACATTGTAACAGCTATTTTGCATTTCTGACCAGAGTGAACATCCTGTCAATGTCCTCCAATGCAAAAGAACTTGATTTAATTAACATATTCAAACAACACAAGCCTTATTCTTGAAGGTGTAATTCTACTGCTAACAGAAGTATGGATATCTCGGGCCACTGCTAATAAGTATCAGAAACTTTTGCTTGAACTGTAGATTGAATCCATCCCAGCTCAGCAGGGCTTAAAAGTTGTTTCCATCAAGTGGGTATTTTGTGGCCTGTTTGAGTTTCATACATCTACATTCCAGCTTCCACATCAAACTCACCACTCTACTTGGCACTAGCCTGCAAGCTCTTTGAGGAAAGAACTGTCTTACGTGTTTACACATTTCTCAGCACAAGAGAGTCCTATTCTTGGCTGAGTCTTCTGGAAAAGAGCTGCTGCTGCTGGGTCTAAAACTGTTTTCTACCACATATTGAAAAGTTCAGAATCCAGCAACAGAATTTAAAAATAGAAAAAGATAGTTCAAAAGTTTTTTTAAGATAGTATATTTTTAAATCCCCATGATTTTAGACACTTCAGAGTTAACACTACTGTTCCATATTAAAATAAACTAATTAGTATGTTGCAAAGCAAATGAATTTTATTCTAGGCGGGAAATAAACTCTCAGGGTGAAGTTTCATAAGATGGTTGAGTCAACTCGATGGCTGCCTGCCACCAAAAGGGATGGTTCTGCTTTTCAACCTCTGCTGGCCTAACAGGCTTTATCCCTTCTTCCCAACCTCTACACTACCCTGAACTCACATGACCCCTTATGTTCATACTGGTGCTATGTGCAATTCAGCTCACTAAATCAATAGAAAATTGACATAATTTTACAGGTTAATTTCCTATCAGTTCAGCAAGCTGAACTCACAAAAGCATCAGACAAAGCCAAGGCAAAGAGGCCAGAAAAAAGGAATGGATGGGACTGTTCCTTTCATTGCCAGGGGAATCTTAAGATTACCTTAGCTGACTTACTGGCTTTTAGGGTCATGGCTATAACCAACTAACTGTGGTGTAAATGTGGATACGGATTTGCAATGAGTTAGCTACTCTTCACTGACTAGCCCTGCTTATGTTTTTTCCCACCAACAAACAAGAGGGGTAGGCTACCTCACCTTTTCCATAGGATAAGAGTTTTCAAAGAAAGTTACAACTGAACAGCTCCCCATCTTAAGCCACATGTGCCCATACAATAATCACTTCTAACTACAAGCACCCAATGTTACAGGATCAACCAGCCATTTCTGTTTTGCAGTTTAATCTTTGATGATATTTTAAACAACAGGAATGAAATTAACTGCAGGACACTTGAAAAATATCTGTCCCCAAAACCACCAAACACCACCCCCACCTCCTGTGAGTAAACCTAAGAGTACAAATTAGGAAAGAACAATCATTAAAATCTTGGGCAAATTAAATATTATACACAAAATTGTTAGTGAGTATCAGAAATTCAGAAATAGTATTTTTCTAAAATATGAACATCCATGGCATTTGCCAGAAAGGTGAAATACCATACAACCCACATAAAGCATGGAAAAAATCAAGTCCTTCAGAATCAACTCCTTATGTGTCGATGACTATTCTAAAACTGTGTTCCGTGCATACTTTCATTTGAGCTTGACAGCAAAGAAATGATACTCTGACCTTCAGTTCAATCACTCGCCCAGAAAGAGACACAGGAACTCTTTGCTAAACAAATCCAGTTTCCAAACTGACTATTTTTGCAACTCAAAATGGTCTTTATTTCAGACCAGTTTACTTTAACATCAAGGACTAAATACTTTACACACAAGTAACAACTAAGAAATATACATTTCTTTTGTTGGCGAATCATTACAATGACCTAAAGCAGTTGTACAGCAGGTAATCATTTATACAAGACCTGTACAGGACAAAAGTGTTTAGACCTTTTCATAACTGAGGTGGAGTCCAGGACAGATGACTGTTTTAACTGTCACAACTTAAGGAACCATGAGCACAAGGTACAGAAAACAGCATCACTACAGAGTCTGCACCAGCTTTGAGCAATGTTTTCAAGAAGATACTCTTTTTGCTTTTATACATACCATTTGAGATGGTTAGTTCTTTGAAAAATAGCAAGCCAGATTCAATTTGAGACCAACTGTCAATGTTTCATTCCCCTCTAGGAATAACACTCAGTAGCAGCTACGGTCCATTTAGAACTTGTCACAAGTAGTGGTTTAACTTGGTTGAATTTTATTTCTGCTCACAGAAGACTCTGGCTTTAGTTTCAACACTTCTGCATTTTTTTGTAAAGTTCCCCCCCCTCCTTCAGAGTTCCTCAGTGATGAGTGGCTCTTCTTCATAAATTTTCATCGCTATATTTAACCATGTAGCTCAATTCACTTTTCAGTTCACATATCACTTCTTTGATACAACTGTTCTTATTGCCACAATACACTGGCAAGTTTCAGCAGACTTCAGAAATTTGCTTCATTATTTCTCTTCTGCACTTTGATTCTTTTGGGGCTTCAACCCCAAGAGGACACTCACAATCTTTATGCCAGCTTCTAAATGCCTAGATTCCAAAAAAATCCAGTAAAGTCACAATAAGAAGCATAGCTTGTGGAATTAGGACTCTCAATAGCAACATAGTGAATGGATTGTGAATAACCAAAAGGAAATTCTCTCTCTTTCTTGGACTTGAGTATCTGAAAGAGCAAGTGAGATGAGTATATGAGTTGGGTATTCTTCCTTCAAGCCCCTATGTTTAGCTGTCTATAGTATTTGACAACAGAGAACTGTGTTACTCTCTTCCTTGAAAAGAAGAGTGGGATGTTTGTTTTTCTACCTAATAAATCAATAGAACTTGTTTAAGAAATTTTTATTTGTACACTTCTCAGTCTGACAACAATCCAGCCCCACAACTTGCATCTTACACAAGAAGCCTATGCTGAGGCGTAGGTCAAGCAGTCCGTAGCACAAGTAAAACATGATCCCTCCTCCCAAATAATGAGAAGAGTTGCTGCTGCTAAATGATTTAGGACTTCAGACTTCCTAGGCACAACTGAAGGAAGTGTCATTGTAAAAAGGACACTTAAGAAAAACTCAGCAAGGCATAAAAGTGGAGGTATAATCGTTCAAAAATGAATAACTGGAAAATTTGCATGAGGTGACCAAAGCAAGGAATCTGTGAATACTCTGAATTTATTAACATTGAATTCACAGGAACTGTGCTAGTGAAAACCTCTGACATACACTGTCTTCAGCTTCCCCAGCTTCCCTAAACTTCAGGCCAGCAAATTGGTGAAATCTTACCAAAAGAGACTATGTATTTTTGATTGATTTTATGTACTTGTTTGGATATATGTGTGTGTGTGTACATATGTGTGTGCTTGTGTGTGCACACGAGTGCATGTATATACACACAAGCTTATCTTTGCTGCTGACCAATTTGATTGCTCACTATCCACATGAACTGCTTTGGCAATAGAGAATGGCATGGAAACAAATCTGCTCCCTGGGCCAATGCTCTACCTAACAGAGACGGCACCACTTCTTCTCTACAAGTTATTTTATTCTGGAAGTGCCCAGGGCAGTTGTGCTTTATGCTCAACTCAATGTTATCAGTGTACACTGAGCAGGTGCTGATCAGGCCAGGCTTTTCAGGGAAAAAGAAGAGATAAGACATCCACTTTGCAAATCTCAAGTGGTAGCTGATGTCAGATACTAAGGAGGACTATCTCTCTACACATTCGTGCAGCAGCAAAACCCTAAGAACTCAAGTAACTTTACTAGCAAAAGCATTGCTGACTACAGATTCAGTATTAAAATACGTACATTTTCTGTTCATGGCAGCTCTTGAATGATACTACTTAATTCCAACTGACATTGTGGAGTCACGTTCCCAAATGTTTTTCTGGATTTGCCTTTGAAACTCTCAAAGCTGCAAAATCTTTTTTGAAGTAAAATCTTCATAAGATATGGCTTCTGTGCTTAGCCTTGAAGTTTTAAGTTTCTACTCAAGTTTTCTACATCTTTCGTTAGTCTATGGATAGTACTTGTATAATCAACTTAGACCAACAAGACTAGGAGGAATCAGATGAAACCAGTAAGTGGAGAGAACAAAACAAATGGAAATATTTTTTCATTTATTGCCTAGTTTATTTGTGGATTCTCTGACACAGGACACCAAGGATGCTAAAAGTCCATATAGGTTGAACAGATGAATGGAATAAAAAGCCATTACATTTTTTAATTTTTATTTTTGAAAAAAGGTAACAAATACAGGAACTCAGAATGTAAAGGCAACGTATCTCAGTATGTTTGTTGCTTTACTATTACCTAGGCAAACTTTTGATCTGATCCAATATATTCTCAAGTTTCCTCCTAGATTCAGAGGAAACTGAAAAGATAGAGCACAGTGTTCCTGTGTTTTCTAGGAAAAACATAGTTTTAAGTTCCTAGGACAAAACAGAAATGCTCTAATTCTTTAGGATCCCTAAAAAAACCTGCATTTTTGGCCTGAAGTGGTTTTAAGTCGGTATTTTAAGTACCTCTGACATTGAAACAACAGTGTTACACTGCTGCTTAGTGGAGACAGATCAATATAAAAAGGCCACAGAGCAAAAACAGCCTACCCCAGGCAAACATGATGCTTGTAGAACTTAGGTTAAAAAAATCAACGTAGAAATTAGGGGAATCATTGTGGAGCAGCAACACTTACAACTTCAAATTCCTGATCAGCCAGAAATTAGAGTGAAAAGTCATTACCCCCCCACCAGTATTGTTTTATATGAGGATTCTTGGAACTGCTTACCAAATAATGCAATTTCAGCATGGAAATCTAGGAAATAGTGACTGAAAAGCCACTCTTTCCAGTTTCCCAATGCTCTAATGGGTCCTGAAAACAACAGGCAGATTCAGAAACCAGGAACAGTATTCTTTCAATATAGACCATTATTTTAGTTCTTTAGTTCAATTGGAAGTTGCATTCAATAGCATAAAATGGTAAAATGCATTTACTCTGCTTGGTAAACTGCACTAATCATTCACCGTGCATGCCACGGGGTCATGAGCTTTCCCATTTGTAAGAATTATCAGCAATTTCATGACTTCTTTTAAATACCAACAGCTCCTAGGTTTCCAAAATGATGTAAGTGGAGTACAACCATTTGTCCAAGATGCCGACTCATCATGCCCTGGATGAACAGCTGATCTGAGTCACCTCAAAAAGATGAAGTCATGAACATGGTGGACAGAACTTTATTTTACTTTGGATATTCACTGACAACTAGAACCTGACAAAAAATGTTAGCAACAATCCCCAGGATCCTGCCAAAATATACTGCATACCTCACCCTGCCACAATACTGCCAATGTGTAAGTCAATATGGAAAAACCTTAAGAGCAGTTCTCAACCCTACCCTGCACAGCTTCAGCACTGCTTTCACATTTTGGCATTCAAACCAATCCACTTGCGTTTGCAAGAATGACTCTGCAAGGTGAGCAGTGTCTTCTCCTGAGCGAAATTAGCTTTCTCTTTTTCAGGATTATTTACTTTCATAAATCAAGAAGCTGAAAAGGTCTGCATGAAGTTGAGCAGACCAAACAAGGAGGTTACTGCCGATAATTTCTTTATGTTGGGATTTGGTTAAAGTATTTCCAGATAGCTGGGACAGAAAGCAAAACCAACACAGGAGAGTTAACCACAATATAGCTAAGCTTTACTTATGCAAGCAACTAAATTTCAAACCACCAGCTTCAGCAGTATTAAATAGGTAGAATACCAATTGGGAGACCTGAAGCTTTGAGATAGGAAATTAGTTTAAAAAAAAAAACCCAACTTAATAAAATATTACTTTCCCCAAAAGCTAACACTGAAATTCAGGGACCATGGTCTGCTTAGACATTTACAGCAAAGAATATGGAAGATATAACAATCCTTTCTATGGCTATACCAAACTAAAAGTATCTCCAAGATTAATTTAATGCTCACAGATTCCTTAACTACAGTAGCAGCAGTCCTTCGGTTAGTTTTGAAAATACAAGCCACAGGCATGGAAGTTACCATCATAGCCCAGAATTTAAAGCTGTTCTACACACTCACCTCTCTTCCACTGAAGAGCAAGAAAGAAGAAGGGTTTCCCAATTCTGACTTCTATCTTATGAGCACCAGTTACTTCACATGAAATAGAGAAGTGGGGGGACGACAGACATGGGAGGCCCTCCTCCCTAAAAACATTTGTGTCTCCAATTAAAACGCTGTCTCGTATCCACAACAGAGCAGAAAGCTCCTCTCAGGGAGAAGCACTACACAAATTTATCTCTTAAAAAAAGACACTTCCACAAGTATACTATATTACACGTTTGAGAATTCCTCATGCTTTTTTGCATCCACTTAGATTTGCTCTCTTACTTTCAACTTTCTTTACAACTCCATGGCCATTCTCATTTCTATTTGCTTCCAGGTTTTCCTCATTTTGCTATGCTTAGGTAAACACATGGCACTATCACCAAATTAATCTACATTGTATTCTTGAGGGAGGATTTCAACATTTAGATATTTAGCTCCCTTGTTCTATCTATACCAGGCAAACACACTGCTAAGAGCTGACAAAGATCTCAGTGATAATAATATACAACTTTAATTAAAACAGAAAAATGTTCAATACAAAAAAATTAATTCTTCATAAAAAAAACAATAGCTAACAAATTAAATGGGGAAAGCACATGACAGGGTCAGGCAAGTTATTCTTTTCCTGCTTGTCCTGAACAACTGATTTATTAAAAAAACGGTCTGTGTTATCACATTAATTTTTTCTACCTAATCAAAACCTGGTTTTGTGTTTGAATCATTCTTACTTTTTTTTAAATCTCTCTAGTAACTGAAAGGGATGGTAGAAAGATTGAAAATTTGCCATGAAACTTCTTTAATAGAGACATCTGGGTCAAGGGATCAGAAAAGACTAATCAAAATCAGCACTCAGTTACAAGACACTCTCACTGCATCAGAACAGGCTGTGACTGAGTATGTACATACTACCCAGAAATATGGACTGGTGCTACATTTGAAAGGCCAATTACTGAATAATGTATTGAAGACACGTATACTGTACACAGAAAATGTACAATCAGTTTACTATTGAGGCTTGAAATATGCTAATGTATTTTTCCTATTAGAGCTTTACTTTTAAAACAATTTATCTTCAAGTAGTTAAACATCAGCGAGTCACCAGGCAGGTGTCTGCACTGTGCCTCTACTAATACTGTCCTACCAACGACCTCCAGTCTGACAGCTTGGGATTATTTACTAACAGGGATTTGGTACCTTGTCCAGTGGAAGAAACAGACTGAATGAAAGACCAATATGGTGGGAATGGGTAATAACTACACACTTGAGACAAGATGGCAAAGAATTTGTCAGAGATTTGGATTTCTGTGTTAAATGTCATAAATCTTAGTAAGACAGAACTATACCAGAAATACATTTTAACTATAACCTCTTGCAACTAATAGTAATTAGGCAACTGTTTAAAATAGTTTTATCTGAGCAGCAATAGTGTCTAAATGAATAAAGAATTTTGATAGTAAAATTACAATGCCCTGTTTTTGCTTCTCTGGACTACAGTATCAAATTTGAGATTGGACCTGGATTTTAAATCGAGATGCGGAAAAAACATCAACTCATCTTTTCATGAAGAAAATCTCTCATTTACACAACCAGAGTATTCACAGCCCTGTCATTTTGAAGACTTTGACAATAATCTTAAAGCATCAGAAATAACAGAATATTACAGCATACAATACACAGATTTTCTACCAAAAAACCACGTGCTTGTGATATTATCTTTCTCTCCCTTCTTAAGGTTAACATGCCATTACCACACATCTCCCATCAGGGGCTTTTTGCTTAGTATCGCAGGTCAAGTCAATGGTAACTATATCACAAAACACATCAACGTTAGATGGGGAAGGAGTGAAGAAGCATCAGTGAACACATTTGTCCCTCCGTGTTTGTAAGCACCGGCTTACTTATCAACCACTGTTCTTCCTTCCGCACACCGGTTATATCCAGCACTATTGCTCAGCAAATACAACTTGTGACAAACACGATGGAAAACCGCAGGCAGATACATGCTGCTACAGCTGAGTGCCACAGCGCGTGGTGTGTTCCAGAGGGCAAGGCTGCAGCAGGGCTTGGGCTTTCCTTCTCCTCCTCCAACCTATTTCCCTGCAATGACCCCTTAGCTGGCAAAATACTGGCAGCATCACTCCGGCTCTGCCTTGGAAACCGTGTTGTGTCTGAAGCGCAGGCCCCATGTGACAGACACACGCACACACAGGTGCCGTAGCAGGCGGGGGAGGGGAAGGCCACCAGCAGGGGTGGCCGACCCAGACATGCACACACCTGGCACACCCTCCCCAAGTTGCAGAGCGCGCGCGCGCGCGCGCCCAGGGGTCCGTCCCCCCTCTCCCCACCCCGCGCGCACACCCTCCCGCGCGCGGGCAAGTGGGGCTGAGCAAGGCCCCCGCGCCGGTTACATAACCCNCCCCCCCTCCCCCCGCCCTTCCCGCGAGCGCGTCACGAGAGAGTCGCGCGCCACCAACCACCGCTCGGTCAACAAGCGGCGCGCGCCGGGCCGGCCAGCCGGCCCGCGCGCCCGCCCTCGGGGCGCCCCCTAGCGGCTCGCGCCCCGCGGAAAGTCGCGTGCGGCGCCGCCGAGAGGGCTGGGGCGCTCTCACACCGGGCACGTGACGGCGGGGCGGGCGCGAGCAGCTCGCGCGCCTCTCCGCCTTTCCCCCTCCCTGGGTGGGCGGTGGAGGGCGCGGGGCGGCGGCGCCCCCTGGCGGCCCGACGGGTGCGCCGCAAGCGCGGGGGCTGCGGCAGCGGCCGGCGCGGGCAGACGTTTCGCCCCGGGACGGAACGGAACGGGACGGGACTGGAGCGGAGAGAAGGGGGCGGATCATTGTGCCGAGTGTAGCCCCCCCCCTCCCGCTTCCAGGGGCCGCCGGGAGCCATCGGTCGGCCGACCGGCTGGTTAGCAGAGGCGAGGGGCGCGCGCGTCCGCCTGCAGTGCGGCCGCGTCTCCTCGTAAGCGCAGCAGGCGGCGGCGGCGGCGGCGGTGGGCAGGACCCGGTGAGGGCGGGCGGCCTGCAGGGAGGGGGCCGGCAGGTCTGCTGCCCCCGGTGCTGCCTGGGGCTGGGCCGCGCCGCAGCGGAGGGGGGAGCCTCTGCTCCCGCGGGGGGCAGCGGCTCCCTCGCCATCCCCTTCACGGAAGAAACGCGCGGGCAAGGCCCGAGTTCGGTTGTGGCGGCGGCTGGGCCCTCCGCAGGGGCTTGCGCTAGGCCGCTCCTGCCGCGGCCCCGGCCCGACCAGGGCCCTCGGAAGGGATGGCGGGTGGGGGGTGGCGGCTCAGCCGTGTCCCTGCCCTGGAGTGGGGCTGAGCCAGGTTCAGGCCTCCCCAGCCTCGCGCTAGGAGGGATTTCTCCCACAGGAAAAGGGCCTGCTTGTTCCCCTCACTCGCTGGACACGGGAATAACACCCACTGGCGCCTGGCATGTGATTCTGCATTTTTAATTAGCCGGGCTTCCAAAAGAAATGCAACGGTGAGGTGAGGGATCTCAGCCTCAACAACATGAAGCTTACAGGTTTCATTAGGAAGAGCAGCAGTGAAGTAGCGTGAGAGCCCAAGGTAATTTCCTCGCTCAGCTTTCTAGCACCAGCCAGCACGCTCCCGTGCCAAACCAGTCACAGCATGTGTGGGCTTTTCTCCAGTTCTTCCCCAGTTACAGCTCATGGGAGAACGTTGGGGACACTGTGAAGTGTGTCTGTGGGGAGGCTGGAAAGAAGGAAAGACCAGTTGTGGGGAAGGACATAGGGAGTGTGTGTATCCTTGTATAGGAAAGTGGGCATTATTGTGGTATGGGAATGTAGGGGAAATAAGACACAAATCCTTTAGAAACCAGGCCTTATTAGTTGTGTTACTTACAGAAAATTTGTTATTGAGTTCATAGAATCATAGAATAGTTTGGATTGGAAGGGACCTTTAAAAGTCATCTAGTCCAACCCCCCTGCCATGGGCAGGGACATCTTCAACTAGATCAGGTTGCTCAGAGCCCCGTCCAACCTGACCTTGAATGTTTCCAGGGATGGGACATCTACCACCTCTCTGGACATCCTGTGCCAGTGTTTCACCACCCTCATCCTTATATCTAGTCTGAGTCTACACTCCTTTAGTTTAAAACCGTTACCCCTTGTCCTGTCACAACAGGCCCTGCTAAAAAGTCTGTCCCCATCTTTCTTATAAGCCCCCTTTACGTACTGAAAGGCTGCAATAAGATCTCCCCAGAGTGTTCTCTTCTCCAGGCTGAACAACCCCAACTCTCTCAGCCTTTCTTCACGGGAAAGGTGTTCCATCCCCCTGATCATTTTCATGGCCCTCCTCTGAATCTGCTGCAACAGGTCCATATCTTTCCTGTGCTGAGGGCCCCAGAACTGGATGCAGGACTCCAGGTGGGGTCTCACCAGAGCAGAGCAGAGGGGCAGAATCACCTCCGTCGACCTGCTGGCTACGCTGCTTTTGATGCAGCCTGGGATACAGTTGGCCTTCTGGGCTGCGTGCGCACATTGTCGGCACATACCCAGCTTTTCATCCACCAGTACCCCCAAGTCCTTCTCGGCAGGGTTGCTCTCAATCCCTTCATCCCCCGGCCTGTATTGATACCAGGGGTTGCCCCGACCCATGTGCAGGACCTTGCACTTGGCCTTGTTGAACCTCATGAGGTTCACATGGGCCCACTTCTTGAGCTTGTCCAGGTCCCTCTGGATGGCATCCTGTCCCTCAGGCGTGTCAACCACACTACTCAGCTTGGTGTCATCTGCAAACTTGCTGAGGGTGCACTCGATCCCACTGTCTATGTCACTGATGAAGATACTAAACAGTACTGGTCCCAGTACAGACCCCTGTTGACCACTACCCTCTGGATCCAATCAATTCCTCACCCACCAGACAGTCCACCCATTAAATTCATATCTCTCCAGTTTAGAGAAAAGGATGTTGTGGGGGACCGTCTCAAAGGCCTTACGGAGGTCCAGATAGATGACATCGGTAGCTCTTCCCATGTCCACTGATGTAGTCACTCCATCAGTTACCTGTTCTAAGTCTTTTATGTGCCATTTGTTTTATAAATAGAAGATGGCCCCAGTCCTACAACTGTATCCACTTAGATCTGCTAGGAGTCCCCATTGATACTGGGCAAAACTCCAGTTTGGCTAGAAGCACATTGGTCTGCCCACACGGACTCAGTTTCAGGGATGAAGCTGTACGTGTCTCTCTAAGAAAAGTGCTTATGTGGAACCTTCTTTTCTACACCTGCATGGCCAGAACAGAGGAACAGTTGTCCTGTTCTGTGAAAAATGTTACAATTTCAAGTATTTTTGTGCTCTGCGCTGTGTGATAAAACCAAGACCTTTATGAATGTCCAGATTTTTCCCTATAGCTAGTTACATACTGCTCAAGGTATCCAGGTAAGGTAAGCAAAACTCATGTTCAGGTCTGCCTACGTCAGTTGACCATCAGCTATTTTAGCTAGGGTGTGGTTTCTTCTTTTCACTTAAAAAAATATTTATAGGAAACCTCCTAGCACCTTCATGAGAAAACCCCAAATATTTGGCTTTCACTCATTTTTTTATGAAACTCTTCTCCAAAATGTGTGTGTTCCCTGCCAGAGGGAAGCCCTAAACTAGAGTTTTGACCAGCTTTAACCTGTCAAATTTTAGAGACACCGTGGCTGGCCGCTTTCTGTCTGATTTTCACCAGCAATTATATTACCTGAAAATAAAAGGTTCAGAAAAGTTATGTTACCTAAAATATCCATTTCACTGGGCCAGCATTTTCCAGTTTTGCTGAGAAATGCCTCCACCAATCTCAGTCCTTGCCAGTCTGGAGCAAACTAAATGTTAAGAGTACTGCATGACTGGATGTGTGTATTATTTTTTCCTTACAGAGCTATTTCTCTAGGGGGCAGTTGTGGAGCAGAAAGGCAGAAAGACGAGTGGAGTAGGGATTAATTTAGGTTAGCAAGAATAGCTTTAGAATGGTTAGTCAATGATTATATTTTATTTTTAAATAGAAGCTGACATATAAGCAAATTATAAGAGGAACCAACAATTATTTAGAGAGGCATGTGGGGACAACTATTTTTTGTGAAGTAAAGCTGGGGTAAGAGTTAACAGTGAAAAGCCCTGAAATAGCCATACTATACTTTCAGCAAAGATCACATACAATTAGTTAAAATAGGCCAATATTAGTTTAAGAAGAAGCAGAAAAATGAAAGGAATTAATGTTAAAAAGAGGGTAGAAATAGGAAAGTTTAGGAAAAGGGCCAAATATTAACAGGACTAAATGATCTTCTTATTCTATGTCTTGTAAAGCCCTCACATTGCAATGCATCTGCACCAGCAGGCTCCTGAGCTGACAGAGAAACGTCTTGGGTTATAGTAGCCAGATTGGGAACAGGGTCAGATGCTTATTCATTGGTAAATATTTACAGGGTGAAGCCTGGCTCAAAGCGTGCCGACTTCAGTAAAAGCATTCTTGCTGTCTTCACCGAGTTTGGAATCAAATCGGGCTGGGGAGAGAAGCACTGTATGTACAGGGCTCAGTTCAATGGGACTACGCTCTTAGCTGGGGCATCTCAATGATGTAAGCATTACTCTTGAGCAACCTTTACATATAAATCCCACTTTCTGAGTAAAAATTGGTTCCAGCTTACAAAAAGTACGTCTGATGTAATTTCAGTAACTTCAGCACAAAGGAATTTCCAGGTGAAATACGAGAGGCTCGGCATCATGCTACTTGCAGCCTAATGTGGGAGACATGACCGAGCAGCGATTGTGGCTGCTATGGCCTCTGAAGGCTGCTGTCATAAATATAGAACAACTCTGGGTCTCTTATTGACAGAAAAGGCATGTAAAACCACCGATGGAAGATCCCTTCCTGTGCTGACACTTCTGTGTGTTCCTTCTAGTCCGATGCATTTTCCGGAGTGATCTTGGGCTCGTATAAACACAAGGGCCAACAGAGAGCCAATCCTTTGCTATTCCATAGAGAAAGGAGAAAAAATAGCATTGGCTATTCCATTGCTTGCTATTTTGCTGGTCTGTATGTAGTTATGTTTAAGAAGAGAGAAGCACTGCCAATTGCTTGGCTCTACTAGAGCCAAGCTGATCGTGTAGTAAAAGAAGGCTCACCACCCTCATCCCATCTCCAGACAGAGAGGCTCAGTAACATGATGCTGGCAACCAGTTGCTGCTCTCTGAATTTCCGTGCAGCTTCTGTAGCTCTTGTTCTGTGGCAGCAATGCCTGACGGGCAAATAACCGATTGAGAATGGCCGCAATGTGACAGCTAACCGACTTTTTCCTTGTCATACGGTAGGTGTATCCTTCTCACTCCACAGTTCTCCTGGCCAAGGAGCTTTTGGAAGAGTCATCTGTGTTGAACTCATGCCAGGTGGGGGACTCCCCAACTCAAGTTCAGTTTTCAGCAGTAAATGCAGAGGTGCTTTTTATTTGGGCAGCATGGAGATAAGAATAGGGGACACTGAATTCACCCCAAAGTGTTGGCTGGGCTCTCTGGACCCTGTAATACCAACAGGTTCAGCCTTGTAACTCAGCAGTTTGATGCAGCGTATCCACCCAGATATTTGTCTACGCGCAAGTCACGCGATGCTGTTCCGTACAGATGTGCGCAATTATCCCCAAACACACCCAGTACGACGACCTATGAGTCGTTCAGGCCGTGGCTGTCAACGCAGTGCTATTTTATGCGCAAACGCGAGTGTACACAGACACCTCCTGCAGCAGCCAGCTGCCTGCAGCTGGAGGGGTGAATCCGGGTAGCGGTGCGCCGGCTCTAACCCCCAGCGGGGAGAGGGGGCCGGCAGGGGCAGGTGGCTGGTGGAGGGCGGGGGGTACCGCGGTGCAGCACCGACGGGTCGGTGGCTGCATCCGCCTCCCGGCAGCAACACCTAACGGGGAGGCGGCGGCATTGCAGGGGAGCCCGGCCGCCGCAGCCGCCCCGCCGCCGTCTCCCGGCGAGGCGGTGCTGCATTGCGGGCGCAGCCCGCCCCACCCGCCCCGGGGCCGCCTTTCTTTCCCAGCGCGGAGGTTCCCTCCCGGCTTGCACCCCCCCCGCGGGGCAGGGCGGGCCCGCAGCCCGCGGGTAAGGTGGGTCTGGGAAGCCGCCGCCTCGGAGGGGAGGGCGGAGAGGGCGCGGGGAGGCAGCTCGGCGCGGGGGCAAGGGCTGCGCTTCCCCCCGTGTCCTGTAGCGATGCTGCGGGAGTTACGGTTGAAAGCCCCGGTGAAAGCCCCGTCGTCCCGCCGCCGGTGAATAACCAGCCCGAGAGGCGGAGGTGAGGGAGAGTACGTGCTCATCTGCAGTTCCGCCCGTCCCTCGCAGGGTAGAGGTAATTACGAACGACACAGACACATTTCACAACTCCTGCAATGCTGTAGTAACACAGCCTACTGTAGTGATGCCCTAAATGTTAACATGTAAAAGCTGCAGGGTTATTGCAGTAGTTTCCTGACCAAGCACTATTGTTCTATGGTAACCAGTGGAACTCCTATTGTAAAACCTCATCTGCAGCCTTTGGTTCTAGCGTTAACATGTTACACAAGGCCTATCGCTACATACACACACTTTTTAACCACGATGCCAGTTTTCATTAGCTCCTAAACCACAATGCAGTCAGATATTTGTAGGCGGAATATATGTTTTGTTATAATCATAATTAATTAGTTCTGCCAAGCAGAGCTGCTCTTGCTCTTTCAAGAGTGAAAGAAGCTAAGGAAGATTTCTAGCCAGGGACAGAAATCCCTGTCTCTCTTGCATGACTTTAAAACATCGCAGAAAAAAAAACCCTCTCCAGGATAATCTACACTTGCAAACAATCCTCCCCCCTCCCCCCCTCCCCCTTTTCTGAGCATGTTACTAAGAACAGTTCAGAAAGGATAAAACAACATAAGATCAAAATTTGCAGAGACCAGCAGTCTACATTTGGGCCTGGCATTAGGGGAAATGGCTGTGGGGCTCTTTGCACAGAAAGCGCTCTCAAGACAAGAACAAAGATCTAGGTAAAAAAATGGTGGGAAGCAAAACAATTATGAAAACCAGACAAACTTGGAAAGGCTGTTGGAAAGAATCAGAGCCAAGAGTTAGCTCTGGGCATTTTGCTAATGATGGAGCAATATGGCTGTTACATTACTGCTGCAGTCCACAAGACCAGTGGCTGAAGGGACAGGTGTCACCAATGGATACTTCTCCTATGCCTGCCCAACTAAGAAGAGCAAAAATGCTGGCACGTGAGCCTGTTCTGATGGCTTTATTTTAGCAATCTACTTTACTTCCCAGTAGTCACCATAGGAGTGATGCAAAAATGGCCAGAATGGACCAATGCATCAGGCCTATTTTGCACAAAGTGTGGATTTACTGAAGAGTCTAAAGATCCCTCAGTCCTCTCCTCCCCTTGCTCATTACCATTGATGGGTGCAACACTTTTAACTGGTGCAGATTCCGTGGTCACAGCTGAATGGTGAAGAGTCCTCCCCCAGTCATACGTCAGGGCTGCACCTGCTCTTGGAACTGGGAAGACTACATAAAAATAAGTTTTATTTTGGCTAATTTTGTGCTTGAGCAGTCTAAGACACTGCAGTGGAACTTATTTTAGATGAAAATTGCACATCTGCAAAGATTTCTACATCATCCTGATAGTGCTCTGGCATCTCCATTTCAGCAGCTTCCTCAATGCAAAATCGGTTTTGTGAAGAGCAAATATACATGAGTGGATTGCCACCTGCAGCCCCGTTTTCAATGAATCTGAAACCATGACTCAGTACTCAAATATATTGTCAGGTAATAATATACTATCTATATATAGATATAATATAATGGGTGCCTTTATGCTGTTGACCTTTTCTTTCCATGGTCTTCCTAGGCTAATATTCACTTACTGATTATAAGTTCTGCATCTCCACTTCAAAGAGAAGTTGAGATGGAGTCCTTGATTTCAATTGCTGTGCTTCTTATTATAGTTTCTTCATCATTTCCAACTGAGTTTGGAGCGTTGTTGGGCACAGACGTTCTTATGGAGTTTTGCCAAAAGCAGGTGCTTGCTACAACACAGGATGGTCTATTCAAAACAACAAAGTCACTGTTAGGCAACTGGAAGAAATCCCAGATGAACAACAAAACACTAGGTAGGCATATTGGATCACTATAATAAAGATGCATCTCTCACCTATCTCCCCAATTTCTCTATATTCAGAAATATAGACTTTGCAGACCCTTGTCAGCCTGTTTGCAGGTTGCATGGGAGGAGAGTTCTTCCTCTCTGAAATGTTAGTTCTTTGCTGTAAACTCCAGGTAGTCTGTATTTGTGTTAAGGCAGGGGAAGGATTTTTCTCTTACAAGTTCAGTTATCCTCAGTTCTTTTTTTCCCTTTTTCTACTTGGAGTCAGTGTCTTCCTTCTCCTCAGAATTGTTTAAGATCTCAGCTATATGAAAATCCATACATTTTACTTCCGTTCAGTGCTGCCAAGGGGTTTTTTTGCATTGTGATCAGGGATTTAATGGGTGCCATTGGCAGCATTCAAACAGGCTTACATATTCTCTTCTCTCTGCACAGACGGCAAGGCTTATTGCTGGGGTTCTTTCTCTATAAAGCCATAGAAGGACTCAGCTTTTCAGTGGTGGAAATTAGTCAATACATTTGTTTCATCTCTCAGGGTTTGAGGTACCTGAATAATGGTGAGTGCCATATCTGCAAAAACAAGTTACAAAGATTCTATTGCACTTCCAGTTAACAGCCGGGACGGATCCTGAGGTAATTTGGAAGACAGAGCTGCATTCTGGCATATTTTTGCATGATACGTCTTTTGGTATCTCCAAGAATGCGAGTGTTGAAAAATGCCATTGACATTGGTGAAGTGGATGCAGTGGATTTAGTGAATGCTGACACAGAAGATGTAATTGGAACCAGAAATGAAGGATTGAATTGATTTCTCCTAATTTAGATACCTACAGCTGAGCTAGTCTGGAATGCACCTGTCTCCACTGACTATAAAGAGACCCTAGGGTGACTAGCTCATATGTAAAGGTCTATGCTCTGGAATGTTTGATATTAACTAAGATGAATCTTACTCATAAAAGTCAGTCTCTTATATTCATCTCACCTTTCTGCCATGCATCACAGTCTTCTTACATGTGGTCAGATTATGGGCTACAGGATCAGAACCTGTCTCTGTTTTATTTGCGAAAGATCCAGGAAAAAAAAGGGGCAGAGAGAAAAGAAACAATTGGATAAGGCAAGACAAATGTCTTTGCTACAAATCCAAGTATCACATGTAATGGCTACCTGGGAAATGTACTGTGGGAGAAATTAGTGAGTCTGAAATGAGAAAAACTTGGTAAGTAAGACAACGTCTTCAAACTCAACTCTGGACACTCCTTGTGAATCCTGCAAGTCTTAGTGCATCAAAGACGCATTAAGGGCAATAGGGACCACTTTATCTTTTGGCTGTTCTGGGCTACTGGGAAACCCACAGACAGCTCTTGAGAAAGCAGTCTCTTGAATTGGTCGAGCTGATTCTTGCTCTCAGCCCAGTGTGGAGTCCCAGAGAGAGAACTGCCGTAACAATTAAGGAAGGGATAAACAAGTAGAATGTGGATGGTAACATGGGGAAAAGAGGACAGCATGTCAGCAGGATGAAATGGCATGAACATTACAATTGAGCTAGTAGTAGAAAGTAGTAGAAAAGTAAAAAGCTTGTGCGGAGGCTAGAGGTAGGAAAAGGTCTGGAGGATGTTTGTGAGCCAGACTGATAAATATAGGGTTTTTTGCAGAGGGTTTTTTGTAGGCAGAGGCCTCCTCAATGTTCTTGGAGAGAATTTCAATTGCTTTGGATGATGAGATAGGGAAAATCATACTTTCATTGAGGGAACATGGGAATCCTTCCCTTTTTGCAAGATTCCTGTCTTACTTTCCTGGATGCAAATTTGCCAGCAGTGAAAGCAAGACTGAGGTGCCAGGCTGTGTCTAAATGTTACAGTAGAGGAGGTTTTCAAAAGTTCCAGTGAATTGAATAATATTACAGATGCGTGCTCAAATCACACTCCTGAATTCCAGGCAGTTCTACGAGGCTGCATGCTGCACAAATCATACAGCTACGATATACAAGAACAGGTATAAACCAGATTGCAAGGATTTTATTGTTAAAAAAGACTGAATTTTGGCTGTCACTGTTCTCCTGGAATGCAAAGTCTTCAGACATGAAACTAGGTGAAATTTGGCTTGGAGCTTCATTTTCTTCTTAGAGACCTGAGACTAAGAGGAGGACTATGAAAAATCTTTCTGCTCATGCCTGTGATGAATTCCTCTGACTTACATATTAATAAGGAGTAACAGAATGCTGCCATGAATTAGGAAAACTCTTTTTTCTTACTACTCTGTCCTAGCAGAACAGAGGATATGAGTGTAGTATGGAGCGAATGCTGATTTTTCCATGCTCAAATAGAAGTAAAAATTGTTTTTCAGAAATGCTGAGCACCTAGAACTCCAGCTGGTTTTAAGTGCATGGAAAGTTTGGGATAAAATGTAGTATCTCCAATCACAATTATAGCCAAGGGCAAGTTAGTTAGGCTGGGTATGCTGGTTTCCTGCCCGAGAAAGGCATAGCACAAGTTATTTCCTCTGACGTTTGTAGCTTATTAAATATTTATCCATGTTTTGCGCTCCTAACTCAAATCACCATGTAAAAACACTATAAATGGGAGCAGCAAATGTTTGAAATCAGACTCAGTCTATCTGAACTTGGCATTCAGAAAAGTCAATGCACTTTAAAGAAAAAATAGATCTTTTTACATGTGGACCATAAGCCAGCTGCAAAATCTTAACTTTCTGAACTGACCACTCTGTGGTCATTTTCCACATAAATAAATGATTAGAAAATTTGCAAGAAAATGCACAGGTTGTCTAGTTCTTCTCTTACCTAAATGTATCTTGGATAAGCAACTGATAATGCCTCAAGTGTGTGCAATGCTTTCAAGGGAAGACCGGAAAAGATCATCCAAAAGATTGCTCACGCTGGGTAATCCAAGACAATTTTCTCCTTAAATGACAAACAAAATAAGGCGAAGGCAATAGACCAGCAAGTCAGGCTTGCTGTTGCTAAGATGGAAAAGAGTTTCCAAGAGAATGCCATGTGGCACATGCATCAGCGCAGCATAAGGCTTGCCCATAAACCCTGCTTTAAAAGCATCAGTGCTTAGCCCGCACTATTCTGGTGCTCAGAGCTGGGAAAAGAGCGTGTCCCCAGCTGACCACTGCTCTTCTGCACACATCTGGCCTTCCACGCACAGGATGTTTCCTGAGAGGGTTCAGAACAAGTTCTTTGTGCTGGATTTTCAGAAATTGTACTGTTGGGCTGAGAGGAAATTTGTATTTTTGCCTATGGGGCCATAGCAGTTGGTTTCTATGTGGATGAAGTCTTATTTTGTTTCTGTGTTCCTCTTTCCTTTTTTCCTTTCCCCACGTGCACACATGTGCAGACACACACACACAAGCAGGACTCAGTGCGAGGAGGAGATGTGGCATGTGCCTCTCCTTCCAGTGCTGGTCGTGAGAGCTGTGCGGTGGGGAGTGGAATACTGTGGCGGTGCATTTCCCCCCTCCCCTGGGCCGCTCTAGCACCTCAGGAACTGCCGTTAGGCCTTGGCCTTTGGTAACGAGTGGGTGGTTGAGCGTCCCTTGGCCGCGCCCGGCACTCTTGCGTGGCTGAGGGGGGGAGCGGCACCGGCCCTGCCAGGGACTCCTGTTGCCTGGCTGTCCTGGTTTCGGCTGGGATAGAGTTAATTTTCTTCCTAATAGTTGGTATAGTGCTATGTTTTGGATTTAGTATGAGAATAATGTTGGTAACACACTGATGTTTTAGTTGTTGCTAAGTAGTGCTTACATAGTCAAGGACTTTTCAGCTTCCCATGCTCTGCCAGGTGCACAAGAAGCTGGGAGGGAGCACAGCCAGGACAGGTGACCCCAACTGACCAATGGGGTATTCCATACCATATGACGTCATGCTCAGTATATAAAGCTGGGGGAAGAAGAAGGAAGGGGGCGACATTCGGAGTGATGGCGTGTGTCTTCCCAAGTCACCATAATGTGTGATGGAGCCCTGCTTTCCTGGAGATGGCTGAACACCTGCCTGCCGATGGGAAGTAGGGAATGAATTCCTTGTTTTGCTTTGCTTGCATGCGTGGCTTTTGCTTTACCTATTAAGCTGTCTTTATGTCAACCCGCGAGTTTTCTCACTTCTACCCTTCCAATTCTCTCCCCCATCCCACTGGGGGGGAGTGAGCGAGCGGCTGGGTGGGGCTTAGTTGCTGGTTGGGGTTAAACCACGACACTGGCCAAGGTGGGGAACGAGAGCGGGGATAATTCATCATCCCCTGCCAGCCTTGGAACATCTTTACCTGGATTGTAGCTCAAGTGGAATGGTACCATTGTTACTGGAATCTTGCGAATTCTAGACTGTGGACTGTGGCCGGGATGGAAATGTGTGGATGACTAAAGCCAGTCATCTTGCGACCCGATAAACAGTGGCCCGAAGCGAGGCCCTTTGAGCTCTCCCAGACCACAGCGGGCTGCGCCCAGCATCTCCCTCTGAGGGGGATGCCACTCAGAGCTCGCGAACTCTCGAGTTTGCGAAGTTCAGAGGACTGTTGCCAAAAGCTGACAATGGGGCCTGGGCTGAAACACTCCTCGAGGCTCAATCCATCACCTCTTGAGAAATGCCAAGGCATTTTAAGTGAGTATTTCACGGAACTTGAGGGTAATTTTTAACAGGTATACCTTTATATATTTATCTATCTTTGTGTCTGTGTGCATGTGTGAATTGATGGAGGTACCCGACAGCAAGTATAGTATAAATATTACCATCTCAAATCTGTAATTAAGTCACTGTTGTGATTGTACTAGACTCTGTTAACTTACTTTGTAAATGTTAAATTAGTCAATGATTAAGTACTGCTAAAATCTTGCGATCCACCTTAGAATTGTGAATGAACCTGAGACTGCTGCTAGACACATCTAATCCCTTAGACATAAACAATTGACCAAGTCTGGGACTAGGAGTGGATCCAGCCGTACCTAAGCTCCATCAGGAGTTTAGAGGGCAAGGGGGTCTCCTCTGAACCTCGTGACTCAATGGGAGGGTCTCCCTTACCCTTTTTCATCCTCGGTCTCTGTATAAATCATTCTAAATCAATTCTAACTTGATTTTCCTTTGTAAGTGATAGAGTGAACCTTGCCATCAAACTCTGTTAAGTTGCACTTTTATAAATTTCTATTAAAACCACTTTTGCTAATACCTTTGATGGTGATTCTTTAAGTGGTGTGTAAACCACTCATTCGCGATAAATTGGTGTAGTCGGCAGGATCCTAAATCAGGATTTTGCGACAAGTACGTGCTGTATCTTGGTGTGGACACAACCAGATGGGGTCTCTGAAAGCTGCAGCAGCCCGCCCGCAATCTCCGGGATCCCTGGTGTGAGACACTGCCTTGTGCTGTCCTCCAGCACAGGGCCTGGGCTTAACGCCATCCTTTATCTCAAGCAGCCTGAAGCATATGTGAGCCTCATTTTTGCCAAAGCTAACCCTTCTTTTCTATATGAATGCAGCAAGTGGCAAATCCAGGCGGGATGCTCTGCCCAAGGTGTGAGAAGATCCTGTGGATTCCCATGTCTCTGCTCCTGTGCCTCAGCTGAGCTCTGTGTGTGTGAAATCTCTGCTGGTTGGATGGTAAAACTGAAAGCACAGAGAAGCGATAAGGAACAATGCAAGCGGATTCAAAAGAGATTTGGATCATTTAGTTGATGAGCCAGCAGATGGCAAATGCTGCTTGGTATAGAAAATGAAAAGTAATTAGTCTGGGAACAAAGCAAATGTAGGGAATGGGTGTAACATCCAGCACACCGATCAGAGAGAGAAAGGGGTTACTGTGGAAAAAAAAAATCATAGAAACCGTCACTTCAGTGCACAGCTGCAATAAAAAAGGCAAACAAGACACCAGACTGATGGAACAGTGAGCTATAATGCACCACGGAAGAGGCAATACAGTCCTCTGGAAGATGGTTATTAGGCCCCTCCAGAATACTGCATGGAGCATGGGTCACTGTCTCAGGAAGGTTATGTTTGGAGAACGGTGCATTATAAAGCAACTAAACGTTAATGCTTTTGATGATTTCAGTTCTGAGGCAAAGTTAAGAGGCTCATTCTGAGGGGTCAAAGAGACCTTAAAGAGATTTTAAAATTATAGTAATGATCAGTAAAGTTACCAGACAATACTCATAGTGCTGCAAGATTATAAAAATTAGGGAAGTGGTACTGAGCAGAGAGCAGAAACTTCACAAACTGCTGCACAAAAAAGAGACAGTTACCTTCTGACTTCATTGAGTTAGCTAAGGGTGAATACAGCTTCAGGAACACATAACTCAAGTGAGTTGATGCACAATTACAGTAGATGGAACTGTCCTGTGGAAGAAGCAGGAGGACAGTCAAGGCCCAGATAAAAATAGCAGAATACTTTAGGGGAAGAATCCCTCCCCAGTGTTTCAGGGTTTGTTTTTATTTGGATTCAGTTTGTGCAGGTTTCTAAACTGTATCTGTCTGCTAATAGAAAGATCAACCTTTGCACACAAGCCATAATGAATGGGGATTCCCCCAACCCACATTCAAAGAGGAGAAAAGGGGAGGGGGAAGGTAAATGCTGCCCTGCCCACTTGATCCTGCTCAGGATCATACCATGTGAAAATAAGCTAGCTTCAGGTCTAGTTAAGACAGAGAAAAATAGTTGGGCTGCTGCTTATGAGAAGATGGGACAGCAGCAGTCTGAATTTGAGGTCAGCAGGTAGTTTACAAGGCTAGGGAAGGGGGGAAAACTGGAAGCATGTGTACCTGCAAAAGGGGGTGTAAGCATTTAAACTGAATTAAATAGGTTTCAGGCACCTAAGTCTACCAGAACTACGCAGAAAATCTGTGCTTGGTTGTGTAGGCATCAGAGAGGCACTTGAAGTAAATTTACTGACGTGCTGTGGTGCAGATACAGAACTGCTGCCGCTGCAGCTGGGCTCAGCTGGATGGAGCCCGTATCTCCTGCTTAGCCCTGAGGTCCCAAGGATGGTAGATACAGTTTAGAGCATACAGATTAACTATATGGACCTTGACAGAAAGCCTGGGCTCCTTTCATTTAGCGCCATGGCCAGAGAGGACAGTACACCACTTCTATTAGAAAAGGTTAGTTCTTAGGTGTATATCGTCAGGAAATAGGGGATTCATAGGTACAAGCCTCCTAACAGAGAGCTACTTGCTGTGGATTAAGCCTAGGTTGTGATCAAGCTTTGCCCGTTCTGTAAAAGGGAATGCAAGACACTGACATGGAGCAGGCAAGACTGAGCTTGACTCTCGGGTGAGGTGAGGAAGGTAGCAAACTCTGTCACTCCATGTCTGTACATGGCTGCAGCTCCACAGTCGGAGCCACCCTATGTTAAAGGAAATTGCGTTGTGATAAAAATGCCTTGTGCTGATTTACTACAGGTGGTGCCAATAGCTGTAACACTAGTGGAAAAATGCAGGTTTGAATTTGCTGACATTGTTGCAGCTAGACAAAGCTTATCCGTGCCTCTGAAGCTGATGTGGAAGTGGGAAAATAGAAATTGTGTAGTTCATGTAGACCGATGATCTGGCCTTAAAGGGAAGGTAGATCTTCTTTGGCAAAGAAGATAGAAGGACCTCAGAGAAAGATGTGGGATAATCTATCCCTACAGAAACCTAATTTTAATTCTCCCATAGAGAAGGTACTGCCTTAAAATCTGAAAGCCTGCCTTTATACTTCTTCCAAAGTTTAGCATAATTGTTCTGACTGAATATTCCTGCGATTCATATAGCCATCCAATCCTTCTTTGAATCCTGCACAGTTCTTGACCTCAGTGCTTCCTGTGGTGATATCTTCCACTGTCCAATTACACATTATGTGAAAGAGAATTTCCTTTGATCAGCTTTGAATACATGAGCTCTTCATTTCATGGAGTGTTCCTTTATTCTTGTGTTGCACAGCAAGGTAAAGAGAAGCGTCAGATACGTCTTCTCTAGAGTATTTGGTATTTTATCTTACTGTGTCCCTTCTTATCTGTCTCCTTTCTGAGATAGACAAATCTCATTCTTTTCAATCTCTTCCTGTGATAGCCCCTGCCTCTGCCTCCACTCCCCACTTGCTTATTCTCATTCTTACTCTCTGACCTCCACTTGTATCTGCAGGATCTTTTAGAGCTTGGGGAGGGGCACGGACAGTATGCCAGAGGAGAATTCAGCACTGATTGGTATAACGGGCAAATATTTTCTGCATTATTCACCATCTCGTTCACTGAGTAGCTGAACATCTTGTCAGCTGTTTGGATTGCAGCTGTACCCTGAGCAGATGTCTTCGTTGAGCTGTCTGTAATGTTTTTAGGCAGTTGGTGCTGAGCTCATCACCTCAGACCTTAATTACTGTAACCAGCTCCTCTCTGGCATTCATGCTGTCTCACTTCATTTGGCAGATTTCTTGCTACCCAGGAAGTCTGCATTATCCAGTAACCCGACCTTATCTTACCTTCCTGAAGCCTTTTTTCTACCACGTCAAGAAGAAAGGTCTTACCCTCATCTTAAAAAGGCCTTTTTAATCCTTATTTTTGCTATCTGTCTGCTTTTATGGCATCCTCACGCTATTCATGGCTTCCTATTTCATGTATTAGTAGTTTTGACATGCTTTGCCCACACTGCCCATGCAGTCTCCAGAGTAAAACCTTTTCTGTGCCTATCTACATGATTTCTTATTACCACTTTGTAGTCAATCAGATCATCCTTAAAGTCTGGTTTTCTGGTAATACCTCCAAGACGCAGTGAAGGGCGGTAGTGCAGGGTCCATAGTATGCCTATAAGATGTGCCCAGATGTGAAGGCACGTGCAGCACAAGGAAGGTGGAGCTTCCCTTAATATTTAGCAGGAGGTGTATCCCTTCCAACCCACGCAGCCTAGGTTGATACACGGAGTCATAACACAAGCAAAGCCAATTTCTGCCTTCCGTGGCAGAAGAGCCACAACTACTTCACTATATATATGTTTGCCTGTACGTACTAAATGCTCTGATGGTGAGGCACTCCATTTTCTGGCTATGCTTCCTTGCTTATGTGGATTGCTCCTTGGGAAGTCACAAATAATTCATGTAGAATGAGACAGTGACCTCCAGGGCTGTCAGGGGAGCCAGGCACACAAACGCATCTCAGTTACATAGATTATCCCACTCCCCATCCCATTATGACTCGGTGCGGAAAGCTTTCTTGGAGTTTTGGACCATGTGTCTCCCATGCAGCTCTTGTGGGCTGTGTTTTTTGTATAGGAGCCCTGTTTGCAAAGTCCTGTCTTCTAGAATGAAAACCCCAAACATTCTTGAAGCAGAAAAAGGAATTGACTTTCAAGTGTTTCTTGGTTTTTGAGCCTACTTCATACTATAGTGCTGTTTTGCGTGTTGGCTAGATAAACCAAGGTGTCTTTCATATTAGTATGTAGTATTGGCAATGAGTAAATTCTCAAAGGTAGGAAGTTGGGAGTGAATTAGAAGTTGACTGAGTGATGTTCAGGAGGTAACTGAAGAATATTACCTGGGAAAGTGCCACTGAGAGGATTTAGTGCTGAGGTCGTGACACATTGTACTGAAATCCACAAAGCATTTGTTTCTGCAGTCTTGCTCAAAAAGGAGCAGTGGAGATATTAGGTTCTGTCCAGTTAATTTTAGAGAGGACAACTAGGATGGTGAACAATTTGCCACACTACTTAAAATTAGGAAGGCACCGGTTAGTGCAGTCTTTTTATTACTTTAATAAATGCAATGTAATCTGAATGTCATCTCTTTTCTTCATTATGAGCCAGTTGTGCCTGACCCATGTGTTTTAAATTGGCACTTGTAAGGCAAATGGAAAGGTGAATAGCATAGCTGAGCTGAAGAAGCAAACCCAGTTGGGTCACTTCTGTTTCTTTAGTGTAAAATTTTCAGAATACACACACAATAAAAGTATAATCAAAAGTGAATTTTGGATTGCTTTCAGGGTTCCAATGGCCTTCCATCTTCTCAAAGCACCTATTTATGCTTTCACAGGAGCTTTATGAAAGCATGTGAAGTGGGTATCAATTTACCCCCATCTTCTGCTTGGAGACAGACAACATAGCTTTATCCTCTTCTTGTGGCTTTGTCTGGATTACAATGAGGAGTTTTGTGAGACTGACCTAAAGCAGCAAGACAAGACAAAACATATTTTTTGCATACACCTCATTCACTGAGTTTAAGCTTAAATCCTCCACTCTTGCAGTGTTTTAACTCAAACAACTTAATACACAGCAGAGGATATCTTATCTTGTTTTGATTAGAAACTATTAGCCCAAGCTAGATAACAGGACCTAAGCCTAGATCCTTAAATCCCTCCCTAGTCAAAATTTATGTTCTGATGAAGCAAGAACAAATTATGTCTAAACCTTTTTGAAGCTTTTACTCCACGCAGCATCATGAAGAGAGCTATAAAAACAATCCACTGAGTCCAGATTGGCCAGGTTGCAGCCACTTGCCAAAACAGATGATACCTTCTTTATTGTTTTGTGTCCTTCAGGTTTAAAGAACTTTTATCACTCTTAACAATTTCTCCTTCCAGTTTATCCGTGAGTTTAGGATGCCAGTAAGAACAACTCTATTGACCACATCAAAGGACCCATTTAGCCTAATGATTTTTTTCCTGACTGCTGCCAGTCTGGGATGTGCAAGAATGGACGTAAGGATGGAGCACGCATGCTGTGGCGGTGCGTGTCCCAGGCCCTCGGCAGAGGGTGCCCTGCGGCTGGCGCTGGGGCTGTGGAGCCTGTCTTGGCAGCAGATCAGGAACCAGACTTCTCTCAGGAGCTTTCCCTGGCCGTTAAGGCTCGAAGTCAGACTCTCACTGTTTTTCTCTCATCCCGTCCTTTTGAGTCTTGCATTCCGGGCTGCACAGCTTCAGTCAGAGCGGCCGCATGTGTGGGTCACAACGTGCAGCTTGGAGCAGGCCCCTTCCTGAGCGAGGGCCTATTTACCTTAAGAAAGGCTGGCTTCCAGGGTGCAGCAAGTAACCCACTGTATTGACCTGCAAAAAAAAAAATACTGGAACTATTGCCTCCTGGCTCACTCGTTTCCTAAAAGGTTTGCTCAGTACGCTGAAAAACGCCTGTAGGAGTGTACTTTGTTTAGATCTGTCTGGGTGGAAAGGCTTGTCTGTGGCCCTGCATCAGGTGCTTTAGAAGGGACTGGAGTTTATCGCCCTGCTCAGGCACTGCTACTTGCCTGGATCCAGGAGCTCCTTCCTCAAGTGAAGGTTTTTAATTCTTCATCCAAGTCATCCAGATCCCTCCGCATCGTGCATAGTGTGGCCTTGTGCCTGACACAGGGTTTTGTACTCTTTTTGGGGCCAGGCACCTAAAATGATGTGTCTTGTTACAATGCCTAAACCCTTATCTAGCCATAGCTGCAAAAGCTTGCTTGTAGCACTTTTTGAGAAGCGTGCTAGCAGTGAGAGGGCTGGGGATAGCTCTCAAGGCAATCTTTCAAAGATGTGTACCCTTTCCCCAGCTGCTTTTCCAAATGTGCTTAGTGTCCACTCTCTTTGCTTTACCTGGAGGGATTTGTAAATCATAAGCTGTCCATAGCACTGTGGGACTGAGAAATTTCTTTCTGAGGAACAGGAAAAAAAAAAGAAAGATCCGTATCTGTAGGATTGAGTTCTCCGTTATTTTATACTACAGGTAGGCATACGTGCCATCAAGTCATAGTTCTTGACATATGTAACCTTAGCTTCTTATAGCTGATTTGTAATACTGGTGTTTGAAAAATGACTATAGAAAATCAAATCAGTAGAAACTCACACCGTCAGGAGTTGCATAAATGGTCCTAGGAGACACTATAACAGTACATCTCTACTGATTTGTAATTACTTATATTACAGGAGATTTCAAGCTAATAATCCCTATCCAGACAGTTGGGCAGCCTGGGTTTCATTTGAAGAAACATCCACACATGCTGCTGGTTCCTATTCTTAAAGAGCCACATTATTATGAATGTGAGGTTGATGCAAATGTGAAAGGACCACGACAGGGTCTGCATTTCAGCAGTACTTGTTGCAATGTTTCCTTTTGTGTTTTGTCTGTGGGCTTGCGTGTCTAGTGAACAAGATCACAGCCTGTTCTATTTCAGAATAGCAAATACTACTGTCTATGCATACTTTCCTCAAATTAAGAGCAGAAACTCCTCTAAAATGCAAAGTTTCCCCATAATTCCCTCCCCCCCCCTTCTTTCAGTACACATATTCCATCTTTAGGTTTTGAGTTTTCTTTTTTTCTGTTTGGCTTTGCAGTTAGCTTTGATACCATTCAAAATGAAGCCCTGGGGCAGAATTTTTACCAAATAACAGTCCAAGAGCTGTGGTAACTTCTTCATTGCTCTGTGTCTTTAAATCAAGATTGGGTGCTGTAATAAAAGGTTAGGCTTCTCTTCATCAAGTTATTAGCCTTTGATAAAGGAATCCCATGATGAAATGTTATGGCCTGTGTTTTCCTGGGAAGTAAGACTAGATCATTGTAATGAGCCCTCCAGGTCTTCAGCTCGGTGGTGCCTGATTTCCTTCCTGACCTTGAATTACGCTGAGAAGAGGAGGTTTTCAAGCAACGTGTCAGGAAGTAAAATTCTGCATGAATATTTTGCAGGATTACCAGCAAACCACTGAGGTGTTCAGGGAGAGAGGCAGTGCTGAAGCAAGCAGGTCCAACCGAGCAGAAGATAATGGAGCTGTGTGTGGTGTGTAGGACTGAACCGGCACTGGTGTGGGAGATGGCAGAAGTAGGCTTACTCTGAGCCTTGGAAACACAGCTACACATAACTGTCCCTCTTGTGCATGCTATGTCAGCTCCTCAGCCGCTGCAGGCAATGCCTGGGGAAGCTGTCCCCATCCTTTGATGGTGGCAGTACCTGGGGAGACCATTCATTGCTGGTTCTCCTCTCCCAACAGGAGACTCCTGGCAGTGACGGGGAGCAGCAATGTCTTGTGTCAGCCCATCGTGAATCATTGCACGTCATAAGCCAGAGCTTGTTCCTGAAATACATTCCCCACCCTCAGTAGCAAAAGCTCTCCATTTGTGTGCTTCAGTATGCGATGGCTACAGTCCATAAAAGGCACATGTTCGTGTATGGTGGTGAGTCACAAAAGCGCAGGACATTTTTTGGGAAGCTCATTTCTTCTGGCCTGCCCCGAGATGTTCAGCCTGTACCTGCCCTGGCTGTCAGATACTGCTTGGGAAAACGTGATTTTCCCCAGTAAGAAGTAGGAAAACATCCAACCCCTGGCTCCCCAGGTATTGGTTGAGCAGAAAAGAGCCACCAGAAGCTATCACTTGCAAAATGGTCATGCTAAAACAGCAGCATTTAGGTTTTGGCCAAAAAAAGAATGCTGGAATAAATACTTCTGAGAGATGGCAATCCTATGTGGGAAGAAGCTGTAGGAATCAGGAAATAATTGGTGAAAAATGTATGTGTGTGTGTGTGGACAGGGGAAGGCAGGATGGAGAGTGACTTGGTACTTGTATTGTGGTTTTATCTTAATACCGGCCTCTAAATTGTGAACTGCTGCTCTGCAGCTGCTGAGGTCATGGCTCTCCTGGCACTACTTACGGACGTTAGTGGTCTTAAGGTACAGGGGCTTGTCTTCTAAATCTAAATAAAGAAAAGTTTGGACTGGTTATGTACTCATCCTGTGCCTCACTAAATCGTAGCAGTGACTGTTCTCCTTTCCCCAGAGCTGCCTCTTTTTGCCTATTTGGCTCTGTCAGACCCCCCAGTTAAATCCGGTGCCTCGTTAATGAGACCTGCTTTGACGAAAGTGCCTTTCCTCCGCCCTTTTATGAAGGTTTCAAATGAGCTCACCCGCGAAGGAAGTGTGGAGAAGGGTAGGTGGCTTAGGCAGGAGCACAGGCGGCTGCGATGGGACCTGAAAGCCGTAACACAAAACCAGGCAATTTTTTCCCTCAGAAAAAGGTTTAAGAAAGAGACAGAAGAGGCATAATTGAGACAGAAGGATGTTGATTTCATGGTTTATTGTCACATTAAAAAAGTAATCTTACTGATGAATTAATATTTGCTTTTTAATATAAAAGTGCTTATTCTTACAAATCCTTAAGGCTCATTCTGTTACATTACAGTAGGATTTTTCACCATCCCAGAAACTGTGCTACATGAGTTTTATATGAACTGTGGACATAGCAAAATCTCCAAACAGTAAAACAAGCCATTAATAATTTCATTGCCTTTGCACACATGAACCTGTTTAATTGTGTAACATGAAAACAAACAAAAGCAAAATTTTCTTGTATTTTCTAGTTTGACTCGGAACTGATCCCCAAAAGCTTTCTATTTTGCTTGAGCGAATGGAACAAGTACAATTGGTTTTGAATCTCAATTTTTCACTTGTACAGAAAAAAGGAAGGAGTGAGACAGAGGAGCGTTACAGATGTAGCATTTACTCTACGTTTCTTACTAAAGAGAAGAAGGATGACTACCAAGCACAAGTACTGTTCATACGTGATATATTTATTTTTGTAATGTCCCTCTGTTGCACTTTTACTTAGGTAAAGCTCCCACTGAAGCCAATGTGAGTTTTGCCTGAGGGAGGAATAAGACCAGAGCTCTCACAGGGAACATTTTAGATTAAGTAGTTTACTATTTTTTTGTCTCACAATGGAAGAATGAAATAGATGAAAGTTACTAAAGCTCTTGTTTGTATTGATCACAAGTGGAATATGATTTCTGGCATACACTATAATACACAGGTAAGAGTATACCGTATTTATTTTTAATCATAATCAGAGCTATATTAGTTGGATGGGCAGTGAATTTGCTATTTCTACTTAAATTTTAGATAACTATTTACTGTAAAGACCAATTTTTTTTCCCCAATAATTGGGTCAAAATGCAGTAACTAAAAAAATACCTAATGCAAAAGATAAAAATAATTTAAAGTATTCTGGAGCAAGGGGAGAAATGCTAACCGGTCTAATAAATAAGGCAGTTTAAAGCATTTGTGACTGCTACTGTGATATATGTACATACTTTACAGCATAAATTACTGTACAGAATACTCCGTTTATTAACCTGTGTAAACAATATCGCTTGCTGTATGGGGACATATTGTGAGGTTCTGCTCATTGGAAAGATAAACTGCTATAGCTTTGGCTGGGTGGGGGAGGCCTTGGGTAGCACACCCTCAGAGAGGAACATGAGTGACGTTTTATGAGCTGCAAATAAAGCCATCCTGACTCAAGTAATTTTACAAAAAATCTGCTGACGTTTGTTGCTATAAATGAAATATGGAAATGAATCTTTGCGGTTTGTTACAAAAATAATTCTGATCATAAGCTGATCTTTGTGTACCTCATCTGGCCAGGGACCCTCGCTTAGAAGTTTGCTGTGTGAAAAAGGGAGGTGGGGAAGATATGCAGCAGTATCCCGTCAGGAGGATGGTCGGTGGCTGGACCCCCCGCTGGGACTGCCGCATTGCCTTTTCAGCCGCTGGTGCTACGCGCAACATAGAGGAATGGGGAGGGAATTGGGACTACTGCGATTACTGCAACTGGCTGGAGAAGTAATGACAAATTTAAGCATCCTGTTACTTTGGCCACCCTGTACTGTCTTCCCCACCCGTTCATTTCCCTCGCACACCCACAGCGTGGTTTGGTTTTGGCTTCTGCACGGTGGCAGCTCTGTGGGAGAAAGTCTCTGTAGGATGCCTACCGCAACACGGCCCTGGTCAGCGGACACCGCTGCCGTCCAGGTTTCCATTAATAATATGCCCAGGAAGGCAGGGAGTTGCCGTAAGCGAAGTGTGCGTGCAGCCATGATTTGTTACACCGGCTATCGTCTCTGCCTGCCGCTGTCAGCATGGAGCGATGTCCCTGGGCAGGAGGACCAGGGGTTAGCCTTGGGCTGCCCGGAGAGCAGCTCTCACACTGCCTGGCTCCTCTGCTTCGGCTCCCGCCCCTCCTGTTGCCATCCGCGGACAGAGACAGGCTACCCATGGCACCGCAAGCACACCTTACCCTGGCTGCTCTGGAGCTCCCAACACCACTCGCCGCTCTTTCTGCCTCCACCGACAGCAAGGGACGCTGCCTGGCCAGCCCCAGGAGCTGCTATGGGACTGCTGGTCTGCAGGCAGGCCACGAATTTTAGGTGGCCCTGGGTGGCCTACAGGCTGTTCATCAGGGATAAAATTGCCATTTTCACACAACGAATTGAAAAATGCTGTTGAATTTCCATGAAAAAGAGTAATATTGGCCAATCTCCTCTCTTTTGCCATCTACAGAAAAACTCTTTCTTCTGTTTAAAGCAAACCAGCTCTACTTCCAGAAAACATACGGAAAAAGTGCCTTTGAATGTTTAGTAAACTGTAAAATATATTTTCTTGATATTTCAGTAATCTTAATAGAAGAAAGGTGCACGTTCAGTCCTCGAGGAACTACTTACTTCTTTGGATTTGGGCCCAGTGAAGTAGAGATTGGGCAAGGGATAGACCAAGTCTAAAACATGTGCTTTAAACATCTCAGAAATAAATGTATTTACCGCATAACTATTTTCCTGCGTACCTGCTCTCTCCCAAAGTGATCTCAGCCACATCCTGCATCAGTGCGTCCTAAGGTATTTTACCAATTTCAGCAGGCACTCTCATTAGCAAAAGGTACGATTGTAAACTTGGGGAGGGATTTACAGCACCTCTATATCTGAGCTCATCACCTAAATTCCCTTTGTAGCCAGTGGACAGAAACAAGCACTTCTAGGTTGTGATTCATTGTGCTTATTTTAGACCTTCAGTATAAGACGAGGTGAATCCCAAATTCTGCGTTTAAATCAGGCCATTTTTTCTCTCCCATTCTAACTTCTCTTGCTATTTAACACCAGTGAATTGTTACAAGGCTGACTGTGTGTCCTCAATGGCCTAAAAAAGGTCCTTGCACAGGTGTGAGTCCACCAGTTCCTGCTGGTTCTACTGCAGGGCCATAAAGTGGCAATGCACCTTCAAGCAGACCAGTAACCCGATGCCAGGCAATGGTGCTGGGCCAGGAGATGCTGCTGTAACCCCACCAGCTACACTGCTGTTTCACACGGGGTATTTGAGTCACCAGCGCTAAGGGCTTTCCGTTCCCAGATTAGTGGCCTCTCCCATCTCCCTTTGGACACAGAGGAGAAGAGCTGGTCAGAAATGGTGCATGGAGTCATCAGCATTCACTGTCTCTTCCTCAGGAGGGAGCTGAAGTTTCTTGCTAGGCATGATGGGTGAAGGTGGGCACCAGTTCAGCAAGTGGGGTAGGAATGAGAAGAAAGCAGAAAGGTCCTGAGCTGCTCGGAGCAGCTCTGCACTGCCTTCCATCTTTTTTCCTGTGAGTAATTTCAGCTCTTCCTTGTCCTGTTTGTCATAAGCCCAGGCTGGGAGATGAGGTTGTGGAAGAAAATGTCTAGAGCTGCAGGAAGAGCTGACTGTGGGACCAGGAAGGTAAAATGAAAGGCTGAGGAGATAAAAATGAATTACTGTATTGATCATGGCACTAGTTAACTCTGTGCGATTTGCTGGGGAAAGCCAGAAGTCCCCATCCTCCTATACAGTACCTTATGCAAATGGAAGACAGACTTGTCACGGGTGAAGGCAAACCACCAAAGGGACCTTGACAGGTTTCAGGAGTGGAACCATGTGAACCTCATGAGGTTGAACAAGGCCAAGTGCAACGTCCTGCACCTGGATTGGGCCAAGCCCCAATATCAATACAGATGGGGGATGTACTGATTGAGAGCAGCCCTGCAGCAAGGACTTGGGGGTACTGGTGGATGAAAAGCTGAACATGAGCCTGCAATGTGCACTCGCAGCCCAGAAGGCCAATGGGCTGCATCAAAAGCAGGGTGGCCAGCAGGTCGAGGGAGGTGAATCTGCCCCTCTGCTCTGCTCTGGTGAGACCCCACCTGGAGTCCTGCATCCAGCTCTGGGGCCCCCAGCACAAGGACATGGACCTGATGGAGTGGGTCCAGAGAAGGGCCGTGAAAATGGTCAGAGGGCTGGAGCACCTCTCCTATGAAGAAAGGCTGAGAGTTGGGATTCTTCGGCCTGGAGAAGAGAAGGCTCTGGGGAGACCTTATTGCGGCCTTTCAGTACTTAAAGGAGGCTTATAAGAAAGACAGAGAAAGACTTTTTACCAGGGTTTGTAGTGACAGAACAAGGGACAGCACTTTTCAACTGAAAGAGGGTAGATTTAGATTGGACATAAGGAAGACATTTTTTACAATGAAGGTGGTGAGACTGGCACAGGTTGCCCAGAGAAGTTCTGGATGCCCCATCCTGGAAGTGTTCAAGGCCAGGTTCGATGGGCTTTGTGCAACCTGATCTAGTGAAAGATGTCCCTGCCCACGGCAAAGGGGTTGGTCTAGATGATCTTTGAAGGACCCTTCCAACACAAACCATTCTGTGATTCTATGCTTCTATGATAAATCTAAACTGCAAATGAAAACATCCCTTTTCAATACAAATATGTTCGAAAATGGAAGTAAGAAAAAGACTAAAAAGGGCCTATCCTTTGCTAAATGTTATCTATGTCTAGTTTGTTCCTGCAGGATGTGTTTCCCTTCACATCTGTTGACAAGGTGAGAATTCCGCATCTAAGAATGCCAAGTGGAGGAGAAAAGGATAACTAGTGCTAAGGAAGGAAGGATTTGTTAGTATTGCCTGAATAAAATGAACAGAAATAGAAACATTTTGTTGATTTGACTGGTGTTCAGTCCTTGGTGAAGTGCTTTAGTGATGACTTCTAGAGGTAATGTGTCAGAACAGAGCTGGGAGTTTGACCTTGGGGTGCTGGCTAATGATGGTGTGATTTGGGAAGGTAACTCCCTGAACATTGTGCTCCCAACATATTTCTGACTTCGCAGCTCAGTTACTGGTAACGTGCATCACAAACAGACACATATTTTGTTATGAGAGAGACTTTTTTTTTTAATGTTTCATTAAGTGACTAGTCCTCTCTGCAATGCACCATTCTAAAAGAAAATATCCATTGAATTGAAGTTATTTGAAGCTGGATTTGGAATAACAAATGATTTGAATACTTCTGAGGTTGCTATGAGAAACACACTTGATACAACTGGGGAGGCAAATCTTTCACAAAAAAGCATAGTGGCTCAAAGACATAAAAGGATTTGAAATTCTTAGGACGGCTACACAGCACTTGGTTAACCTACGCTGTTTGTCCCATTAGGTACTGTTGTGATTCTTGCTCTCTACCAGCATCAAAGTTATAGATACCCTGGGAACGGCAGTTGCACCTAGGCTGTGACTCCCCTCAGCACTGAGCATAAGTTTTATATACTCAGGTGCTTACATTGAGAGCTTACATGGTGTTTAAGGATTTTGAGGGTCTTGTAGCTCTGGACTCAGGGGTGAAATTCATCCAGTGTACTTAGCAGTTCTTTCTATAGCTCTTCTACAGCACTTCTGAGGATACAAAGTGATTTGCAAACATTAATTAATTCTCATAAAGCCCTATGAGGCAGATAAGTGTTAAGTATCCCTGTGTTAGTACATATGAGAAACATGAGACCTGAGTGCCTTATGATCCATGCTCTTCTCTATATTCACTCCCAAAAAGGAATATGTGCCTTGGGACAGAGGAAATCCCCATTTTTTCGTCACTCTCTTGTTTTTCTTGGACCCTCTGTAGTCCTTCAAGGGTAGCAGGGATGAGGCTGGGATTCAAGCTACAGCGTGTGAGATTCAAGCTACACAGATTGGAAGAGAGAGGGAGCCTTGCTATATTTGCTGCTGGTTTTGTGGGGGAAAGCAGTGCTCCTTAGGCAACATGTGGGTTACTTGCTCCATGCTCCAGCACCCTGTTTGAAAGGTAGCTTGGGCTGCCAAAATAGAAATCACTTCTGAAAGTGCAGGCATACTTGCGGACTACCAAGCGCAATGGAGCCAGACAGCAAGCAGAGGCAGAGGAATTACCTGAAGAAACAACCCCAGCTGAGTCCCTCCTGTCTCACTGAGGAAAACCATAGTCTTTTGAAAGAATGACAGAGCCTCGGATGCTCCAAATCCCAGTATTTTTCCTCTATGTTGCTTTAGGCACAAACAGCACCTAAAGTGACTTTCCAAATTCGTCAGTTAACCTCAAGAACAATTTGCAGCATGGCAACCAGTATGGCCTTATTGAGGGCAAACGGCAGCTTTACGAGAGACATTGAAGTAGCCAAATTTTCATGCTAACATTATTGGGTGAGAGACATTGTTCTCCAGTTTTCAAGGCAGACTAGACTTAAGATCATCCAAATCCTCTTCTGAATGCATTCTGACAAATTCTGACAGTTATGTGACTTCCCAGCCCTCGGTGCACAGCACATAATGTAACAATTATAATTATGACAGTGATCAGACCTACCAGGCCTTTTTAAGACATGAAAATCAGACTAATTCTCTAGTTTCAAACACAATGAGTTCAAATATGTGATGTAAATGCTAAAAAAAAGATAACAATGAGAGGCATGTTAGGTCTGCACCAGCCAAACTTCTATTGTTATCTTAACAAGTCCATATTCTTCAGGCATTGTTTGTATTTCTATTGTGCCAGGAGATTTTATTCTTTAGTTTGAGGATTCTCCCTGAATGGGGGAGGGAAACATTGCTAACACTGTGAAAAAGAAACATTTCTTTCTGACATATTAAGCATTAAGCGGATTATGTAAAGGCAAGGCATATCGCAGAAGGAGATGTTCTTAATATAGCTTTGACCATGAACCCATGACCCTCCAGAAAATTTAGGAGACTTAAAAACCCTATTGCTTTGACAATCTTTTAATTTAAAAAAAAAATCTTCTTGTAAAAAGACCAAGGAATTCATCCAGTTATTTCCATAAAATTCAACCTTTCCTGCTTAAAATCATGAATCATTTAATGTGACATCTGCAGGATATCTGAGGCAGATGCCATTAATCAAAGTAATTTCACAAATTCCAATTTAATTTGGATTAAAACCTACAACTAAGTCAAGGAATAGTATATACTGTACATGCGTTAAGGCTGGTGACTACTAAAGTCTCTTGGGTAGATAAGCTAAGCACAGATTAGCCAGGTCTAAGCATATGTCCTCATCTAGGGAAAAAAAGATATCCTGAAATTTCAGTGATGTAGATTTGAATCAGTAGCCATGAAAAATGGTTGAACATTTGTATTACAAAAGAGATACTATGGCACAGTCCCAAAGGTGCATTTCTTATGAATTAATTAGCTGCACAAATTATTTTGATAACAGTTACTGCACTTCTGAGGTGATATGGCTGCTCAGTGATGAGTACTTGATGATCAATGGTAGGCACTAGTAATATCCTTCATGCTGAGTGACTTTTATTACTATTTAGATTTACAGTATATACATATGTGTTTGTATCTACACTTAGCGCTTGATCTTCTTAACCTCCTTCTTAACTCCTCCTTAACCTAAGGTCCTCTGTTCACTGTAATCTCTTCCCTTGGAGTCCTGTGGTATTTGGATAAATGAAATAGGCAAACAAGGGGTTGGGATATCCTTCCATGCGACAGGGAGGACTATGCTTGGCTTTTGGCCACACTTGAACCTCTGCATATGTTTTGTTCTTACCTGTCATTCATGACACCATGGAATAATATAAAGCATTAAGGCCAAGGGGTCTGCATGGTCTTGCTGCCTGTGAGGATCCTATAGGCTGCTATGCATTTGTTGCATCCACCTGCAATACATGGTTCCTTTGAATGCATTCCCATTGCTTTACCAACCCTGACTGATTCAGAAGCATCTGTTTGTAAGCAAACCTCTCCCTCCAGGCATAGTCCTTCTGGATCTGTACAGAATGACTTCTTACTTTCACAAAATGAACCTGAACACTGCTATGGCGTAAAGAAGCCTGCACGTTCCTGGACTTTTACAACAGATTACAAGAAGTAAGCGTCTTTCATGGAACCCCAAAGAAGGACGGTCTTTGCTGGTCCCACCGAGAACACACAGAGCACCTTCAACTCATGGTGAAGTGCCTAAGTCTATTCAGATTCTTAACGTGGAACATATGCTTAATTGGACCAGACCTAAAAGCCACATGCACTTTTCCAGACCAGGCCCTAAGAAGATGAAATGAAGTACTTGTTGTCGCCATGCCACATTCAGTCATCTAAACCGCAGCAACCATATACAGCAAATACTCTGCACAGGAAAGTATTCTAAATAACCTCACCAAAAAGGTATAGCTGCAAGAAACCCTATGGCGAGAAGGCCAAAACCTCTAATCCATTTATATGTCTAGTTGGTTTAAATGGCTGCTATTTCATCCTGTTACACCACCAGAAGTTAAGGCTCAGTGTGCTCATCAGACAACACAGATGATGCCAGCACAAAAAATAAAAAAACGGTGTGTTTTTCCATGGAAGCAATGGGTATTTTAGCTGGAATAATTCAATATAAGAACAATGTGCAAGAAAGGACAATCATCTACAAGAGATCCTTAGTACTTGGAAATGTAACAACAGGATAGCGTTAATTCTTGCATTTCTTTGAAGTTTCTTGACATATTACATCCATACAAAGAGTTCATCGTGATTAAGAAAAATATCCCGATCTTAGTAAAATAAACATGCTTCCAAGTTCCATACTTGAAACTCAAATGCCACATGTGCAATAAAACTAAACTCCATTTAAGGCAAGTAATATATGTCACTTCTAAAATTTCTTAACATTAAATAGCAGTAAGGGCTCCCAAACCCCCCAAATTATCTGAAGATAAACATCATAGGCACCGTCAAAGAAAACAGAAGCTAATCTAATGGGAATTTCACTTTCCTGATCTGAGGACAAATCCCACAGTACCTTCATATGGTATTGAAGCAGCTGACGGAATCTGTTGCTACTAGTCTAGTAAATCACGACAGACTTCCACAGCTGGAGATCAAACAAGTGATAAACAGAAAGGCACCGATCAAGTTCTCCACCATACTTGTGGCCAAACAAATTGTGTTCCTTCTGGGGTGGGTAACAGCCAGAGTTAAGAGTGACGAGAGGACTTGGAGGATGTGTATTTTGTCATTTAAAGGCAGGTCTGTCTTAAAGTCAGCCAAACTATAACACTCAAGTCTATGCTAAGAGGTGACTGCAGCCTGAGCTCAGGACTTCTCTTGGGGGGGAAGTATCTGAGCACCAATAAATATTGGCCCAGGATGGCTTGGGGCTGAGCAGTCCCTTGGTAGCTACCCCGCTGAGCTGCTTCAAAGGACAGGGTGAGTCTGAGCTGGAGTTATGGTAAGCAGCCTAGATAAAAAAATGCAGGTACGTGGGGCTCAGTGTGCTCTCAAGCCCACTCTTTACCACAGAGTAAATACAGACTGTGTTACCAAAGATGTTTTGCTGATAAAACGCGCTGCATTGTTTGGTATCTTCTTTTCAAAATGCAGCTCTTCAAAAATGGGGGAGGAAAAAAAAAGGCAGCAAGGATCAATCAGTCAACCATCAATATCAGCGGCTACTTCTACTTGTATCTTCTATTGGAAGAGTCTTTTGCACTCATATTTCCTTAATATATAAATTAGACTAGAAAACAACAATCAAAGGGTCCAGTCAATGACTCACACAAAAACAATCCATTGAAGTCACTGGAGCTGCTGACTTGAGTAAGGGCTGCAAATCTGATTGCAAAAAAATTATATTTCCAATACAAAAATAGAAAACTAAATGTGTAAAAAACACCGAAAATGAACAAAAATGCATTGAATGCAAGCACAGTTGATATGAACTGGCCTTGACCTCAGCTGACCCAAATTAAACTCCAATTATTGTGGGATTAATTCTTCTGGCACGAAAAACACAGCCTGTCAACAGGAACTGAAAACATCCCATATATCAAGAAACGTTAAAGCCCAGTTGAGGATTATGCATGAAGAGTGAGAGGATTATGACAGGAAACAGTTCTTAGCCTGATGAACAGCAAACTCAGCTTCCCAGATAAAGGAAATTGCATGTAATGCTCCCATACAGCCCAGAAGAAAATGCTGCAAGCTTTTGCTAGATGAAAATACATGAAACTCAAAATCTGTGGGATGAAGCCTTCCCATGCAAAGCCAACAACTGGTATAGATATCTCTCTGTCTCTCTGTGTGTACGCAGCTGAAATTAACACATTTCTTTTCTAAGTGGATTGCAGTTTGTCATATTTTTTCATTTATCTGTTTACTGTCAGTAACAGAATACAATTTTCCACCATCTCTTTTAAGTTCATGCTATCATCATACCTCTTTTCAGGCTTTTTGCTTGATACTGTGGGTTATACTGTTGGTGAGGAGCTGAACAAGAGGTAAAGTTATTTAAAAAGACAGGAGATAAAGAAATGCATGCAATTTGTTGAAACTTACTGCACATGAAGGAATGCCGTCTTTTTCCAACTTAATGCGGACTACACAACTCCTCTGTGTGCCCCAGTGGGGAAGTAACAGGGAGATGGCACATTAACATTGAAACTTCTGTGACGTGTCCATGCTCGCAGTAAAAGTTCTCCATGTCTATGATTTGCCCTCATACATTCCAGTTCAGGAAAGCCCTTGTGTATGTACTTAAGCTCTGCTGAAGTCAATGGGATTTCAGTACAAGCTTAAAGTTAACAACCTGTTGAGAGCTTTCCTGAATAGGGATCTGTGCGTATTGCACTTGGTTCAATCAACCAATGAGATTTTGGTTTCTGAGTTTTTCAGCACAAGAATAGAAAGAGTATGTTTCATGCATTAAGATCAGTCCTTTCCAGTATTTCTAGTGTATGAAAATGTTTGGAGAGTGGTACAGAACAATTCATTCTGAAGAGACATCATTGTATATTGTACATATGCACACATACATGTCTACATTCAGAAAAATTTTGCTCAATATTGAAGAAATATTCACCTCTGTTTGGATCAATGCTGTGGTTGACTATTTCTGTAGCACAGTGTCCAGAATAACTGAATTATCCATGGAAGTTATACTGTCCATGTGAATGGCACACAGTCATTATGACAAGTGAGCGCTATTCCGCACCCAGTGAAGTCCTTGTTGAGTGTACTGAACTAAATGCTCCATACTGCTGTGCAAGGTGACAGGTCCCATCAATGCATCCAAGTCGTTAAAAAAATCTACAGGGGAAAAAAGATTCGGCATCAGAAAAGTGAAGCTCTATTTGCTACTTGTCACCCTTTAACAGATTTTACTCTCTTGCAAATTGAGTCAAGCTGAACATTCCATGGGAATGAAAGTTTAGTGTTGGTGAGATTAATTTTAAAGTCCTGTGGTTCATGGTGTTACAGGCTGATGCACAACAATTTTCTTTTCAAAGAACAAAACAGTGACTTCGACTTTGCTTTTCATTAACTTCCATTGAGTCTTGATAAAGCAAACAAATGCTGGGCAAGATTTATTTTGAGAATAAGGACAACTAAATCAAAAAGTTTACTCACAAGTGCCTATCTACATATATGCTAGATATCTAAGCTACCGTGACAGAGGTAGCTGTTCAACATGGCCTGGACAACATGGTCATCACAGCCTAAAGAGTAATTTGGCTAACTAGCCACTAAAGACTAAATTCCATTGCCTACTTAGAGGCATGTAGTGCCCATTTAAGATGCCCTCAGGCAGTTGACACATACAGCCCGGACTTGCAGATCTAACACAGGACGTACAGGAGACTTCTGGAATGGCGGTGTAGGTAAGGATACCTCAAATGGCATTTGGCAGCTATGGTTAGGCAACTGAATTGTATTCCTGTGTCCCCTTCAGGGTGAACTGAACAGCTCTCTGATCTCTTCTGTTTGTATTGAGCAAAGTTCCATCAACTGTAATGGGAGATTAGCCCCCCAACTCACATATACACACCTACACTTCAGTGTCCTGATCTGGATTTGAATCCTGCCCATGCCCCTGCCTTAAATATATAAATCAGCCTGAAAGCCAAGGAATACTTTATCATCAAGTCAGATGCTGAGGCACGTGCTCATGGAAACCAGCTCAGCTGAGAGAAGTTTGCTCTGAAGGAGAGTGAGGCACCTTGTTCCCATCCGTGTCTGCTCGGATGGGGGGAAGGCTCGGGGCTGTTCATTCCTTCTGCAGAAAGGAAGTGTGCTCCTGCTTTTTGATGTAGTCAGGCTAAATGCATCCCATCCAGCTCCACGACTTTGGGGAGCAGGAAGCTGCCTTGCCTCCCACAAACCTTTCTCTCCACAATGACACAGATGGCAGTGAATGCTACTCACAGCTATGTCTGTGACCTGTCTGTCACGAGTCCTGACCAGCCAAATAAAGAAAAAAATTAGATGCTTCTGAGCGAGACAGCTATCAAAATTGCCTTTTGGGGCTGTTTTGGAACAGATGAGGAGCAGACTGAAGAAAAAATCACCTCTGCAGTCCTACTTTGCAGACAGGGTTCCTATCAAAATAGTTATTTTCCTGATCAAAATCATGTGACAGTCTTCTAGAACAGTCCAGTGCCTTGACTCACTCACCTCTGTTTTCCTTGGCCAGGTTGTCAGCCATCTCCCAATAGTCATAGCTGTGCAGGATGCTGTTGGTGATGCTGACGTGGTTGGCAGCCATCTGATGAATGCGCTGCGGGATGTTGATGATAGGAGATGGGGAAGGGGCCCCTGTGCTCCCCTGGGATCCTACAGAGCTGACTGGAGAAGGGCTAGGGGACATGGGTGATGGAGTTCCTGTGCTCCTGGAAACAGATATTAATACAGTTACTTAAAAGGGTGTCGTGATTAAAAACATGAGAGTATCAGAACATACTGCAGGTAAGAAAATATAATTTCTGACTGCCAATCTGATGTAAGTTGCTGTGCGGCCTGTGAACTTACTTTCCACTGGCACCCCAAGGAGATGGGTTCTGGGCAGCTTTTGATGAATTCTGTAAAGGAAAAAAAAAATTCACAATGCATATAATTTATATAAGACTATGAAATGAAGAACATTAAACAGTATAAAAGTAGAGAAATGTAAAGAAAAAAATGTGCAGATAGTCTCATGATGCAATAAACCCATTCAGCCTAGTCTGGTGTTGTGATGAAGCAGTGCTGCAGCACAGACTCAAACCACAGTCTATTAAACACCCTGGGATGGGCGCTGGTTAGGAAAACATGTTAGCTGAAACGAAAACTTTTCACAGAAATCCTGGGAGTTCAGAAGAAAGTGCTGCCAGGACTCTGTGAGGTTTAGGCTGGAATTTCTTGTGATAGAGAATACCAGAAGGTTTTCCTCCCATTCTCCTGCCCCCAAAGGCTAATGTCATTCTCCTAGGACCTACGAGACTGCGCAAGTCTGCTCAGCCTGGCTGACCTCACGGATGTGAATCTGAGGCTCCCTCAGCTCAGGTGGGTGTTTTAACCACCAGGCTCAAGAATCTCTCTCTTGGATTGCCTCTTGGAGCTGTTCCCTTTGGTCTGAATATGACAGCATTCACAGGGCCAGAGAGACTGCCCTTGTAGACTGGTGGTTTTTCTAGCTGAAGGGTTCCCCAGATGTCCCTCCGAAGGAGACATTAGATAATTTAGTGTGATCTCTTGTATACCTTTAGTCATTAAGACTCTCACTGGTATATTGTGCTTAGGCTAAAGAATTTCATTGCTTGAGGAGAAACTACCTTGTACAAGCACTACATTTACAGAGTAGGAGAAATTCAGGTGTCTGCAATAATGGAAATTGGATAGCTAAAATGATTCTAGTACTTAACCTACAAGATCTGGTGGGAATTTACTGGCAGGTTGCTGCCCATTTGACCTGTGGAAAAACTCCTCCCCTCTCCCAAATGCAGTGACTAATTTAATCCTGGGCCTGCAAGAAAGAAGGATGTAAAAACCAAAAGTCCAAGAAACAAAACTTTTCTGGTCCATCCCATCCTCAGCCTTATATTCAGCAACAGCCAGTTTCTAATTCTTCAGAGGAAAGTGACCTCTTCGCACCCTTCCCTGAAACCATACATCCAGATAATTGTGTGCTGGAGAACAACCCTCCCTTCTTGACAACCATGAGAGACCAAGTGAAGTCCTGCAGCTCAAGATCTGTTCACGGATATTGTTTAAATGCAGGGCTGCAGGTGTTGCAAGCTGCAGGAGTTACAAGTGTTACCAGCAGTACAAAAACTCTTGGTCTCCCATGGCTTAGGAAGGAAAAACAATAAACACGGGGCTTCAGAGCTTCACAGATTTCAAAGCCAGGAATAATCGCCCAGGACACTCAATCTGCAATTTCCCTTTTCCACCAATGATGGAACTTTTACCAGAAGCTAAATTACTTTAAAAATGTATTTTATTTTACTTAAAAAGGATAGCTAGTGATATAGAAACCCTGTGACACTATTTATTCTCCTTGTTCTCCTGCGTCCTGTGTCTAAGATCTAGCAGGCCTCACAGTTAAGAAAACAGATTCTGTTTTGGAGTTTTCAAGACTGGATTTTCTCAACTTCAGTCCTAGCTTTTGGATTTTGTTGGTCCAGTGCCAGCAAAACTGCATGTCACCTGGTATTATCAGCTCTGTTTCCATATACACAATGATCCCATCTTCTTTTAACCTGTTCTGAAGTAATCTGGACACATCTCCTGAGCCTCTCTTCAAAAAGTTTGTTTTCTCAGTTTTGACTGTGTCCTCTGAACTGCCTCTTGTGTTCCCACATCTTTCATGCGCACACCAACACTGGCTGTATTTTAGCAGTGATCACATCAGTGCTGTGGGTGCCCTGGCATTCTTCCTGCATGTTGACACTTGGCCTTCTATATCCCAGGTAAGTGGTATGAAAAATAAGCTTTGGAGTGTCCCGCAGGGGGTTCTTCCTTCAATGGGTTTTCTTTTTTTTTTTGGCAGGAAGGGCTATGGTAGGAAAGATAAAAAATGAAAAGTTCTTATTTACCATCATAAATAGAACCAACCTGGGAATCCTCGGCATTTGCTCCTCTTACAGAATAGTTTCTTTTTTTTTTTTTTTTTTTCCCTTTTCTGATCTGTCTCAGAACTATTGGCCTTCATCTCTCTAGTGTAATGGAAACTAAGTACATGTTATTTACTTACAGAGTTGGAGGCAGGAAAATATGAAAAACGAAGTGGAGTCAAGGATGCTTCCACTGTAAATGTAACCAGCCTCTGCCTTACTGTACAATTTCCAACCCTTTTTTCCTCATGTTTTAGGTATATTACTCCAGCCTCCTCTCAGTTCTGCACCAGAAATGTGGGGGTAAGTATTCTAAAGAGTGTACTGTTGTAAGGGACCATCTCTTATCCCACTTTGCTTACTGCTAGCCATTCTCCTGGTTTCTTTATGCTCTCAAATGTGTCTGGCCCCTGAATATCTGTGACTTCTTTTTAGTTCTCTGCTGCATTAATTTTCTTTATAATGGAAAGAAAACACTTAAAAGAAGATTTAAATAATAATTTTTTATTTTCTAAAAGAAAAGTGTGTCTAATTTTCCCTGCAAATGTGTGTGACAAGGTTTAAAATCTTTCTTTGATTGATAATATATGTGGAAGTTCTTAATGCAGTCAGCATTTCACGTCACTTGGTTTTGAAAGTTTTTAGATACCAAATATGAAATGAGTGGAGAATTGGCTTGTCTTCCACTGAAAATTATAGCAAATGGATTTTTTTTCCATTTTTACTTTCAAAGGTGAGAATACTTTCTAATGTGAAACTGCGCTATCATATCAGCAGGAGCTCTGCAAAAAACAAGCTCATCTTGGCTATAGCAGAGTGTAAGTCCGTTTTATGTTTGCTGTGAAACAGTTTCTGTCTGCTAGTAGGAGATATTTTACATGGTTGAGCCTGACCAGCCTGTTCTTAATGCAGGTATTCTCTGAACTGGTAAAGAAAACTAAAGTGCTGTAATAGGCGCGTATTTCTTTCCCCTCAAATCAAGTCATTGTTAGAGAAACATAATGTGTTGAATTATATATTGCCAAATTTTTAGAAGCAATTTCAGTGACTTCAATTTCAGTTTGACAACAATGGATCTGTCAATTTCCTTCACTGTCTTCATGTGTTCAGAATATGGTCGTGAGCATTCGCGCTTGTATTTGAATTTTTTTATTAACAAAATGTCAACGGATGGATGTTTTTCATTTCAAGGTACCTCCCTCTGCAAAAAAAACCCAGCAGATGAGCCCTGTGTTCAAAGACAAATGGCTGTTCAGGTCCCCCCAAAGCGTTTGTCTTAAAGCTTGTATTTTGTAAAGCTTGTACATATGTACTTCTATGTACATATTATTTTTTTAATTAGTAAGATGAAGGCTAGTTTTGTGTTTGGAGATGAAATGGTGGATGGACTGACTGCTAGGTGAGCTGCACCTGAAAGGTTTTGTTCCTGAGATACTTTCCAGAGAAAAGTTGCCTGTCAAATAAAATACATTAAAATACTTTAAATTACTTCTTGTCCTTTTCAAAATAACCAGGGTTTGGACCTGGCAGAGACTGGAAAACAGAAGCAGTAGCAGGCAAAGCGAAGCAGGAAGGGGAAGCCAGCAGTGCCATGTCAAGTACATGGCAGGCGGTTTGGTTGCCTTTTGATGCTTTTGTACAACTGCTACTGAAGTCAGCATGGGCTGTTTGCCAGTTCCTTGGGCAAGAACATGTCCCGCTGTACTGTGCTACCTATCGATGCTGCTAACTGGGAGCCCTGCAGCTGAGGACTGATCTAGATCAAAGTCTTCAACTCACAGGTAGTCTAGTGGAAAGTGTAATCTTGGAGGGGATTCTTAGAGCAAAATCTGCAAAACCTATGCACAACAGAGCTGCATAGCACTAGACACTCAACCAAGAATAATCTGAAAATACCTGTTTGTTAGTACTATAAATTTCTCATTCTTCATGAAGGGACATGGTGTGTATTTTGCAAAGAGGAGCCTTCGTGAAGACAGAACTGACTCAACTCTAGAACTGACTAGAGATCAAGTGTTGCCATGGAAGTCTATGGTAAAACTCTACTGACTTCACAGGGGAAGCCCAGCACAGCTACTGTTTCAGTAAGATGCTGTATTTCCTATAATGACATGCTGATCTAAAACCATGTCATAAGGAATGCACCTTGAAATACTCAATAAGCGCTTTCGAATACTTGACCGCATGGTCTCTCTTGAGTCGAAACATCCTCCAGTACAGAAGGGCCAGGCAGCGGTAACTAGAACAAAAGGGAGAACAGAAGGTAAAGCATGCCCCCTGAACGGTAATCCCAATTAGTTATCTTAAATTCTCGAACTAACATGCAGTGGAAGGCTGACAGCACCTTGCTTACTCTTATTATCACCATTTGTTTACAGTACTTCACACTTTGCCATGGATTCATGAGCAAGGCTAGGTATTACAGCCAGGACAGGTCACACTGACAAATGCTACCAGCGAGGTACTAGACAAACCATACTCAGAAGGCTTTGCAGGGTTGGGTTCCCAGGCCTTGACTCTGACTTGAAGTCTGCACACTTGACCAAAGGCCTCTCCCGTGAAAAGGTTATTACAGGCCTGGAACCCAACATATGCATTTTTTTGTATTTCTTGTTGTAAATGCAAAGGCAGCCTTTTTGGGTATCTTATTCTGGGACTTTATTACAACAGTCTGGAGGCTGTATAATGAACTAGAGTCATCCTGGGTATATTTTGTGTACGCCCAGTGGTCTCTTCCAGCAGCTGGAGATAGCTGGGAAACAGGGAAACCTTGGACCTGCCCAGATTTCACCGGTCAAGCTTCTCTGGGGAAACCAGAACGGAGATTGTCTTGGAGCCTGGAGGCTATTTCTAGGCCACCTGCCTGATTTGTTCCCCAGAGTAAACCATCGGTGGGCTGAAAAACTCAACGTGCTGTACTGGAACTGTCTGACTCTGTGCTCCTTGTTAGCCTGCAGAGAGATGCACACCTTTAATGCTATGTAATTAAATGAGAGTAATAGCTATTAACTATAACTATACATCACAGTAACTGATAATCAGCATTCAGGGCACACAAACTCTTTTCTTCGCTATTGGCTTTAGGTTAAGTGGTCTATTTTCCAAATCAAGAACCACCACCACCTCTTCCCAGCAAGCTTTTTGATCGGCAAGCGTGGGATTGCCCCTTGGTAACACAGCTCTCGAAGCAAGAATCTGGTGTGTTTTGCTTTTCCTTTGGAGCAGAGGCCTTATTTTTAAAAGCAGTATTTAGCCTCGGGGCCAACCTGAAGCACCAGAAGGTGCCGTGAGTTTGGAAGTGCAGAGCGCTCCCCCATCTCCCGGCGCCCAGGAGCTGCCCAAACCTCAGCAAACCCCTCGAATTAGCCAACTGCTCTCGAGAAAAATCCCCGCCGGGGATTTCTCGGCCCGGTTGCCTCCTGTCCTGAAGGCAGAAGGTGAATTTCTGCCTTTGGCCGCTGGAGGACAGTCTCTCCTTAGGAGAAGGGGAGGCGGGCGCGCCGGCTGCCTGGCAGCCTGCCCGGCGGGCGCGGGGAGCAGCCAGGGGATGCGGTGGCCTCGCAGCCACCATCGCTCTCACTCTGTCACCTTCACAGGTACAGCGCGTATGCAGATGGTGTCAGCTCCTCTGCTGGCTGGCAGGCGGAGAGTGAGGATTGCTATTCATCGCCCGGAGAAGGCACCGTCTGCTTTCCCTCGCGCTGACCTTTCTGCTGAGACAGATGCAGCGGCTCCGTGAATTTGGATGCGGTTCCGCGCACACCGAAGCGCTCCGGCAGTCCTCAGCAACCCTTCGTAATATGGCTTTTTTTTTTTTTTTTAACCGTTCTTTAGTCGTTTTCCCACCTCAGCCTTTTTAAAGCAATTGCCGTGAATGCATTCTGTGCTCCTCGTGAAGGCACAGCAAACCGGTGACAAAGAAAGGGCATTTAAAAAAAATTGCATCTCTGAACATTTTGTTCTTTTTTACACGAATGATTAATTAGGACTCCTTATTTATGGAGGCTAAAGATGCATTTAATTTGGATTTTTAACAGATGGTTAATAGATGTTAAAAACACACTTGCTGATTGTAAATGTCCACTTACTGAGAATCAGTAACCATGTAATAGGTATTTTATGTATTACTACATAGATATTAAATTAAAATTTGATTTTAATAATGTTTTAGTATTTTACTAGCAATCAGCAACCATCCTATAGAATCTAAGGTGCGTGCATATATATCTAGAAATCTCAGTTTAGGAGGTAATCCAAGAGGCTTAATTATCACCATCACTGTATCTCCCTTCATACAATCTAAATATAATTTATGATTATTGAGCCTAAAATGTCAGCCACAAAAGAAATTACCAACCTATTGGTACAAAAGTACATCACTCATAAAAACAACAAACCATCAGGCATTTAAAAATTAATTACGCTGACGTACCATAGCTGACCTGTCACAGTCAATAAGTATAAATTGCTTATTTAGAGAGACAGAATGCAGACCTGGTACAGTGATACAAGGGCTGGACCTTCCCGGAGCAGAAAGTATTCTCTTAATTTCAATAGACAACATAATCCTATCTGGCTGCGTCCAGCATCTGATTTTCAAGAACTGGCTCACTGCAGAAAAGAAGCCTTTTGAGGAAATCTTGATCTACTAACCATAATGCTGCCAGCTGTTTGTCTTCTGGCGTGGCGTTGGCGCCTGAATGAGTTTTTAGTCTCACTGCATACCTTAAGCAAAAGGAAAAAAGCCAATGTGAGTTAACTGAGACAGCTTTATGTTACTCATCAGAGAGCTACGCTGGCTGATGTCATTTGATCTGCCCCCTTAAACATATTTGCTCAAGTTACCAGACATACATGTGCTTCTTCTGGTTGTGTTTCTGAGCTATTTTGCTATTAGCAGTGCCTCCCTGCACTCTCTAAACAGCAGTAACTCCCTTGAACGTCCGTCAGTCCAGAGGGGAGCCTAGCTGGAGAGGTGATGCTGTCCTACCAAAATAACCTCCGCTGCTGTGGAGACCCAGTTACACAGAGTTCGTGCAGAAAGCTTTTCACAGCCTTTGAAGGCAGACAGCCTGCCTTGAAGCTGGTGCTGCTCTCAGCCTGCCAGTTCTGAGTGTGTCTACGCAGATTTGCTCCTCCAAGCAGAGCACAGCAGAGGGGGAACATGTGGCTCAGAGCTATTTTTGCTCATATGACATTACATTCAAATTCTATAAATATTAAACATCCACAGAGGTAGCACTGCTGTTTCAAGAGTGTATGTGCTATGCAATCACAAATTAGTTTCTGGAAATCGCAGCTTCCAACTGAATACCTGAACAATGGACAAGGTTAGGACAACACACAACACTTCTGGGCTCGCTTCCAGAAAAATACCTGTTCCTCATAATTAGCTGCTTGTGTATTTTCTTATCTTTGCTTTCAAACTTTAATCCTGATACCTGTGTAAAGATTTGGTATGAATGTTTTGTTTCAACAGGCATACCTAGTAAACCACTTATTTTTCTGAGCTGCAGCAAGTGAGACCAACAGCAATTCACACTACAACACAACCACAGCTACACGCATTACTGAAAGCTATGGATCTGCAAGCAAAATTCATTTCCAGAGTTAGGACCATGTATTTACTATCATGAGAAAAGACAGGGCAGACAAATAAAGAGCTTTCTGCCTTTTGAAAAAAGATGGGAAGAGTTGCAGAGATGGGATGTACTATTCTCTTACTGAAAAAAATATACGATTTTGTTTAATAACCTTCCAGTTAGAAAGCTGGTCTCAATCCACTGAAATGCATGAGAAGACAGCCCTAAGTGGAATAAAATGCCAATGGAATTATTAATACGTAAGAAAATCATTGCATCAACACTAAGTCCAAAAGAATGCAATTGTTTTAGAAGCTTTGCTACATTATGAATTATGATTAAAAATTAAAACGTTTTACTTCCTATGAACTGAGTCTGTGTGGTTGACTGTCCTGAGGAATGATGCCATGGCCACTGACAGTGCAGCTTTCTCTGCTAGTGTGACTGGGCTTGCTCTTTTGTGGAGAGAGGCACTCAGCTGCTGGGATGATTTTGACCTTTGTGTTCTCTACAGTCACTGTCAACAACGTTAACTATTAATACCAACTATAAAGGAGGAAAGGACTTAAGAGGCAAACTTTCTTCATAGGGACTGAGGGTGGGACTGAATTCTAGACTGTCCTGTTTGGAGAGCCATGAAAGGGACTGAATGTAGGGGCCTGCTTTAGTGTGAGCTGGACTGCTTTTGGGACTCCACTGGCTACAGTAGGAGCATACATGCCAAATGGACCTTGAGTGTCCATTTTTCTATCACTGTTCACACCTTCGTTCAGTTAACCATTAAACTGCAGTCTTAAACATGTTGCAACATTTTGCAAACTACTGCTCTCTGAGAATGTTTTGGTATTATGCATTATTATTTGTCCCTTTTGAGTAGCATGGGACTTATACCATGAAACTCTTGAAATAATTTCAACTCAAGTAATATGAAAAACTTTGGAGTTTTTTTGCATTCTACACAGTTTCCTGATATAATTTCCATAGAAATCATAGATAATACATACATATTACATATGACTGACCAGGCACTTGGGGGGACTTAACTTCTCCCCTTTTACTGTATCTAGGGAATAATGTGATAATGTAGATGAGCATGTTTGCACGAACAGAGTAACCCCTGAGGTCATCTCCTCCCTTCCTACCTGATGAGTTCAACTGTTTCTGAATACATTGTATAAGGGGATTTAGATTCCATTGGGCCTTGTTCCATTGCATTTCCACACTCAATAAACGATAGTGCTGCTTCTGCATAATTCAGTGCCTTTCCAAACTTTTCCACCTAGAGGGAAAAAATAAGGACACAAAGAAATAGTGTAATCATCAAGATATGGTTACATTTGATGGGATTTTCTCAACATCAGTTGTAAACTTGACGCAAGGTGGTATATCTTCAGTTTCACAAATTTTCCTACAAAAAAAGCTAAAACCCATCAAACCCTGTGCATCAGTGAAAATCATAAGATACAGAAAGTAGAACTGAAAAAGGCTACAAAATGTTATTTGGTCCACACTCTGGTGTCCAAAGAAGGATCAACTCTAGGACATTCCTGACACATCTTTGTCAAAGCTCTTCCAGTGCTGGAAATTCCACAGACTCATAAGGCCTTTTGTTCCAGCTTTCATTAAAAAGAGTTTCACATATGTTTGCAAATGTAGTTTTTCGTCACTCAACAAAGAAAGGTAATGATTATCGTGAACTAAGAGAATCAGAAATAATACTTTGACTACTAACTCTCTTATTCAAAGGCTCAACTCTGTTCTCCTGTCTTCTTTATCCCTACCATTTTCAGCACTTGCTTGACCACACTCTCCTCTTGTCAGGAATTTGCTTCCTATATCCTCCTCCTCTTTCAGGGACTGCTCTGCTCCCTCAGCTTCTCCTGCCATCCTGCTTCTTTGTCCCATTTCTTCTCCTGTTTTCAGTACTTCTTTGACTCTCTGTGTGTGTATTTGTGTACTTATACAGATATATGTACATTTATGTCCTCAACAATGGTGTATATGCAAATGTGCACATAATGTTCATATGTGTACACTTACATACCACTTATCTGCTCTCAGAATTTCATTTTTGATGTAGATAGAGATGAATCATACTAATACCTCTCTGTCCTGACTTCTCTTTCCTTCAGTCAGAACTCCTGCGGTACATAAAGCCCATTAATGGACTGGATGCATTTGGTTGAAATCTGATGCACACAGTGAAAGGTTAATGGACCTTATTCTTTTCCAAGGGATAAAGATTTTAAATAGTAACTTTGGAATGGCACACTGGCTTCAATCTATTTTAGGTTCTTGTATGACTCCCATTGCGATCATACCAGAGAACTTCACAAACTTTTTATTACATTTCTCTCCACAGCGCTCTTGTGCGGGTGGAAGTGCTATTATTCCAATTTCACAGATGGGGGACTAAGGAGCAGAGAGACTTTGAGTAATTTTCAGGCTGCTCACTCTAAGTGCCTGTGTTAGGTATTGCAGTACCAAAGTAGGAGGTATCCAGCCCAGCAAGGTGGTTCAAAGCATCTGGAGGCATTTTGGCAATATGGCAATTCCTCCAGGATCCCTACACAGTCAGTGAGGGAAAGGACGTACCTGCAAAGGGTGATTCACAAGGTGTAAGTAAGGTGCTGGTCCACTGTGTACGGAAGCTGAATGTGAAGGATGTTTCAATCACCTAACACTGATGGGAGGCTATTTAAACTTTGCCTAAGTGACTCTCGTGCAGGAAGCTTGTGGCAGAGCAGGGAATAATGCTTGCACCTCCCGTTTCTGGGAGTCTACCATAAAAACATTTCTCTTCAGGCTAAGAATTTCCTTTGCATATTAAGTGATTTTTTCCATTCTGTTTAAAGCAACACACTAAAATGCACCATTTGTACTTCTCCACAATATTTTCTGATTTAAGACTCACTTTAAAGTAATATGGAACTGAATAAACCATGGAAATTTGCGCTAATAAACTCAGGTAGAGTGTAAAACTCGGTATTAATGTCCTAAATTAAGGGCCTGCTTCTGCTTCCTTGGCCTTCTTACATTCTGCACAGCTGAGAAAAAGTGGTGAAGAAATGGAGGCTCTGGGCTGCCTTTCTTCTTTCCTGCTGCTGTTACAACAAAGTGTCTGACAGAGCAAGGAGGACTGCAGCTACTCCCACCTGCAAGACAGCGATATTAATGCAGGGTCCCACCCCACATATTGCACCTGCCACCTCAGTGGCCTAATGTTTTTAAGGCTGTACTGGCTTATTCATAGTGCTGGACAAACGCAGCCTTGGAGAAAGCTGAGAGACGGCTAAGCGGAGCTCTCCTGGAGCACTGTGTACTTAGTTGCACCCTTTTGTTTGGAAAGACAAGCATCTCTTTAGTGCTCCATATAACCTCAGATTCCCCTTTTTCAAGAGGGTCTTAGCGGCTACATTTTTAGACCGGTCACAGCCAGGGCCAAGAATCTGTTTGTTGCAAAGTCCTTTCTGTGCAAGGTGTTCCTCTAGGGTTACACAGATTCCTTGTGTGCTTCTGATTATGTTAGGAGAGATCTGCTATGAAACCAGGATGCTTTTGGCACTGAAGAGCCAAAGCTCTTTAAAAAAAGTACAAATACCTCAGCCACCAGACCAAATTTGGGGATACAATTATAGGAACTAGCCAGCTAGTTAAACAGAGAAGATAGGTATGTGGATCCCTTACACAGCCTCCATTACTATAGTTACTAATTAAAGCAAAGGAATAAATGGAAAGTTTTATTTATCCAGGCCTTTATCTCAGTAAGTCATTATTTGTTAAGTCCTAGTTTATTGGGCTATGAACATTTGATTATATAAACATTTCTTAATTTAACAAGCCTAGCCATCCTTATAATAGATTTTATAATTACCCTAGCAATACTGCACTGATGAAGAAACTGCATTACAAAAATAATTTGAAGCAACATAACTGGAAAGAAAATGTTCTCACCATTGCATCTGCTTTATGCTTCTTCCGTTTAGCTTCCTGCATAAAGTAATCTGCATTGCGTGGCCTACCAGGGGAAAATAAGAAGACATTTTATTATTTTCTGTAGTGCGGAAGATTTTCAAGTTATTCTTCTCTTATTTTAAACCTGATTTGCGAATATTTTTTATGAAGAAAATACACTGATCATGTAACCATGCATCTTCTATTTCCAAATTGCTGCCTGTGGAGACAATAGCATTTATGGCTGTTCTCATTCTTTAGAAGTCAGTGATTCAAAGCAAAAAAAACCCTAATAAAATGCGTTTTTATGGATTATATAAACTGCTTCCCAAATTAGTGCAGTTTTGATCTGCAAAACGGATGCAAGCGTTAAGTGGAACAAGTTACTCCATCTTCTCCTCTCCCTGGTGCTTGCTTACCTCTTTTTCTACTCCTCCCTGTACACTGTCATTTGCCTTGGCTTCTCCCTCCTCTCAAAACAAATGTGTGTTTAATCTCTCCACTTTGAAAACACACATTGAACCTGCTTGCCTCCACAACTACCATCTCACCCCCCTTCTCCCTCTTATCTGTAAGCATCCTGAGAGTGCTGTTTACTTTTGCTGCCTGGAGTTCATCTCGGACTCAGTGCTGGGCCGCCTGCTACAATTCCACTGGCGTCGCTCGTGCCAATTTCTCCATTGATTTCTCCTCAAACAGATCTCAGAGACTCCACCCCTTCCTTAACCTACCTGACCTACTGACCGCAGGGCACAAATTCAGCTGCTCTCCCTGTGCTGAAATGCACAAGCCTGTTTCTGATCCAGACATTCACTTCCATTCAAACTGAAAACACAAACTGATGTCTCCTTGGCAATGTCTGGTCACCACCTCAGTGAGCTCCTCATGGCTGAAGCAAATTTCTTCATCTCCTCCCACAAGCTCTCCCTGTTGCATCTTTCTCAGTCACTGCAGAGAATAGCCATTTGCCATGTCATTTAAAGCCATAACCTTGCATCTTCAGTTGTTGCCTCTCATAGAAGTCTTCACATTTCCTGACCCTGCAGATTCTTCCAGTCTCATATGCGTGGGAGATGGCCTTCTTCTTTCTCTACTCAGCTAAAACATGTCCTGGTTCTTCCCAGCTCGTACTATGGTTTCTCCCATATCTTCATCTCTCTCAGAGAAGGAAGTTTGGCCTTGCAAAATAGTATTCTTAGTATTGGTTACAGTGTCATCCTTTCGCCCTTATCTAATGAAAATGGGAAATTCTTGAGTAGTCAGAGTATGAATTCTGATGTTTTTACCATTCATGCTTTTAAGTGCTTGGTGTTGTAAACGATATGGTATTATTGCCACTCAGCAATCTGTTGTAGGTTAACCCCAGCTGGCAGCTCAGCCCCACCCAGCCCCTCGCTCACTCCCCTCAGCAGGATGGGGGAGAGAAGCGAAAGGGTAAAAGTGAGAAAACTCGTGGGCTGAGATAAAGACAGACTAATATGTAAAGCAAAGCAGAATAAGGAATTCATTCACTACTTCCCATTAGCAGGCAGGTGTTCAGACACCTCCAGGAAAGCAGGGCTCCATCACGCTTAATGGTGACTTGGGAAGACACACGCCATCACTCCAAACGTCCCCCCTTTCTCCTTCCCCCAGCTTTAATTGCTGAGTACAACGTCATATGGTGTGGGATATCCCTTTGGTCAGTTGGGGTCAACTGTCCCAGCTGTGTCCCCTCCCAGCTTCTTGTGCACCCCCAGCCCACTCGCTGGTGGGGTGGGGTGGGAAACAGAAAAGGCCTTGAGGCTGTGCGAGCACTGCTCAGCAATAGCTAAAACATCCCTGTGTCATCAACACTGTTTTGGTCACAAATCCAAAACACACCACCATACAAGCAGCTATGAAGAAAACTAACTCTATCCCAGCCCAAACTGGTACACAATCCACTACTGAGATCAGTGGGAGCAAGGGGGAGCCCCCTGACAGAAGAGGACCACCATATATACATCTTTGAGGCCTTAAGGCTATTTGGCAGTGCGTTTACTTAGTCGGTTTCCTTCTACTTAGGTGCACACAGTTTCAAGGACATTTAATTGCATCATGGAAGGTTAGTCAACCTTATTTTGAAGAGAAGGAAGCCTAAATATCACTAGATGGAAATAAAATTCAAAATCTGGCTAATTTTGAATGACCTCTGCCCTAAAAAGCTTGTTGATATGAAGAAAAACAGTTCCTTTGCTCCAACTTTCTTTAAAATATTATTCTCCCTCAGAGTGGAATTTCCCCCCAGCTTACTCTAGCCAGTAGGTCAGAAAGGGGACTAAAACCAGGTTTGTGTCCCAGTATCTCATAACCTACTGCAGCTGCAAATACTTCCTGTGCCCAGCAAGATGCTAACATTATCTTAATAAGACAAACCAGATGGATTTGTTCTTGGTCAATTATGAAATATTAGACATTGAAACAGTGTTAGCTTGATATAGAAAAATAACTATGCTTTCAGAACCATTGAAAGAATTCTTAAAAAAATGTTAAGTCCTGTCTCTCTTCATGTTGTGCAATGACCTAGGTAAGACTGTTCACTATGAAGGGCCAAAAAGCAAAGCAAAGCAGAGCAAATCAACAAAGCAGTGGTCTCATCTCTCTGAAATGGTCAAAGTGATGAACTTTTACATGATCCTTTCAAACTCAGGTCATTAAAATATGTCCTTTGCAACATTCCCTCCCATATATCACCCAGCACTATGTGCCTAATTTGCTTGTTTGAAGCATGGTAAGAGGATGTAAAAACAAAGTGAGATAACACAATGTAATTATGGTCTACTTATTTATACATTAATTGTAAAATGGTTTTCAACTTGTAGCAGGATTTATTCTCCCAAGTTATGATTAGCAATGAGGGTATTAGCAAGAGGCATGCACATTACTGAACCAAGAAGCCTGCTTTCAGGGCCCTGCTATGGGGTGGTTAACCATAACACAACGTGCAAAAACTGAAGTCATCGGTTTGTACTAAGTCCAATTGTTTTTTGGGAAGCCTAATATAAAAAAGAAACTATTAAAAGGCCATTTAAAGCAAAGCATATATATTCTCAATGTGAATGTTTAGGTATTTCCATAGGAAAAATACAAGATTGATTTACAAATCAGGGGATGCCTAACAGAAATTAAGATTCATTGGGAAAAAATAGATAGGGTATGTTTTCTTCTAGTTTCTTAAACAGAGCTTGTTCAATAGTGTTAATAAACACGCCAAGTCAAATCTCTTTAGGCCATCTATGAAATACTAGTCTTCAATTTATCACTACATGTTAATAAACTTCCTATTCAGATTACTAATGTTCATGTTGGGTGAAAATGGAAAGCTGAAATATCCTACAGTTTTAATGTATGTTTATGTATATTGCATACATTTCTTATATCATTTTAGTAACAAAATAAGGATGTGCTTGAATTTAATTATTATCTGATTTTTTTAATGAGAAAGAAAGGTTTCAAATTCAATTTTGTTTAAGTTCCCACTGCACGAACATCATTTGTCTTTTTTAATCCAGTATACTAGTATAAATTATTATGTCATGAAGTAAGAAACCAGACCCTCCCCCCCCTCTTCTATAGGCTCCTTGAAGATAACAGGTTACCTCAGCTCATGGACACATGAAGACATATGAGAAAGCTGATGCACAAATTAATTATTCAGGATAGCTTTTTTGCATACTGCACATTTCATATCTATGAAGTTCACAAAAGATTGTTAATCACATTCTGATTTTACAGACCCTTAAGTTATAGTAACTGAGAACCTATATCTGTTACAAACATGAAGGTTCATCCAAATTTTCTCAGCAGGTTGGCCTCTTTAGTTACATTGGTGATAATCTCAGACTGGAGAATTTGCAGGTAATCTCATTGGATGCTAATTTCAGAAACTATATGTTATTGATGAGAGGCATCTTGAGGAGAAGTAAATCTGTTTTCCCACTGACGAGATTCAGAAAGATCTGTGGCTAAAACCCCTTTCCAGGTCTTTGTAATCCCTCTGCAGATCACAGCCTCGCTACAGCCTGAGAAGCCAGAGAATTGAGAAAATTTCTACAGGATTAAAATGGTACCAGAGTACTGGTTGAACTGGAGTGGATGAGAGTAGCAGAAGAAGCACTGGACTCTCTTTGTTAGGCTTACTGGTCATGAATGTAAACTGAAGTCCCATGGAAAGTTATTCAGTGACTTCTGGTTTTCAGACAACTGAGTCAGATTCTCCTCTGAAGTTATTTACAACTGTATGTATCTAATGCTGTCAGCACTCACTCCAGATTTACAAACAGAATTCAGGCCTCTTTTTTTTAAAAAAAAGAATTTAAAAACAAGCCTGACTTCAAATTAACAGGTACAAATAAATGTTTTATCTGTATTAATAATCTTGACTGCACAAGAAAGTCTTTTGTTTCTGAATATCTGATTGTTGGTACTTTTAGAAATATAGTCCTCTTCAACAAAGCCAAAAAGGAGTTCTAATACACTGCTCTAATGCGTCTCATATATCTCTCTGAAAGGCAAGAGAAAGAGCGTAAAGCATCAGTGCCAACTAAGTCAGGCTGCTGGTGAATTCTCCCTGGGATCAAGTGTCATTATGTGAAACTGGCTGCTCTCGAGGAGAATTTACCCTACTATGTTGATTGGGGAAAGCAATCAAGTACCGCTGGAACCAGTTCAACACATTCTCAGTCAACACCAGCCAGTCACCTAGGCACTGGAACAGAATCCAGCCTTTTACAGAATAACCCCCCCATGGCTAGATCTGATAGTACAAACAAGGCCAGGCTTCCTTTTCAGCAGCGGCATTCAAACCATTTATGACTTTGACAAGGGCAGCCTCAGTAGCATGGCTGTGGCTGAATCCAGGATGAAATTTATCAAACAATCCGCTACTGTCCCGAATTTCTCTCACTCGCCTTGCCACCACTTTCTCTGGGAGCTTGTCGAAAACCAGCAGGAAAGACAGCATTTCCATTGCTTGTTATGTTGCGCGGGATCCCAGCGTGAGGTGAGATGGCTGCGGGCATGGTAATTACTCCCCTTCCAGAAGCAACCTTTCAGAATTTCCGGGCTGTTGAGCTGCTAAGAGTGGTGTTACCATTACCCAGGTGAAATGCTTGTGTGTGTACATGTTTCTCTCATCCTATTTAGCTCTATGCTGTTACAGCGCATCTCTGCCACCTTCGTCTTTTGCTGCCTTCTCTGAATTTAATTTACTCCAGTTTAGTAGATAATTGCAAAAATGTAAACTTATGCAGTAAAAAAAGGGAAGAGAATCAAACAAAGTGAATCAATAAAAGCCTTACTTCATACAGTAATTTATCAGCATCTACTGCAACATAATCTCCTCGGAACTCAGCACAACCGCTGGTATTTACAGAGTACGGTGTTGCTTAGACTCCAATATACAATTTTAATTAGAACTGCATTCAAAAACACATTTTTCATCTAACTTTTATATTTTATATGAACTATATACTAAACTATAGCATTTTCCGCTTCATTTACATAATCTACCACTTGTACATTATTTCTTACTGTGGTATGGTGCTTTATGAGGATACATTAAAAAAACCTAATAAAAGTTCAATTAAACATCATAAATGTAGCCAAGTGCATATTTTAATACCCTTCAGAGATAATGCTATGAAGTGTTATAAAAAGCCAAACTAGCGCTTCCTCAGTGTACAACAATTGCACGTAATAAAAGCAGCTTAAATCATAATTCTAAATATAGGACCAGTTTCACAACTTTAGTAATCTAGATCCTAAAAAAGTAAGTGTGCTAGAAGGGAGAAGAACAGCAAAATAAGCGACTTCAAAATTTGGTCAGAGCTAGGGGTAAATCAGAAGAAACTGGCGTAGCCAGGGTTAGCCCATGTCCAGTTTTGAAGCTGTGCCAGTAGGCCCTGAACTTTCAGTCCAAGAAGAGAAGAAAATCCTGTCAGAGCAAGAAAACCACGTAAAGTGAAAGGTATGTGTATACAGCCCTGCCTAATTGCTGTTTCATACTGGGACATGTGTCAGGAGCATGTCTGACATGTTGGGTCACAGATAAGGATGGTGATCTTGGGAGGTAACGGACAGAGCTGAAGCTGGGGAGCAGGTATTACTATACAAAATAGTGTTGTCCCCTGATGTATTACTGCCTCCTGCCCATTCCACAACTTAAAATAAATGCTGTTTTCTGGGACATGGCACTGCTGTGTCTGGGGCATGGCACACGTGGTGGCACATGGGGCCGGGCAGAGCCCATGGCACTGTACAAGGTGGGTACCCAGTTATGGGAGTCTCATGTGCACTATGGCAGGCCCAGCAGGTCTGGGATGCTCAGCAGAGGAGCACACAAGTGGAGAGGGCAGAGAGAATATCTGTGACCCATTGAAATGATAATGCTATAGGCATTTCAGAAAGACAGGAATGAACAATCTGATTGGAGTCAGGCCAAATGTAAGAAAAATTTACTCAATCACACAACTACACAACTACTATCTTGTTGGGCTTAGTATAACAAGGTCAATATCTTAGATTAGACGAATAGATGAATAGTACAGATAGCTAGAGAAGGAGTTACTGTTGTAAGAAATAGCAGACAAAATTAAAGCCTGGCACCTAATTTAAATGAAATGAAGAAAGATAAAATAAGTGGGGATTCCTATTTTGGCAAAAATGCAAAATCCCCCAGACTAACCATGTCAATGTAGTGAAATACAAGAGACCATGAGAAAGAGTCAAAATCCACTACAAATTCCTGGGCATGACCCAGATTCATGACTTAAAGATATCCATGTGAAATCACTATCTAGACTAAAACATGCAAGGGCAAAGTGTACAAGCGAAGAGTGAGCAATGAAAGAAGTATTAACAATAGGGACCTGAGCTCCTGTATTAAAAGCAGAGGGAGAAACTTTACATCACTGCAGATAAACTACAGTTGTGTCTCTTTCGATGTACGTTAAATATATATTCCGAAATCAACTCATTTCTGTTGAAGGTGGAGTGAAAGCCTTTACAGTCAGACCTAGGGAGAGAGGGCAGTCCAGATTTATATTGTTTTAAAATGCCATGGAATCACACCTTGAATTTTTAAGAAGGAGCTGAAAACCAAAGGTGGAAAGATCTTTCTGGGGGATGGACTATCTGGCAGCCAGCTTGACTGTTCCCAGCTCTGACGAGTGAGAAGCCAAGGTGTGGGTAAAACTTCTGAGTGACAGTACATGTGAAACCTGAGTCAATGAATGCGGTATCTATGCTGAAAGGAGCAGGCGATCATGAAATAAGACTCTATCCAGGGCTCCTGTCCTCCAAAGCCTGTCTAAGAAACTTCAGTAATCATAGGATTTGAAAGAAATCATAATCAGGCACTAGAAGACCAGGAAAACATTTGATAGGGATTTTGGGAATTCATATTCCTCATGTGCATTAAGTCATCACAGCACTTCTCTGGCTTCATGACTCATTGTTGATTCTCAAGATGAACAGGGTACTCCCAGGCTAAAAATGAGTTTGAACAGTCCACCTGTGATTCTCTAGGCTAAAGTGGTTATGATCATTTGCTAGTGTAGTTTGTTATCACTGTAAGATGAAAATATCCTTTATATGTTGAAGGAATGATGAGGAAAGCTTCCAGGTTTCCTTGGGGGATCACAGCCTTTGCACCCTAGGGCCATTACAGTGAGCCTTCTAGTTCAAAAGGGAAACTTCTGGGTAATTATATTGTGAAAAATGGACTTGAAGCACATTCTTCAAACATATGTAAAGATATTTTCCACCACCACAGGGACAGCAAAACTGACTTAGGAATTAAGCTGCAAATAGAGGCATTAGAATATCTCTTACACACACCTGTGAATCCTGGCATTGAGGGTGATGAAAACCCACAGTGCTCTGTGATCCAGCACAAGAAGACAAACCCTAAGTTACACTAGGATGGACTTTTAGCTCTTCAAGGAGAAACCAATGTTTGCTACCAAACCTGAGGAAAACAAGTTCTGTCAAGAACAGAGATGTGGGAGAATGGTAAACACCATGGGAGGTTAGATGAGACTTTCTCATATTCAGTATGAGACCTAGACTAGTAAAAAAACTTCAGGGTCTGGAGGGTGCCTACCTGCTGTAGGCATCTGCTCATTGCTCACCAGTTGCAGAGGTGAGGAAAGACTGGGAGAGATTGGTGGGAGAGACTGTCCCTTCCTATCTGAGAGAATCAGCTCTGCTGCTGGGACCTGAGGGAGAGTTTGCTGAGCCTCATTAGATGTCCCTTGTCCTGCTCACTGTTATGATTCATTGTGGAATAAAGATATTTTCTAGTCAAGCTGTAGATAATGCTATAGGCATTTCAGAAAGACAGGAATGAACAATCTGATTGGAGTCAGGCCAAATGTAAGAAAAATTTACTCAATCACACAACTACACAACTACTATCTTGTTGGGCTTAGTATAACAAGGTCAATATCTTAGATTAGACGAATAGATGAATAGTACAGATAGCTAGAGAAGGAGTTACTGTTGTAAGAAATAGCAGAAAAAGGCACATCAAAATCAATTGATGCAAACAAATCCTCTTTCCCGAGTGGAAAAATTATCAGAGGCTAGTTCAGATCTGAGTCTGTCAATAAAACCATTCCTTGGCAATCTCCGTGCAAGTGAAAAAAGCAGGGCAAGGATACCAGCTCTATGGTTTGATCATCCATGCTGTTTAATTGCTAATACCCTGGCATAGTTTTGAGCTCGGTCCCAGACAATGTCTGGGCACAGCTGGGGGACAGCATAGGCCAGGGACTGTTCTCAGGAGGCAGTGAGTGTTCTTTGTTTTGGGGAGTGAAGACAGTTTAATCATATAAACATAAGCAGTGTTGGACCACTTGCCCACAGAGGAGGGGCATGGATGTTAGCTTATAAGTTCAAATGAGATCCACAGCTCTGGCTTTTCGTTGACGACAGGGAATAGTGGCTATAAATTCTTTACCCCGTGAGAATCTCCTGCTAGAGCTCATTAAGCATCTATTTCCCACCAGACCAAGCTCTCACAAAGTGTCCCTAAAAAGAAAGGGGGTAGGTGGTCTTGCAGAGAACAGGCAGCTTAATTATCTAATCATGGGAGGCAGTGTCTTCTGTCTAACAGTCTAATGTTATTTTCTCATGAGCAGTGTACACATGAGAAAATTCAGTGCCACAAGTAAGAAGGGAAGGAGAAGAAGAATGGGATGGTCAGATGAAGTCTTGAAATCTCCCAAAGCCAAGAAATTGGGAGCAGTCCAGGGTAAGCATATGAATTTGTGAGGAACTTAGTGTAGTAGATGTTGGTCTATCTGATCAGTGATTTTTTAGATTGTTGATGACAAGAAAGAGGAGCCAAGCTCAATTCCTTAACTGTGCTCCTGAGGATGTGCTCAGCAGTACAAAAGTCTCTCTAAATAATTCAGAAGACCAGGAATCCTTGAGGGATTTTGAGCAATGCAAAGTGAGATGACTTCCAGATGTTGTATGGGAGTCACAACCCAAGAGCACCTTTTCCTCTGCACTCTGAGGCAGAAGAACAAGGAAGAGGAGACTGAAAATGAGAGACTTGGGGTTCAAGCCAAAACAAAGAGATGCACCAAGAAGTTATCTTTTGAGCTCTTTATGAGGCCTATGCATAACACCTTTACAGGTTGAATATTTTCTGGGTGTATGGTTTACTGGTTGACAAACACAGAAATGCTGTCTCACAGCAGGATATGTCCCTTGGACAATGTAAAGCTGGTGGGTGTGTGTAGCACCTAAATCCATAAAGCTGGAACAAACATTCAACAAAGTATGAATTAAAAAAAAAAACTGAAGAAGATGTATTATCTTGCTCCTATAAGGCCAGAAAAAAAGGAAAATAAATGTAAATGAAGAAAAAACACACCCCAGGTTTGAAAAGGTAACCCACAATGCAACTGAGAGAATAATCCTGAGGAGCATGTTCTGATTTAGCCCTAAGGAAAACTGGGAAGCTGGGTACGCTCTGCTTTTTTTATACCACCCATGCAGTATTTTGAGGCAAGTGTGGGACTGTGCCCTTGGGCACCCACAGCATGTCTGTGCTTATCACTTCAAGGACAACAGACTTTGTTCCTAAATGTGGTTATTGGGAATTCTATCATTCAGTGAAATTACAGCAGGACTGTATTTGGCTTGAAGCATTATTATGTAGCCTTGAAAATGTTCTCTTCATAGAGTCAGAAATGGCCAAAAATCCAGGAAACCTTGTTAAGAATTAATATTGGAAACAGCATTGATGTCACTTATACATGGGGCATGCTGGGTACCTCGAAGCATATTTAGAGCAGGCAGTAAACAGTGGCAAACCAGGGCAAGTAGGATTTTGCCTGCCTTTTGCCTGTTAGCTATATTTACTTTTATATTGCGATGTGTGTGTATACAGCACTCTGCCAAGCAAGATATAGTTTTTATTGACCTACTTGTGTTCCAATTTATTGTTAGTGACAGCTGTTGTCAATGATCTGGAGAAAATAAATTGAGAATAAAGCAAAGAGACACTGATTGGTCAAAAAAATTAGTCGTTGTTTTAAACCAAATATAAGGGATTTAGTGTCTTAGAAACTACAGATTCTGATTAAAATGAAGACTTTAAAGCCATGGCTGGATTACAGTAATTCAGAACTTCATAGATTATGAGACGAAATACTTCATAGGCATAATTTTGGACAAATGCTGCCATTAGGATTACTACATGATTTTAGACCTACTGTATTGCATTTCTTCAAATCCTCAGCTGTGGTACTATACAAATTTGAAAGACACTGGCTGCCATGTTTAATTTGATCCTTCTAACATGTGAGTCAAATTTGTTGACATTTAACATTTGCAGCCAGTCTAATCTGCTACATTTCAGTGACTTCTCTGCACAGTAATTTCAGAATCAAGGTCTAGTATAGCTAGTATTCTGGTGGTGTTTCCTAGATACAGGTTGTGGATGACAGTTGTAGCACATGAAAAACTCCCTCCCCTAGTTAGCACAACAGGCATTTAACCGTTTCTGGTTTTTAAGGGCAAATTAAGACATATTTGATTCTGTGTTTTATCTTATTTGGCTTTTTAAATTGCTTTTTTTAATGGGCCACAAGTTGCTTGGGGACATTCTACATGGAAGGCACTATACACAAACAGTTTTATTGTATCTCTCTGAAAAGGTGAAACAGTTTTATTGAAGATGCCTGCCAGAGAAATCACATGTATCACTAATGGAGAAAGCAAGTGATAAAAGCCTCTTAGATGACAGAGAGAGTGAAAAAAGCAGTTTTCCTATGACAGTATTCTAGCGGAAAAACAAAACAAACCAGTCCCCCTGTTTTTTGTCAGCATCTTGAGGGAAAATCAGATGAAGATACAATGGTTTTGTTGTAGCTGTTTCTGATTGTGTTTTTTTCTAATCCAAACAGATGAGCACGTCCTACAATTTTGACTTTTATCAGGCACACTAATACCTTTCTGCCTCATATGTACATGTATAAACTGCCGAAAAATTGAACAGTTGCAAGTAAATTATAGATGATAAAGTATTCTAAGATATATGAAGAGTTAGGTAGTACTTCTAAAGAGTTTCAAATTTCCTCAGTGGAGATTGTTGAATAAATACACTGGAAGAGTTAAAAAATAAGGGAAGTGGAGAAGGAGGGAAAATAGGAATATATACACAGGGGGGAGTTTTCTCCAGAAGGGGCAGAAAAAATGATTACATTTATTCAACTTACATCTCCTTATGACTGCCATGAATACACACAGACATTAATCTCACCAGTCTTTTCTTGACAAACAAAACAGTTACATCCTTTTGAAGTCTATGGGAATTATTTATGTTTATAGTAGGAAACCTGGATTCTCTATATGAGAGGCTGCTGTCCTTCTAGTTGTCCCAGAGACCAGGTGGTGTGAATAAACATTACAATTATTACAATTATTACAATTACTATTATTATTAAATCCCAGTTCTGGTAGAAAGCAGTTCCTGAGGAAACAGGGCTGTTTTCCAAGGGTTTCCCTTGGTATAAAAGAGTTAGCGATGTTGTAGGTGAAAGTCTGGGAGTACGAAAGGCGCGTCAAGGTCACATAGCTTAGAGAGCTGTATTTGCTCCGGGCAGTCTGAGGCATAGCTTCAACAGAACCTCTTCTACACTAGAAAAATCAGTATTTTCAGGCCAAAAAATTGCAAGTCAAAAAGAATCTGGATTTTCTAGATACCAGGATTTCAACCTTCAGTTTCATCTTTATACCTTATCTAAATAATACCACAGCCTAAATGACCTTGGGAAACAAACCAGCAATTTTAATTTACCAAAAAGAAAAGAAACACAATTACAAGCTGAAATTATTTTCAGAGGAGGAGAGCAGGGGATGTTTGAAAGGTGTAGTGGAGGTGGGGAGGGCCAGGTATCCCTCCAGGTACTCATGCCAACCAGTGTTGCTTCCTACTCACCCTGCCTTTGTGATACCTTTTTCTGAGCAGCAGTAGCAATGACAGCAGCAGCTGTCAAGGCTCAGGGATGCAAGGCTCCCATGTGTCCTCTCCGCTTGCTCTGAAGGGTGCATAAGAAGGGTGCCCCTGTCACCTTGCCTTGCTATGGTTCTGTATATATTAATAGTCTGATGTGTGCATAATTAATGCCAGAGCCTCAAGGGTATGAATAAAGTCTTAATGGCCCTCATGTGGGGCCTCCTGTCTCTGCCCGTGGGCTAAAGAAATCCATTTAAGCTCAGATCTGGGCCTTCACTCCCTACCCAACTCATTGTAAGTGTGTCTGTCTTCAGCCCTTTCACAGCCTGGCCATGGCCCTCATTGATCTGGACCCTGACCTGGAGGCTGTCTTCCTGGCCTCACCTTGGACCTGCCTCATCACCATGGAATTGCCTGAGGATGGATCTAGGCTCTTGGTTGAACCTGACTCCACACTTGGGCCTGCCCTTGGATGTTGTGGGACTGGACCCCTGGCTGGCACGGCCCCTGCCCTGCCAGCCGCGTTCTGCTCCTTGGCTCCTGGCTCCCCGTCCTTTAGGGAATAGTTGGTCCTCACTGCTCCCTGATGATTAAAGACTTAATTTATTATGAAAAATTGAAGAGTTTACGTAGTATGTCTCATTCATCTCTCAATGATATACACTATTACTATAATATTTCTGGCCATGTCTCAGTTCATGTTGGACAAATTGCATTTTTCTCTCTTTAAATGGAGAAAATGACACTGTTTTCTTCATTTTAAAGTCATCTGTACTTACATATCATCGAAGATAAGCTTTGTCCTTCTGCAGTCCCTGGGTGTGCTGGACAGAGGTGACCAAGGCTCTGTTTGGGACTGGGGCTTATTGCAGAGAAGAGCATTTTCTGAATTGATGTGAATTGCTTTCTAGACAACAAACAGCAGAGAAGACATTGAGGAATTGGCTACTAACTTCAAAAAATCAACTAATAAACAACAGAGCGTCTTTGCATAGTGCTGTAAATTGGCAGTTAGTTTCCCTACTATTTCAGCAGGGAGTATGTATAACTGTCCTGCCACTGATAGCCACAAATTCACAGATATTGCTCAGAGCACTCTCTAAAGGGCTTGAGTTTCAATGTGATATACAGAAGAAATTGAGCTGATCTATTAGTAACTATCAAAACACTCTGAAACACAGTAAGTGAAATTATTAAAGAGTAGATCTGTTGTGGTCATTTAGAAGATCAAGTTATATCTCTAGTCTTCAGCTTCCAAACTAGCATTGTACCTTGCCTCGGGGGAGCAAGGCTCACTTGTTTGACTCGTTTCACGCTGCACTGCTGATGTGCCTGTGCAGTATGAATTTGCAGCCCAAGGTCCAGGTTTCTTTCTGCTCTAGGCCCCTGATCAGCTAGAAAGATCACTGCTCTGTGCCACAGCGGAAGCACATGTCTTTTGGCAGGGTCTCACGCATTCCCTCAGCTGCAGCCCTGCTCTTCATGTGGCCTCATGAGCCCTTCGTCCCACTGAGTGACCCTGTGTGGGCTACCACGCACTGGTACAGTGCAAAGCAGAGAGTCCCAGGTTGTTTTTGGTTGATAATCACTGCCAGAAAACACTGTTCTTTCTCTGTTAGGTGACAGACAGAAATGCAATAGGCAAATGGACAAAAAGCTGAAATGGATGAAAGCCCCTCCCTGGCTTGCGGTCTCTGACCGAAATTCAAAGGACCACTTGGGCATACCAGTTAGGTGCCAGATGGGAAGTTGGGATTAAAAAAAGCTGACTTTAACTTTTATAGTTCATGAGCTCTCATCTTCTATGTGGCACATCCAGATCAGTTCAACAGGCTAAAGTTTTCAGATGAATAACCACACACATAAGAATTTTATTGCAAAGGTTGTTAAAATGTTGACCAAATGGTGCATTGCTAGGCTATGCAGAAAATCTCAGTGAAACACATTTGCTAAGGGTGTGGATCATAAAGCAATCACCTTTTACTTTTGATTTCCAGCACATTTGCCTGTGAAGGAATTTAAATTGTTTTAAAGATATTCAGTGAAGAATAATATCATTATAATTCTGAATGGGTTATAAACCTCTAAACTTATGTTTTAGAAGTTAAAATGTTTAAAAATTTACATTTAATCCATGAAAAAATAAATTAATGACTATGATATGTTAAAAAGTCTTTTTATTGGAATATTTTTATGTAATTAATTTTATTTCAATTTACCAAAAGCATCTGCGAGATATTCCTGAAATACACAACTTATGACAACTTGTTTTTTAAAAAGCATCCAAAATTAAGATTATAGTTACTACTTCCCCCTCCACTCTCAAAAAATAAATATATTTAAGTATATACATATATACTTAACATATACTGTGGGGCCAGTTATCCCCACAGCGAAACCGGCTGGAAAAGACCACTGCTACAACTCAGGTAGTTTGTTTTCCTGAAAGTTGCTTAGGTACTAATACTTAGGTTTTTGAAGCCTCTTATGTATCAAATAACAAATACAACAAATACATCTAAGATATAATATATAAATGGCTTTTGTAGCAAGAAGAGGAGCATGGGCCTTTCTAGCAGCAGCAGAGTGCCGTAACAGCTTGACTAGACACTCCAGCAGTGGACATCAATATGACGGTATCCAAAATGCTGCTTCTAGGTATTTCACACAAAGCAGAACAGCTTCAAGGGGAGGACGTGACAATATTCTGTCCTTGATCTTCTACCGGCAGTGTCCTGTAGGCTGGAGGTTAGGGTATGATTTTGAGAGGTGAGAGAGCGAAAGATGTGAATTCCCTCAATAAGAAGAGCTAACAGGCTCTTTACTCCATCATCCTAATTACACAAGTCGTACATAAATGGGGGCAGCGTCTACTTCTCTCTCTCCGTGCTCTGAAGGCAGAGGCTTCCATGCGGTGTAGTAATATGGCCTTATCTGGAAGGGTGCTCTGGACACACTTAGTGTGATCAAGACTCTCTGATAGGTATCTGAATACCTGGGCTCTGATGGAGCGAGTTGCGAGGCTTGGTGATAAGCTGTTCACCGGTGTCGAGAGCAAGTAGAAATGTCTGAGAAAGTTGGTTGTAAGACATGTAGAAGGCACACTCATAGTTAGGCAGTGGCTCAGTAGAGGTCTTATACAGTAGAGGCCTTATGCACCACGCTTTTGGATGTAAGGGGCTTGCATCGTGCCAAGCGATATTCTGGAGGCCTAAAGCCATTTGTTTTGGGCCATTAGCTTTTACCCTTTGCTTATGTAGCCTTTGGTATTTGCCTGCTTTACAGCCTGTCCTCTTTACTTTCTTCTGTGCCTTGCTAAACTCCAAATCCGAAGAACTGAACTTACACTACAACATTCATTATTACAGTTTTTTTGCATAACATTCTGCAAAACTATCACGGACTGCAATACAAAGTGAAAAATACGCAGCTAGGCTTTACATTGTGAACAACAGCATAAACTTACATTGAAGTCTCCAGGATGTGGCTGTGACTGGATTTCACCCTTATGTTTTTTGCTGGAGGAGATGGAAGGTAATAGACTGCTGCCATTAGGTCTGCTGGAGGAAGTTAAATCATCGTTGGAGTATTTGTGTTTTGATGCATCAGAGAGGGGAGAGACGGGTGACCGAAGCATTTTCTCATTTTTATTTATTGGTATTGCCAAGCTGGAAATGGAAATTACAGTAATGGAGTGTCACAAAGCTGGCTTTGAGAAAGGTAAATGTTTTATATATTACCAAAACTTTGAATTTAAAACCTGCTGGCAGGATAAAGTCTATTGGTATCTGGAAACAAGCTTACAGTATTGGGACCAAGAGTTCATTTACAAATTTGTATCATGTTTCTCCTCTTTCCCTTCAAGGCAAATTGTAATTCTGGAGTTAATATAAAGTCTGTATCAGAGTACTTGAAAAAAATACAGAGATAAATGGCTACTTGCTCACCATTTCTTAAGGGATAGCTGGAGACGAAGATTAGGCTCTGAAGTGTAAGTTCAGGTTATGGAGCCCTATTTCACCATTACAGGTGACAATTTATAAGCCATGGCAATAAAACCATATGTGAACTAAAACAGGAAATGTGTTTAAAGATGACTGGCTTGTCTTTGTGCTCAATGCCCAGCCTTTGGTAGCACTGTTTATACTAATCTAATACAGATTTTGAAGACAAAGAAAGATAGGCTGGTACTGCAGACAAAAGGAAACATATGCAAACAGTAGATGCAGAGAAATGTGAGCTGCTGCATCTTCTAAAGAAGAAAGCTATAACACAGACAGTATTTTCAGCTTTCTTTTTTTGGGGAGAAGCTTTGGATGAGGAGAAGTCAGACAGACCATAAAAATATGCCCAGAAATAAACTTCAGATGCACTAATTTGAAGAAAATATTTAGCTGAAAATCTTAAAGCAACACACACAAAAGAAAAGTTTTTTTAAGGAGACAGTTTGCATTAAAACTAAAACTGTGATTAAGGTCAGACAGACTAGTTTAACACAATATCTTTCCCTGTCACATTCCCCTTTATTCAGCCTATTACTTTTTATGGACATTTCTCACTTCTTTATCGTTACTGTATCAGACAGTATACACTTAATGGAATCGCAAAAAAGAATATGGTACAAACTATACTTTATTTCTGCACATCATTTCAGGGAACAGAGCTAATTAAATGTGCTCTTATCATACATTTGTCCATTTACCTGGCAAGTCTTTAAAAACTAGCTGTGAAAGAAGCCATGAATTGTAATTCAGAACCTTTCCTGTTTCCCAGTGTAGTACATTTAAAATGCAACACGAACTGTTTTGCTTTAATGACCAATGCTGTTTACAAAAGCAAGAATCAGGGTGTGTAAGATGGACAACTGTACCCTTCTTTTCCCCCTAAAAAAAATAAGATCTTTAGCACTATTTTGGCAGAGGAGCTTGCCAAACCACTCTCCATCATTTACCAGCAGTCCTGGTTAACGGGGGAGGTCCCGGATGACTGGAGGCTCGCCAATGTGACGGCCATCTACAAGAAGGGCCGGAAGGAGGATCCGGGGAACTGCGGTACAGGCCGGACAGCCTGACCTCAGTGCCGGGGAAGATTATGGAAAGGTTCATCTTGAGGGTGCTCACGAGCCACATCCGGGACAACCAGGGGATCAGGCCCAGCCAGCATGGGTTCATGGAAGGCAGGTCCTGCTTGACCAACCTGATCTCCTTCTATGACCAGGTGACCCGCCTCGTGGATGAGGGAAAGGCTGTGGATGTGGTCTGCCTGGACTTCAGTAAAGCCTTTGACACTGTCTCCCACAGCATTCTCCTAGAGAAGCTGGCAGCTCACGGCCTAGACATGTACACTCTTCGCTGGGTAAGAAACTGGCTGGACGGCCGAGCCCAGAGAGTTG